>OZ005651.1:240948979-241048979 GCA_963930645.1 Salticus scenicus
TCAGCCAGTGTTGCCAGATTGCGCGACTTTTTTATTCAACAGTCACCAATAATTTTGAGAAGTGATATTTAATGTACATAATCGACGATTAATTGTCTATTATGTATATAAAACATCGCTTCTCAAAATTATTGGTGACCATTAAATAAAAATGTCGCGCAATCGGGCAACACTGCATACAGCTTGAAGAGAAAAAAAATAAATTGATAAACAATCAGTGGAAACAAATAAATTGATTTAAAATTATTTCCATTGATTAAAAAAAAAAAAAAGTTGGATGGTTCCGACGGCAAACATTCATACACTGTTAAAAGTAATAGTTCAATGTTTCACCCTGGAAAATGTGAATGAAAATTTGAAATATTTATCTGCAATCATTATTTTCAGAAGTTTGGTGCTCTACGTTTCACCATTGTGCCGTAGATGCCAACATTTTAATTTATTCCGGAGTATTTTTAGCCCCGCCTTTATTTCGCACCCCTTTTTTTTATAGAAAAGTTTTCTCCAATATATATACGATAAAATAAGAAAAATTACTCTTGAAAAAATAAGTGGTATGAAATAAAGGCGGGGCCGGAGATACTCCGGAATAAATTAAAATGGCATCTATGTTCTACCATAAATGCCAATATTTTATTTTATTCCGGAGTATTTTTAGCCGCGTCTTTATTTCGCACCACTTTATTTATAGAAAAATTATGAATTGAGCCACTCTTTATTCATGCATTTAGATGAATATATACTTTTGTAGAAGGTGCACAAAATAGACATATGTATGTTAATTTGTTAGAAAAACATTTCTGATGAAAAATGAAAAACTGAGGTGTTAATTAAATTTTTGTGATAAAATAATGCATTGATTAACTCTGCAAAAGTCACAAAACAATTATATGAAAATAATAAGATTACTATATTCGATTGGCCGACTATATTCCGGACCTAAGTTTGTTGTAGAACGTTTGGGGTATCATAAGGAGCAATGTCAACCTACAAAATTTGTCAAAATGTTCAAAATAACATTGAAATATGTTATTCGTTTGATATGTAGTGTTTTATCACCTCGAGAAGTTCGAATCCTTCTGTATTCAACGTCATAGTCCTCCATTAAAATTGTTAACCACAAAGAAGATCTAATGTTTTTTGTTTTTTTTTATTCTACGAAAATTTATAAAAATCTATGTCATTCTTATCATTTAGCTCCTTGGCATAACTAGTGAATACGAAATTCGTTGTACTGTAATAATATATATTGTTTTTCAATCTTTATTGCATGTTTATATTTCCTATTTAGTTTCATATACCGTATTTTCCGGTGTATAACGCGCAGGCTTGTTAAATCAGTTATACACCGGAAATTTAATTTACAGTAAAAGCTATTTTTTAACAAGCTTATTTTGTTTCTTACAAATATAAATTTATTTGTAAATTAAATTTTCTGGTGTGTAACTCATTTATCTAACCTGCGCGTTATACGCCGGAAAGTACGGTAACTCCTATTATGTTTATATATGAATTATAAATATTATATGTGTTTTTTAGTAAAAAAATGTGTTCGTTTCTATCATTTTGCACCCTGCTATAGTTGCCACTTTCATGTATTTTAAATGTCACTTTTTCTTTTTTCCCCAATAGAATTTTTTTCATTTTTTGAAGATCAAAATTCTTTCATTAAATAAGACAAAGAAAATTATGCTAAAATAGTGATATACGTCAAAATGCATAAAAATTGGCAACTGTATAACAATATGCAAGTAGTAACACAGTTCTTAAGAAAAAAATACAAATTATTGAAATTAATGTTTTTTCTTTATTAAATGTGAGAAAAGAACATTATTGTTTTTTGTAATGCAAATGCTAAAAATAGCGCTCATATGTTACCATTTGCGTTAAAATATTCGTTGGCAGTTGAGACCTTCTTTTTCTACTTTTGACATTTAATATTTCTTTACTTTTTTTTTTAAATAAAATATTTTTATTTTTTATTTTGAGGTGTTAAGATATGTTACATGCAAATTTTACGGAAATTTTCGTGTTTTAAAATTTTATCAAAACAGAAGTGGTACCGAGAAGGTTTTGATTTTTCGGTTGATAATAATAATTATTATTATAATAATAAAAGGTGTTTTCATGCGCAAGAATTTATTATTATTCAGTATATATTTCATTCACTATAAAACCAAAAGTATGTATGTTTTGAATGGGATAAGGGGGATAATTTTTTGTATATCTATTGAATAGACATGCCAACATTTTAATTTGTTCCAGAGCACTAAAGGCGGATACTAACATTCTGCGGAATAAATTGAAATGTTGGCATGTCTGATTAAATATAATGACAAGTTCGAAAGTTCTCATCATTATTTGGGGGATTGTTTGTTTATTTTATTTTATTTTAATAATTTATAATTTTTATTTATTTATTTATTTGTTAATGTTCCGTCATGTCTTTTTAATTCGTATAACGCTAACAGTGCAGAAATCAGTGGCGGATCCAGAACTTGACTTTTTGGGGGGGGGGGGGGGGCTAAGATTTTTCAAAGTGTTATTCTACACCAATAAAAAATTTACAACTGCAATATTCAATTGTGAATGTCAGTGTTTTTTTTTTTTTTTTTTTTTTTTTTTTGGGGGGGGGGGGGGTCAGCCCCCTAGCCCCCCCCCCTTAAATCCGCCACTGGCAGAAATACTTCCCACATAGTCTTATTGCATAAATGAGGTTTATCCAAAACCTTATTAAGTTACCATAATTTTTTAATTCCAAATTAAATCAAACGTGTGGAGAAAAATTCCAATTTTAACAATTAAATGTATATAGATAATATATGTGAAAACTAAATTATGGTATTATAGCTATTACAGTTATATGGTGGAATTATATTTAATTTTAATGTTTCACAATACCTACGAACTTTCTAATTAATATTCCGTAAAATTGTTCGTACCCCGCTATTTTGCACACCAACATTTTTTTAGAGTATTTTTCTTCTTATTTAACCGTAATTATATTTGGATAAAATTACTCTAAAAATAAAGTGGTGTGAAAAAAAGGAGGCGGGTACTAACAATTTTACGGAATATTAATTACAATGTTGGCATGCATGCATAGATGCCAACATTTTAATTTATTCCGGAGCATTTTTAGCCCCGCCTTTATTTCATACCACTTTTTCCTTAAAAGTATTTTTTTTCTTATTTTATCGTAGTTGTATTGGAGAAAAAGATTTAATAAATAAAGTAGTGCGAATTAAAGGTGGGGCTGAAAATGCTCCGGAATAAATTAAAATGTTGGCAACTATGTGCATGGTTTCAGTGATTTTACAGGATGGTCACAGACCACATTTTTTCCCTGATTCTTCCACCAATTTTTTTTTTTTTTCGGAATTTTTAGTAGTATGTTTGCACCATTTTTAAAGTAAAAATTATGAACTAAATATTCGGGTGGAAGAGGCAGGGAGAAAAGGCGGGTCTGTAACCACCCTGTTTTAAATACGTTGAAGTATAATTTTAACAAAATTAGTTTTCTTTTATTTCAGTATTTTTGAAAATTAACTTTTGCTTTCGTTACAAACTGCATGTGCTTATAAATTCGCTTGCGCGTAAGTTCTCGCGCAGGATTAGCATAATTTTATTTAATTTTAAAGATTTTAAGGACTATACGGTCCTATTTCCTTAAGAGAGAAAAAACGTCGTCACCATTTGCGATAGACCACAATAAATTTTGAATAATGAGAAATAGTTTAGTACAGAATTTAAAATTTTACAACTACGTAAAGAGGAAAAATTTCAATAAAAAATAGAGATTTAAATATATCAACAGCGTAATTATATATATATATTCTTCGCTTTTAGTTATGGTTGTCTTAGTAATGATTAAATGTATATACAATATATATATATATGTATTAAAAATGTAAAATATATTTTAATTGATGTCCTTAAAATATTACTTCGCAATAACTACATAAAATTTAGAATCTATATCTAACCATTTAATGTTTTTCTGTGCTTTGCTTTTCAGGAATAAGGGGCGATGCACTTTTTTTTTTTTTTTTTTTTTTTTTTTTTAAAGAAAAGAAAAAAAAAAAAAAAAGAGTATATATATATATATTGTGTGTGCTGAAATATTCTAGTTCTCAGTTAATATTTTCTTTCGTAAAAAAATAAAATGTTCCTTTTTTTTCTTTCTTGGCGCGACATAATTATATAATAATCTACATTTATTGCTTTAACAATATAAGAAATATCTACTAACTTTATCTTATTTTGTTTTTTAAAACGGCACATTCAGTGGTCAAGAAGTTCAGCGCTCTCGTAACTAGCAGATGTTACGTACTGGGTTCGGTCCCAGGTCGTGCACGTCGACCTAGCCTTTCGGATATTTTCGTGTTTTTTGCAAAATTAGCATGAAAACGTGTTCGGACCAGAGCCTGATTAAGGGGGAAGCACACATTATTTATACTTACACCGTTATTTTTTAACAAATACTTTCTTCCTATAATAAACAGAAAATTCTCATTAAAAATTATTTTAAAAGAATTCTGGTGTCTAATAACGGTGAGTAAATTGGATTGTTTTACACCGTTCATTTTTTATAAAAAATATTTCCTCGTCAAAGCGTGGAATTTCTATGACATGAAGTAAAAAATAATTGTAAAAATATTCCGGTGAGAGCGGAGATAATGTGTGCTCCCCCCTTAATCAGGCTCTGGTTCGGACCCCTTAAAAAGATTCCCACAGAAGGCATCCAATACGTACCTTGCTCCCTCATGTTGACAATTGGCATTGCCACAAACTAGAACACCAAAATTTTTAAAGTATTTCTCTTTGTTTTAATAGTATTGCGAAAGCATTTATCATGGACGCTAAACATTTTGTTTTCATATGACTCTGATTAAAGTGGTTTACATCGATGGACGTCGCTTATTAGACAGCATATTTTAATTATCTTACATAATACCAAAATAAATGAAATATGTAGAACATTCTCGAAACAGCAAAGTAAAAACTACACCTACAGACACTATTTTCGCTAAAAATGCAGTCTAATGAGATGAAATGGGCGAAAAATGACTGTAGAGCGACAACCCCTATATATTTGCTTATTAAGAACAACTTGAAGAAATTCTCTCTAAAGATTTGACTTTATTTTCATTGTTACTTCAAGCAAAATGGGTTCGAAAGTGTACATTAGGTGCAATATATATATATTTTAATATATGAGTGTATAGGATTTAATGCACGCGGTTAAATACTTCTTGGTGTGAAGTTAAAACACTCTTTCTTGCTGCAAAAGTTGCAACCACTCAATTTTATCTTTATACGGCGAGGCAGTATACCTTCTTTTGGTAGCTAGAATGCGTAAAGTACTAAATCATGGTAAAATATTTAATCTTTTGATGGCTGCAACAATCAAAGTACCGAAATTTGTTCAATATAAAAAATAAAACAGCAGATTTAATCCATAAATTATGGCTCTTATGGTTTTAATCAAATAAGATTTTTGCAAAATAAAGCTTTTATAATTATGCACTATCTCTTTCCCTCTCCTTTTTCTGGCAATACTTTCTAAAAAGATTGCTCTTTCACTTTATAACCAGCGAAATATCTGTTTTAAATGGGATAAGAGAAATTCGGTGAACCTATTAAATATAATGGTAAACTGAAATTTGTAACTTTTTCTGAGCTTTCTTTTAGATTTCCCATGCTTTTCCTTCCCATAACAATATCATAAATTAAATTTATGCACAAAGTATTTCTCATACTGTTACTGCGTAAATGAAGTTTATGCTAAAAAAAATACTAATCTCATTAAGTTCCGAGAGAATATTTTTACTTGCCAATCTAACTATAAGAGCGGCGAAGCGTCAAATAATATTTTTTCCTGTTGAGAATATGGATGTTTTCATTCTGGAGAGGTTCTCCGTTTCTCCCTTTTTCCTGTCTCTTGTCATCAGCTTGCGAGTTCTTTTCTGTCTTTCAAGCGTGGCGTGCTAAAACATCTGTCAATTCGCCATCGAAAACATTATGCAGAATTGTGATATTTAAGAAATGTATTTCTTTTACATAAAACAAACACTAGTTGTCTTGTTTTCACGTTCATAAAAATATTTGTATCAAAAGAGATAAAGATAAATAATTTCGTTGAAGGCATGGCAAAATATATTTGTTAAACATATTTATAATTTATAAATATCAGTAATAAGAAGTTTTTCTCATTATACGTCGGCATCTTTGCCAACTTTTAGTCATTTTAAACACCACTATTTTTTAAGAAGCATTTTTGCCTTAATTAAAGACCAAGATTCTTTAATTAAAGACAATAGTGATAGTCACATACTTGCCAACGTTTGCGCTTCTTGACTACAGAAAATTTTAATATATATATTCTGCAACCGTTTTCACAGGTAATAACATTTTTATTAATATTCTTTAAAAGTGGTATGCATACTTGGTAATATTTATGCTTTATTCCTTAGTACTGTTAGTCCCGCCCTTTTTTACCCACCAGCTATTTTAAAAGCATTTTTCTTCTTTTTTAATAGTAATTACATATTCTAGAAAAATTCTCTAAATTCTAAGTGGTGTGAGAAAAGGACGAGTTTAACAGTGCTCCGGAATAAATTATAAATATTGCCAGGTATGGATCTGTAATAATTAAAATTGTTTCAATATACTTAATTCCAGTTTGAAGATGACAACACTTTTATCGCAGGTTGAAAGCAGAATGAGCATTCTAGGATAAATAAGGTTAATTAAGGTTATATTTTCGTAGGTTAATTCAGGCTAGGAAAGTTTAAAAAGGTGATAAGGAGGCGGAGCATTAATTCTAACCAAGAAAGTATTTTCATAAAAGTTGGGGGAGAGTGGGAAGACTTTACAAATGTTTGGGAAAGAAAAGTCTTGATAAATTTTCTTCGTTCTAAAAAGTTTTTTTTTTTTTTTTTTTTTTAAGTAAACTCTTTAAAACAAAGTACTTTTTAATTCAAGAAAAAATAAGGGTTATAAAGTATGTACTGTATGATATAAGATATGTAGAAAAGGAGTTTTGACGCTTGCTACCTTTTCGATTTACTATGCATTTCTAACAATTTCACAAATGATTTAATTATTTCTGAAAACGAAAATCAATAAGATTCACATGTATGCACTTTCTAAGAGACTTTTTTTTTTTTTCAATGAGTGAACATTTTTATTACTATTATTATTATCGTATCGAGTACAGTGTGACCAAGTTCTATAATTTATTCCAAACAATTGTTAGCCCCGCCCTTTTTAACACCAGTATATTTTAAAAGCATTTTTCTTCTTATTTAATCGTAATTACATAGTCTAGAAAATTTGTCTAAATTCTAAGTGGTGGGACAAAAGGGCGGGACTAACAGCACTCCGGAATAAATTATAAATAGTACCAGGTATAGTAATCTTGAAGAATGATTTTCTGCTTATTTGATCATTGTCACATATTGTAGATAAATGTTCTACAAAAATTCTAGTGCGAAAAGACAACGGAGCTAAAAATGCCCTGGAATAAATTATAAAAATTGGCAACTCTGAGAATACCATAAGTTTTACAAATGTAATTATACATTGCAATATTTTAATCTTTTTTTTTTTTTTTTTTTTTCGTAAGCATTAATCTTGCTTCACCTCTCCTAAAACATAAACTCTATTCTCTATGTGAAATAACATCATGGAAACAAGATATGAACAACAGCATTCTTTCTACATTCTGCAACTTATTGCAGTCTAAACTCGTGAAATAACACAAAAATCTGATTTTTTTTTTTTTTAAATATGTTATAGAGTACCTCAATTTTTACAACGGTAATTTTACATTGTAAAACGTTTATCAATTTAAATCTTTATTTATAATAAAAGCATTTTGACGAAAATTATGACAAAATAGAAGGTATTTATTCATTTTCCAGAATCAGGTAGATCCATCGTACAATAAATATTTTACTTCGAAGTTAGTCTTGCATCTTTGTAAGCATTAATCTTGCTTCACTTCCCCTAAAAATCAAACTCTATTCTCTACAAGAAACAATGCCATGGAAACAATATCGCAACAGCAATATCATTTATACATTTTGCAAAGTAAATGAAGTTTAAAATCCTAAAACAACAATTATTCGATGAAATGAGACTCATTTTTCTGATACCTTTAACTTTTCCAAAACGTTTTGCTTCTAAACCACAGGTATGGTAATTCGGCTCAGAACTCATACCACTATTTACAAAAACGAATCTTCTTCATATTTCATCGAAGAATTATTAGCACATCGGTGAACTAGAATTCTTGTTTAATAAAAAATTAACGTCGTAAAGGTCGCATACTCTGTGTTTTTTTTTTTTTTTTTTTTTTTTTTGGGGGGGGGGGATTAGAGGATGAGAAAGTTCCGTCTTTTACACCAACACAATTTTCATTGAAAAATCTGTATCTTGCTTACAGAGATGCCAAAATTTTAATTTATTCCGGAGCATTTTTAGCCCCGCCTCTATTTCATACCACTTTTTTCTTAAGAAAAAATTTTTCTTATTTTATCGTAGTTATATATTGGAGAAAAATATTCTATAAATAAAGTGGTGTGGATTAAAGTCGGAGCTAAAAATGCTCCGGAATAATGTAAAACGTTGGCAACTATGTGCTTAATCATGATACATTACTATGAAAATAAAATAAAAACTTTTCCATAAAAATACTGGTGGCAAAAAACTGAAATTTTTCATCCCTGTGAGTGCTCTAAAAGAAAGGCAGAGAATGCGATCCCTGGCATCGCCATTAAGCTTTCCTGTAAACGTTATATTGTTTAAAAAATAATTTTTCGTATTTTTATCAGTTATTATTGTTTTTATTATCGATTGTTGAGGATAAAATTTAAATTATTTAAACACGAACATGTAAAACCCTTTTATTAAATAATATAAGAGGGTTCCCTTGGCCACACCTTTTTTCAAGGACTCTTCCACCAGAATAATCTTAAGATAAATTTATTCATAAATGTACAGTGTACGTTTAACTCCTTAACGCGCGCTGTCCTCGCTGCGAGGACGCAAAATCTAAGATCCAGCTGCAAAAATTCATCCCGGAAATTTTTTAGCAAAAATTCACGTTTATAACAATATCAGAAAAGGCCGGTTTTTTTAAACCTTAAAATTTAAATTTTCTTTTAGTTTAATTTAGTTCATGAATTCTGGTTGCAGTATAATTTAAATGTTTCAAATTGTCTTGCGCCGCAAAGGGTTAATAAGAAATTTATTTTTAGATAATACTGGCGGAAGAGTCCTTAAAAAAATCGGGCATAACGTTTCAGATGGTCGCTTACTGTTCATATTAGAAAATACCACGCCGGCAATGTATTAAAAGCAAATTTTTCTACATAAATTGTGGTATGAACCCCCAGTTTTGTACCCCCAGTTATAATAAGAGCATTTCGATAGAAATGATGACCATTAAAAGATATCGATTCATTTTTCATAATCAAGTTTTGAACATTATCTTTCATACAATAAATATTATCCAGCGATTTTAGTCGTGCGTCTTCGTAAGCATTAATCTTACTTGATCTCTCCTAAAAATCAAACTCTATTCTCTACAAGAAACAATGTCATGGAAACAATATATGAACAGCAATATTCTTTCTACATTCTACAGCGTAAATGAAGTCTAAGCTTCTGAAATAACAATCATTCTGTGTAATGAGAAAATTTTTTCTGCTAACTTTTTTCAAACTTATTTTGCTTTAAAAGTGTCGGAGCGTCGAGTAATATCTCGTCAGCTGAGAGCCTGGATGTTTTCTTTCATGCGAAATTCTTTACTTTTTTTCTTCTCTTCTGCTCGTCTTTTATGGTTATCTTTATCAATTCATTCTGCTGCTATACTCTTTTCGGGAAATTCCGACGGCAGTTTCTTTAGAAAAACTTACTTTAGATAGTTTAAGAGTTTAACAGTTCTTGGTGATTAGAAATGTAAATTTCTCAATTTTTGCTTCACTGTTTAAAAAGAGATGTTTGAGTTTTTATGAAAATCGTGTGCACATTTTTATTTTTCCGATAAAAATTATAAATTTTACCAAAAAAAAAAAAAAAAAAAAAAAAAAAAAAGACTTACTACAATTGACATTAAACTTTACAATTCTTTTTTTTTTTTTTGGCGATTATTATTATTATTTTAATCAAAAACCTCTTCGCAGATTTAATATTTCACATTAAAACTGAAACTTCTCTCTCTCTCTCTCTCTCTCTCTATATATATATATATATATACTATATAATAATGATGATCTATTAAGCATAATAGAAGCCAAGCAACAGATACAAGGTCACTGAAACACCAATGACCAATAAGATTAAAAATTCTTTGAGAAGTTCAGAAAAATGAAAAATGAAAAAAAAAAATATCAGGGAATGAAATACAAATTTAAAGAAACCAGATTTATTAATTAACAGCCTGCAAAACAAAAGAGAGAGAGAGAATTTGTTCAAATTGCTTAATTTCAAGAAATTAAATATTATTAAAATTTTGCTTTTATAAAATAATTTTAAAGACTTTTTCTAATTAGTAACTTAATCTACTTTTAATTAGATTTTTAAAATTTGCCAATGCTGTTAGATTGCAAGTATCTTTGTACATTATGAAAGTCGTTTGATAAAAAATGAATTCTTAAAAAATATTATTAAACAATATGTTTTAAAATTTATAATTAAGTATATATAATTTTTACAATTAAAAATATATTACCATAGTGTAATTAATTCACAAAATGTAAATTTATTTGAAAAATGTTATTTATATTTAAAGTATTATCGATAGCTGTTTTCATTAGATTTTTTTCTGAAAAATTTCCACCAGTATTTTCTACCACTATTTTTCGATATATATATATAAAGAGAGAGAGAGATATGACGATTATAAATCTTACTTTATGATATTTCTTTAAATTTTGTGTTATTAAAATAATTTTAATTATTGGTTTATTAAAATTACTTAATTTCAAGTAATTAAATATCATTAAATTTGTGTCTTTATAAAATAATTTTAAATATGTGTTCTAATCAGAGTTCCCAACTTTTATAAGTTATTCACGAGCATTTTTAGCCCCGCCTTCTTTTCACACCAGAAATTTTGTAGATTATTTATCTTTAATATTTGACAACGATTAAATAAGAAGAAAATCATTTTTCAAAATTTCCGGTATGAAAAAGAGGTGAGACTAAAAATGCTCGTGAATAAATTATAAAAGTTGGGAACTCTGGTTCTGATCAGTGTTGCCAGATTACGCGACTTTTTTATTCAACAATCCCCAATACTTTTGAGAAGTGATATTTAATGTACGAAATCGACGATTAGTCGTCTATTATGTATATGAAACATCACTTCTCAAAATTATTGGTCGCATCTCTGCAAAGATTCCTTAAGATGTACGATATTTCCTATGTTAAAAATATATATATATCAGCTGCCAAGTTTTTTAATTTATTCCGGAATATTGTTAGTACCACCCTTTTTTTCACATCGTATTAATTTTAGATTTTCTTCAATATATAATTACAAATAAATATGAAGAAAATTACTCTGCAAAGTTTACAGGGGGAAAAAAGAGCGGTGACTATCAACATTCCGAAATAAATTTAAAAAGTTGGAAACCATTAAAAACAAAAGAAAAAAATTCAAATATTAAAACAACTATGAAATACAATTCCTAAACAATTTTTAAAGAATAATTTTAAAAACAATTGCTGGAAAAATTTTTGCATTTTGTCTGTCACTTGAAGAACGAAGCAACTTAGTAGAGAATCCCTCCGACAATTCGAACGTTCCAGTGAACAACGATTTTTATTTCTCGATTTTAAAAAGAAGTAAAATATATATGCATATTGGATGAGCCGTTCCCTTAATTTTTTTAGCGATATTTCGGTGTTAAGAAAAAAATTCTAGTGCAAATAGATGAAGTTCTAAAGATGTTGGAAAAAATGGGACACACTCATTCGAAATGACGAAAATGATACGTTCAAACTTTATTTTTATTTTGTAGGTATTTTATGGGACTTTATCTTTATGGTAGAATTAAAAAAAAAAAAAAAAAAAAAACTTATTAAGTGCAAATCATATATCAAAATTCAAATTCTAAACGCTTAGATTTTTCTAACATTACTATATGTTTTAATGGAAAACATTTTACGATTAATTTTAATTATGGGCATTGTATATACTTCACTGCAAGTTTTTATTTAATTGGTTTTTGGCATAAAACATATTTATCAGTTTTTTTTTTTTTTTTCTTTCTTACTTTTCCTTTTCTTTTCTTTTTTTCTTTCGGAAGTCTTAATCTACTTGTAATTTTTTAGAATATTTGCATCCAATAAAAAAAAAAAAAAAACAACTATCTCCAATAATCAAAATAAAAATTTTAAGTCTATAAAATGTCTAAAAAATAATAACAAAAACATAAAATGTCATTATTTTTAAATTTGTTCAAAATTTAGCAGAGTATATCTTGTTCTTGTATATCTATCAAGTGAAAAAAAAAAAAAAAAAAAAAAAAAAAAAAAACTCAAATAAATTACAATTTTGTTTATTTCACTTTTAAGGGGGAAGAAAAGCGGATAAAAATGCAGCCTCCTATAATTCTAGCCAAAATATATATATATATATATATATATTGCACCAGTTTAAATATTTTAATTGAGCCAGAAAGAGGAAATGACTCTTCATATTTTTATTCAAATTAAAGTTGCTTTGAATGCCTGCAATAATTACATACGAAATGTTCCACATTTCTCATATTTTTGTTTCATATCTTTTCATTTTGGAGCTCCAGCAACATTAAAACAGTGAAATATGAAAAAACAAAATAAATAAAAATACAATAAATAAGTACTGTGATAATGAAAAAGTGGAGAAAAAATTTCGTTATTAATGCGATGACTCATCTTTTTGAGGGCAGCTTGCCAACAACTCAACACAACCCACAATAATGGCGTCTACACTAGCAAACACAAGAAATAAATGTTTTCTGCTGTCACTCGACTAAAAGGTTTCTTCTGTTATCTCTGATCTCATGGTTCCTGTTCAATGTTAGTTAGTTAATGGTTTCTACACTTTTATGGTCAACTTCCGACACACAGAAAATGCAGACTTCGTCATAACTGAAACTTTCCAAATGTCATAAAAATAAAATACTTCAAGTAAAAAATTTGTATTTAAAAGCATAAGAATGACTAAGTAAATTCAAAGTACTTTATCAATTACTGCTAGAGAAATGTAGAATCTAAATAAAATCAAGCTTAAAATGCATTTATACTTTAAATTTTAAGTGAAAATGTATTAGTACTGTTATAGTTATCTACTCGTAAATTTTCGAAAAATAAATTAAAGTTTAATTATAGAATTTTGTAAAAAATAAAGATAAATATAATAATAAGGTAAGAAAATTACAAAAATTTAAATTTTAGAATCTTCGTATTGTCATTCACTTAGGATTAAAAAAGTCTTCTTAAAGTACATTTTAGGAGTTAATTATTTCTACGTAAGAAAATTACATCAGAATAGTAAAATTAATTAATTAATTAATGAAAAATGCGGGAAATTTTATATTTATTATTATTGTTCTGTTTTTATATTACTGCATTCAATTTAAAATGTTCAAAGAATACAACTGTCAACTGTCAAGACGTGAAGAGCAAAATTAGTCTGTGAAAAATAGACTTCACTTCTAATCACTTTGCGAAGTTTAGGAAATAATAACGCTTCCTTCAACGGAGTTCCAATATGCAAACTTATTTAAGGTAATCTAAAAAAATATATGTTTTTATAAAAATAATTATTAATTTATCAGTTATTTTCCCAATCACTAATATTTGAAAATAAATTTATGAATCGGAACCCCCAGACAACAATTGAAATAGAAGTATGTATAACGATTCTGTTTTCTTTTGTTGATATGGGTAATTTAAGTTTGAGATCGACAGACTTTCGATTTTGGACACTATGCCTTGCCTTTGGGCATATCTTGTCATTACTATATGTAATAAAAGAGTTTTAAATATTCGTATTTAAATCACTTAAGTTGTATCCTCAGAAATCAATGCATTAACCCTTTCAGTCGCAGTGTTCCCGCTGATGGAACACCTAATTTTAATTGTCAAGTGCAAAAACTCATTCCGGAAATTTTTTAGCAAACATTTTCATTTATAACATAGCAGAAAATGCCCTTATTTTAACCTGAAAATTTAAAATTTCTTTTATTTTAATTTTGTTCGTAAATTCCGGTGGCAGTGTAATTTAAATGATCCGAATTACCCTCCGCCGCAAAGGGTTAAATCCCACTTGTGTATCTATACGACGATGCGGTGATATTTAAGGAGTTAAACAAGAATACACAAACCTTTTATTTATTTATTTATTTATTAAGTAATGTGTTGTCACGCCTGTCAATATTTCAAAATTTCCATGCGCCACTGCTAATACTGTTCTTCTTCACACCACTTATTCTGTGGAGTAATTTTCTTTATTATATAACATTTACGGTTAAATAAGAAGAAAATTACTAAAATGTGGAGGGAATAAAAGGCGGATACTAACAATGCTACAGAATAAATTAGAAAGGTATTGTTTTGAAGAAGGGATTCTCAACGTGTGGGTCGCGACCTTTGTAAGGGGCGTGACTACAATAAATGGGTGGTGCAAGCATATCGAAAAGAAAATATTATTTAAAAGACGAATAATTTAATAAAAGGAAAGCAAGACAAAAAACATTTTGACACATTGAAATTATTTATAATGCAGTTATAAATAGAATTACATCAATACTGCACATCAATACTCTCCAACATTTCGAATTTTTAAATCAGATTTTTCCCCACTATTTTTAAGTAGAAATCGGTCTTGTCAGTTTTATACGATTAACTAAAGAGGAAGTTTACATAGAAATTTCTGGCATAAATTCTTCAGCCTAAATCGGGAGACTTGAAAACTATAGCGCAATTACCAACTTTTAGGTTATTTTTTAAAGAATGTAAAATTGCTGTTTTCTAATATTATTTTCCAGTTCAATTAACTATAGACAGCAAGCAGAAAACTACTATTAAATAGTTCCATAAAAATTAACGTTGTGACATTTTTCGTGAAAATCGCAGAAGTTGTCTACTTTACTTTAGACATAGCTGCCAACTTTCCCCCGTTTTTCAAGGGAAGCTTTAACCAGAAAATCTTATAATTATTTTCAGTTTATTTAATCATCGAAAATATATGAGACAGATTTCGTTAAAAAAAAAAAAATGGTGATAAATCTGATTTTATGAAATGTATATGTATTTAAATAATTGATCAATTAATTAATTTGTTTTATAAAAAATTTATATTTATAAATAAGTTTGTGAATAATTTTTAAGTTTGGCAGCTATGCCTGAATTAGATGCCTGTCGCGTGGCTGGGAAACTTGGCAATAGTTGAAGCGGTAGACAGCGTCACCTGGTACAGATTGCACAAATTTTTAAAAGTGCAATATGATATAAATAAAAGGCGAAGAGAATCAAAGAAACGTCGATAAAATATATCATATATCACTTCTTAAATTATTGGTGACAATTGAATAAAAAAGTCCCGCAATCTGTACCAGGTGGCGCTGTCAACCGCTTTAACTGTTGCCAAGTTTCTGAGCAACTCGACTGGCATCTAGTTTAGGAGGCTATGCTTTAGGACTTCCTCTAAAACAGTGTTTCGTAAAAGCATTTTGTATACGCCTACTCCACAGAAGTATGGTCAAATCGTTTTCATTTTACCGCCACTTAGCAGCATCGGTCGCAAAGTGTTTATGTGCATGTGACCGTTAAACTAAAAATGATAGTAATTTGAAGAATTTTTAAAAAATTTAATTAATTAAATGTTCATTATCTAGCTCTGTAGTAAATTTCGTCATGTTTAAGCATAAACTATCATCCAAAATCGTACCTTTTATGCATTTCCGTTACAGATACATTGCCTTCATGTGATGTTAAGTATGGAAAATTTCTTAAATTTCGTTATTATTGTGAAGACAGTTTCAAATTTCTTACTTGTCGTTAGACTTATATCATAAAACAGAAGAAGGCATGCATATATGTTTTTAGTGACAAGGGAAGTACGAATCAGTAAAGTTCCTATTGAAACCAAACCAATCTTCAATTAAAGAACGTCGTTGAAAACATAGAGTAGAGTGAAATTTGCTTCAACAACGCCTCATAGAGCGAGAAAACGACCCTAAAGGTTCTAGCTGTTTCTATAAAAACCAACGAGACAGAGCCCTTTAGCATACTTGCCAACCATCTCATTAATATCCGTAAAATTGTTAACGCCCCCTGAAAAAACGCCCCTTTTCTCACACCAGTATATTTTTAGAGTGATTCTTTCCAAATGTTGTTAGGATTAAATAAGACTAGAATTACTCTAAAAAATTATTGGTGTGAAAAAGAAGGCGGGTACTAAAAATTTTACGGATCATAATGAGATAGTTGGCAAGTATGCCTTTAGCAAGACAGCGTGGCGCCGTGGTTAAAGTGTTCAGTTTGAGGGAGGAAGGTCGTGCGATCAAACCCCCATGAGTGCCCGCGTTATATATATATATATATATATATATATATATATATATATATATATATATATGAAATAAAATAGAATATTAAAATAAATGAATAATTTAAGCAGAGGATATGTATTAAATTCAATTAAAAATATATAATGACATAATTTTTAACTAGTAAAGTATTTTAATTCAACTAAGAAAAGTATTTTTAATTTTTTTTTTATAATTTAAATATTTTACTTTATTACACATTTTTCTCTTTCATAAAGTTTTCTTGAGTTCAAACCCCGACGAAGTGTTAATTTTTTTCCCCAAATATTAATGAAATAAAACAAAATATTAACATAAATGAATAAGGGAAGACTTTCGCGACCGCTGACGTAGATTCACGTCATTTGAAAATCTGTAAATCCGCCAGTGGGCGTTTCATTTGCAATTTGTATATCATTTGTTACTTAAAAATATACACAAAATCCACATTGTATGTCCCGGCGTATATATATATAAGCTATTTTTTAATAAGCTTCAAAATCAGGAATATGATCACTATTGAAAATTTAAAATTTTAGCTTCTAATGTAAATATATATGAATCCCGTATTTTTCTAGAGGGCGCTTTTACTAAAATGCAACATTCTGCCTTGAACGAGGCTAAAGCTATTCCTCCTGAATATTTAATCTTGTTATAATGTATTATGAATTTTTGTAAATGTTGTGCATGTATGTTTGACACTGAGGAGGGCTAGTGTCCTAGCCGAAACGTTTGCCGTGTATTTTAATGTTTCTAATTAAAATGTAGTTTTAAATTTTTGTATTCTTTATCTCATTTTAAATGTTACATTGGTGTTAATATATTAATGAGACGTATAAATTGTTAGCCCACGCCGGGTTCTGATTCGTTCGTTTGGATAGAAACAGTTAAAACGTTTACGGTTGCTTTCTCGCTCCATGAGTGGTTGTTGCAGCAAATTTGCAGTCTAGCTTATGTTTTAAACCACACTTTTGACTTTAAGGTTGGTTTAGTTTCAATAGGAATTTTACTGATTAATATTTCCCTTGTGAGTAAATAAAAGCATTAAAAAAAAAAAACTTTACTATACAGTCAAAGATAAAGAAAAATACATTGATTTTTGGATCGTATTCAGGATATAGTTAGAGTTTACAATTGGTTGCCATTGGTTTCGGAATGTTTGAATATTTTTGATAAAACTCATTTTTTAATATTTAGATGAATCATCTCATGCCAAAGAGCATGTTTCCAAAGGTTTGAAATCTGCAATTGCTCTGCCGATATCTGCAATTTAAAAAATGATTCTTTGTCTATTTTTCAAAAAAATAGACAAATGATACGAAAAATATATAGGGAAAAAGCTAATCAAAAAATAAACGTTAGCTATATAATTTTCGAAAACCACTAACTATTCCATGAAAGGAGAATAATTTCTATTATGACACCAAGTCATAAAACTTTTCATTGTTGTTACTTATATGCTAAATATTTATAAAAATAAAGTAATATTACGACAACAGCGACATAGTTAAATCTGTCACTATATATTTTTAAAAAAATAAGAAAAGGACATTTTTTAAAAATGAAAAATGAAAAGAGATATATTCTGTATTTTTTATTAAAAGAACTTTTCCATGAACTGTGTGTCATTCTTTCAGAATAATAATTTCTATTATGTTATTAAAAATAGCTTTCAAAATGCTGAGGCTAAAGCCTAATATGGTACTAATACACCACTAATTCTAAATATTATTTTTTGTTTATTTAAAGACTAAAATTCTGCAATGAAATAGTACGAAGATAACTATTTTATATTAGTAGTATGAAAAAAATTGGAAAGATTAGCAGCTATGCTATCATTTTTAGTAACAGTATAAATATTAATAAATTAAGTATCTATAAAAATAAAAACTGAGGACTTTGGTTTAAAAATACTTTTTCCTGAAATGCAAATAATTATATATATATATATAAGTATATATATATATATATATATATACTTACATATTCTTACGTATTTTGTTTAATTTTATCGATAATGCATAATTATCACTCGACTTTCTTTACATACTTTCTCGAAAAAAACTCATCTCTTTTGTAATATAGCTTAAAGTATTATTTATGCTGGAATTTGTTTTTCTAACGTAACTTTAATTTCTTCAAAATGGCAGCACTACAGAACCTCTTTGTTCTAATTCCTTAAAAATCTGCCTTCAAGATAAAAGTCCCTTTAATTAAATTCTCGTTTTATCAACACTGGATATCGAAAATAGAAGAATCTGAACAATTTATTGCGACCTTTAAATAGTGATTTTTTTAACAAAGAAAGAAGAAGAAACAAATTTATTTTAAGGAAAAAAATAGTCGAAAATTTCTAATCTTAAATTACTGAGAAGTTTTATTGAATATTCTGCGTTTTTTAATCATAATTATTATTTTTTAAATAACACCTTTCTCTCTCTCTCTCTCTCTCTCTCTCTCTCTCTCTTTTTTTTTTTTTTTTTTCAGAAAAAGAGTTTTGTGTAAATAAATATTTTTAGGAATTCAATTTTTATGTGATAGAAAAAAATACTTCTTTCTAATTAAACTGCCGAGTTAATTTATTTTTTCAGTTATTAATTATATAGAGAGACATTTGTTTCAAATATTAACTTAATATTTTAATCCATAAAAAGCTAATATTTTATTCATTAGTTTTTAAATATGTATAGTTTTTGCAGTTTTATTACGTTTTATTATTTTGTCCCTTTCCATGTTTGATACATTTTATGATATTGCTACAAATTTTATCATGTAAAGAGGAAGTAAGTGTTACATTACACAACATAATTTACAAACATTTTTGTCTCCCTTTTTTATTAACAAACTTTTTCTATTTATTTATAAAATTTGAGATTTGAAAATATACTTACACAATAACCAATATTTCAAAGAATTTAAGAATCTGTTTCCTAATTTACAGTTTTTAAATTACTTTAAAATTATTCATTGAATAAAATTGTTGAATTTTACTAAGAATTTAAAAAAATTATGAGATACTTATTCCTTTCCATTTAAATAGTAATTGTCACACTATCTTATTAATCTATGATGGACAATATTAATTTAATTTCGTAACAAAACGTGCTGGATATAAGGGAACACTCTCCTTTCAAAGATATGTACATTTTAAAAACCGTAAAGTGGTAGCCTGTCACATGGATATAAAATATATACTTGCATACACATATAAGTATTCAATAAGCATGAAATCTGTTCTCCAATATTTTCTTCTGATAATGAGAGGTAACTTAATAACTATGAAAATAAAGCCAAATATATGTGTATGCTCCTAACCAAAATTTTCTTGATTTTTTAATTGGATCTTAATTGGTGCCAAATGAAGAATCACTATGACCACACTTTAAAAAAAAAATACATATCATGAACATTCGCATGAAAATCACGATTTGTTACACCATAAGAACTAAAAAGTTTTTAAAAAAAGAGACCTGCGAACTAATTGAAGTTATAAATGATATAGTTCTTTTGTATTATTTATGTTATGAACCCTTATTTAACGAGGGAATAATTCTGAAAAAGGAATAATTTTTCATTTGTTTACGTAAACTAAAAATTTTTTTAATCTTTTTTAGAGGTTTTCATTGTTGCACTTTGACCTTAAATCGAAAAAAAAAAATAAAATAAAAAAAGGACAAAACTAGAAAAGTATCTCTATAAGTTACTCTTCAACTATACATATTACTTGTAATATGATGTGCACTTCTTGATTTATCTTTATCTCCTTTTTAAAGAACTTCTCGAATTAAAAAAATGATTTAGTATCTCACCGAAATATAGCATTAAGAATCTCACAAAAATAAATAACTAACCTTTACTTTTCTCAAAATCGTTAAAAAATAATAAAATTAACTGCATTTAAACCAAAGAAAATTTCTTAAAATATTTTATAACGATATAGAATAATTTCTAATAATTTTTTAATGATAATCGAGAACAGTACGAAAGAAATTTTTGTACAGTTATCAAATTGTCTTTTTAGAAAGACGTGTACATTTTACTTTTCAAAACGAAAAGAATTGGTTTCAATGAAATAATAAATTATACTTAATCTTCGAAATTCGTTCTTTTCTTATCAGTCATCAAATCACTTTTCTCCAACCTTCATGACTGAAAGCAGTCAAAAGAACATTTATCTTCATTGGTGACAAGTATTTTTCAGGATTTAAAATGGAACAATTGTCAGGAGGGAAAATACACGTCAAAACTCTTCAGCAACTTCTATGGTCTTTGTTATTCTATTCATTGAGAAGTTATCCTGTTGAGAACTCTAAGCGCAAGAATTTGGAAAAATAAAACCTGTCAATCAGAAAACTATTTTTTTATATATAAAAATTGCACGAAACACCCCCAACAGTGATCCTAAAAGAAAGTACGTTCCCTGTTATAGGGAATTGAAGTATTCAAGAATACTATCATACTTGCCAACCATCTCATTATGAATCGTAACACTTTTTGTACGCGCCTTTTTTTTCACGCCAGTCTTTTTTTACAGTAATTTTATTCTTATTTAATCGTAACTACATTTGAAGGAATTTACTCTAAAATTAAAAAAGTGTGTAAAAAAGGGCATGTTTTAAAGGGGCGTAACAATGTTATAATTATTAATGAGATGGTTGGTAAGTATGTACCGTAAAAACCGGCGTATAAGCCGCAGTTAGTACCGTCAAACTGAGGGAATTTTTAAATCAATGGTCACCAACAATTTTTAAGAGTGACATTTCATTATGTAATAGACGACTACTCTTCGAAGTGATTAGACAAACGCTGTAATTGAATTTTAATGATGGCTACTGAATAAAGCACCGAGTGCGGCCAATCTGCCGGTTTTTACGGTATTATGAATTACTTATTTGTGAAATTATACGTAACTGAAGATTATTTTACTTATTTGTGAAATTATACGTAACTGAAGATTATTTTAATTGAATTGGAAATTACTATTAGAAATTAGTGATTGTTATTCTTTGAAAAAGAAACCTACATTTTGAATAATATACAGTTGATAATCAGTGTTACCAGATTTGGTGGATTTTTTATTCATACTTGCCAACCTAACCCGAAAAATTGTTAGTTCCCGCCCCTTTTTATACACCACTTAATTTTTAGAGCAATTCTCTTCAAATATATTTATGATTAAATACGAGGAAAAGTACTCTAAAAAAAGACTGGTGTGAAAAAATAGCGGAAAGGTGCGTTACTAACAATCTTCCGGGTTACGTTGGCAAATATGTTTATTCAATACTCACCAGTTATTTTTAATTGTAACATTTGCCTAACCACTTCAAAGATTAATCGTATAGTTGATTAGTCGTAATATTTGTTATACATAATATCAAATATCACTTTTTTAAATTATTGGTGACTATTGAATAAAAAATCAGCCAGATATGGCAACACTGCTAATAATTTAGACTGAAAGTGAATTTACAAATGCCTTGGAATTTCCGAGCTTCCTTATTCTGCTAGAATTTTTCAATTAGGGCCAATAGTGGCAATTATGCTTGCCCTTTTTGAAACATCTAGATTAGTAAGCTTTATTTAAAATTTTATTATTAGGATCTAAGATGAGAAAATGCTTTTTGATGAGAACATTTCGTTTGCCGAATCATGTTTTGTTTTTCTAACTGACATATTTCGAGTTATCTGCTTTATTGTAACATTGCACTTAAGTGAAAGCATGCAATTATTCATTTATATCCCAATTATTTTTTCAAAATATACATGAAAGCTGATTTTCTTTTCAACGTTAAAAGTGTACTAAAACATATTACGAAAGCAGGGAGAAAAAGACAAATTTATGCTTATTAAGTTCAATTACCACCAACTGATTCCAGAATTATATTTGCCTATATTTAATTCGTATTTGCGTTACGAAGTCTTATTTAGTAAGTAACAGGAAAGAAACTGCGTGTTTAATGGCATGCTGAAATAACAAAGAAATCCAAATGAAAAATAAATTAGTAACAAACAATATTTTAAATAAGTAGATGATTTTAATCTCGTTTCCTATTAAGGAATAGTAATTTTTTATCCAGGATTCCCTATATAGATATTATAAAAAAAAAATTTCATGGTTATAAACTTCCAGTTATCTGAAAAAAAATTGTCATTACTTATTTCCGATT
This sequence comes from Salticus scenicus, assembly GCA_963930645.1. NCBI lineage: Eukaryota > Metazoa > Arthropoda > Arachnida > Araneae > Salticidae > Salticus > Salticus scenicus. The sequence goes on from OZ005651.1 coordinate 240,971,739, forward strand.
TGCTGTGTTTTATTTACAACTTAAATATTTGGGAAAATATGCGAAAAGAAAACAAATTCGCAAAAATTCAAGGAATACCGACGAACTTTCTTGATTTAATTAAAACTACCGTATTTTCTGGAGTACAACTCGGCTAACAGTTAAATCAGTTTTACACCATAAAGAACTAACGGTCGAAACTATATTTCTAAAAAACATTGTTTCTCGTACGTATAGCTTTGTCAGTTAGTTAAAATTTCTTGCGTGAAACAGATTTATTCGACTTACGGATTATACGCAGGCCAATATATGAAATGCAGCTTTAATCCACATATTAACGCTAACTTTATAGAATGCAAAAGTGTGGCTAAGTGTTTTTCAAAATTCTGTGAACAAGCTGTGCCGTTTTAAATAAAATGATTCCAAAAAAATTTAAATTTTCGATTCGATTAAAGGAGACAGCAAAATCTCTTTTCCCACAGTAACTGTAATAGAAAACTTTCGTGCGCTTTTGTTTAAAATTAATAAATCTAACTCAAGTTAATGTGATGAATAAAAGTTATTTTTAATTTTACTTCTTGTTAACTCAAAGCTACTTGATCCCTTATATATTGTTTCTTACTTTTTTTTTTTAGTACCAAATAGTTCTTTAGGGCTAAATATATTAGTGTAATTTCTGTTTTACCTCTTTCATGAAATGCTTAGCTCTTCATTCAGCACTAACCATAAAAGAATTCTTTCGGGTAAAGTAACCAGATGCAAAGTAATTAATATGGCATTCCATTTCAAACACCATTTAAAATATTTAGAGTGAATGGTATTTTTGTTTCCCACAATTCAAATGACTCTCATGATATTATTTTTTTTTCTCTCTCTCTCTTACTCTTTTAGCATTTTTCACGAAAAAACAAACAGCATTCAGAAAATATTTTAATCGCAGAGATAGGAGAATAAGAGAATGCATGATTGCATTTTTCCCCTACTTCGTTTATTCAGCGATGTTTTAAAGCGATCTTCATGTTCCTTTTTAAAGCCTTTCTTCATCTGGCGCCAGAAGAATCTTTTTGCATCTGTAAGAAAGTTATTCAATATAAATACTGAGGGGAGATAGCGATGCACTAACCTCGAACCGGAATGCCGATCAAGTACTCCGTCCAATCACTATCGAATCCTATTTGACTAGAAATAGTCTTTTTATTTCCTTGGAAGAAGTTTGGGGTCATTTGCATGAAAATGGCAGCAGGCCCTGCCTTCTTGTTTTAAATGTTAAAGTGTGCTTACTGTGAAGGAGAGTGGGGACGAATATTTTACCTCTGCGGCGCCTTTCAAATACAGCTACTTGAATTTTGTTTTATTTAACGAAATAACTTTTTTATACATTCGATCGTGGTTCTTTTAGTATTCAGTGTAACAAAACTCAAGATTCTGAGACTTGGATACAGAAGGTACATGTGTGAGTACACAAGAAAAAGACTAAGTAGATCACATTTTGGAACAGAAATGATTGAGTAGAATATTGTAATTCTTTCTGCATATGCAGCGGTGCTAACATTTTACCGTATTTCCCGGCATATAATGCACAGGTCATATACATGAGTTGCCTACCAGAAAATGTAATTTACAAACAAACCCATATTTGTAAGAAACACAAGTTTGTTATATAATAGCTTTTACTGTAAATTTAAATCTCCGATGTATAACTGATTTAACAAGCATGCGTGTTATACGCCGGAAAATACGGTAATTTATTCCGGAATACTTTTAGCCCGCCTTCATTACATACCACTTTTATGGGTAAAATTTTCTTATTTTATGGTAGTTATATATTGGTGAAAAATACTCTAAATATAAAGTGGTGCGAAATAGAGACGAAGCTAAAAATGCACTGGAATAAATTAAAATTTTGGCGTATATGCATATGGAAAAGTTTGAGTACTAAATACTGTTAATGAAACAACTGTATTTTTTTACGCATTCGTTTTCGTATAAAGTTTTTTTTTCACCTTTTCCATATCTTTTGCTCCACTACGCTGTGTCTTTTATACATGATTCTAAAGTTTTTGTTTCTATAGTACCTGAATAAAGGCACTACACACGAAAAGTCTTTTTCTTTTTTTTCTTATATTATAAATTCCGAAAATTTCGATATTTTAATATTTTGTTAGTGCCCACCTTCTTTTCACACCATTTTATTTGTAGTGAAAATGTTTTTAACGTATAATTATGACTGAATAAAAATAAAAATACCCTCCAAGAAAAGTAGTGTGAAAAAAGTACAGGCTGTAATAATGCTCCTGAATAAATTAAAGTTTTGTAGTGGGTGTGCCATTGTTTTGAGGAAAGACGCTAATTTGAAAATTCAGTATTCCGAATGTTAATCATTAAAATACACACAAATATTCTTTTCATTCCTTTCAATTAAAAGATAATGTAATTTTATTCATAAATGCAAATTTTGTGACGCGTTATTATTTAAGAGAAAACCATATTTTTCATTAGATATTTTCAATGTTTAGTTTAGTTAAAAACTTATATGATATCAAATAGTTTTCGAAATTATTAAATATCGCAATAGCTTCAGAAATCTGTATTCATCGAAGTGAATACCTTACTGACACTTAATATCTAGATTATATATTAGTCGCAAAAATCTTTTAAGGATAAACCAGCTTCCACGTTCTTAATACCAGGTAAGATATTATCCAGACAAGCGTTATGCTATCAGAAAGTTAATTAATTACAATTTGTATATGAATGTATCTTATTCAACAAAGACTTTTCTCGATCTGGCATCTTTCACGTAACAACGGAAGAAAGCAAGTAAGCAAATATATACGAGAGCCCGGTTATAGAATTTCCGTCCGGTACAACTCCAAGTTTCACAGAAGATAGCGGAGAGGTTAAGAAGTAAGGGGAAGAAAATTCTTCGAGCAATCTGTTGCTCTTGGCCATCTTTTACTAATGAGAATCGGCATCAGGAGAGGAACGGGTTTAGGAGCGTTAATGTGATGTGGTCGCTATAGCAACCGATTAAGTCGCAGGGACTGGATCCGCTTAAATTATAAGAGAACCGTCACTTTCAGCGAGTTAGGTATTTTTCCGATTAAAGCTAATATATCCCGCAAGTAAGACTAGCTCCTAATTATTTAAGTCTTTAATGATATATTTAGACCATGAAATATACGAAAATTTAATGTTTGTATATTGAAATTTTTAAGGCATATGAAATGGAATCGTGTTCTTGATTTTACTTAAGGTGACCAGTTTCTTTTATGTTGAATTATAAGAATAAAATGCTTAATGTTTGAGAAGAGCTTGCATTGATTTTTAAGAAAATCAGAGGTAAACAGAAGATTTTTAAAGTTAAATGAAAATGCATATTTTAAAATATTTTATGTGATCTCGCCAAATACCGACACATACAAAAAGATATAAATGTGCTGATCTCTTTATTCAGCTATGTTGTCTTTTTTTTTTTTTTTTTTTTTTTTTTTTTAACATACCAATTTTGAAAAATAATAATACTTTATCGTGGTATCATAAATACGATTAAAATTTAAAAGATTTGTCTTGTAGAGAAAGAAAAGAAAAAGAAAAATATATCATAGACTCATTAAGTTATAATATATATATATATATATATATATATCAGAGATAGTTCCAACAATGTGCAATGTGACGTATCCGAACCAATTCAACAACGTACATAAATAAATTGATAAGATATAATCATGCGACACTGAAAATGCTGTAAGAAAATACAGATTATAAAACACAGCAAAATTAAGAAAATGACTGTTCATTTGAATATTTATTATAAAAATTTATTATAAAATGTTATAGAAAACCATTCTCGATGTTGCAGAAAATCGTCGTTTCCGCATTATGCAATTTAATCTACTGATTGTATTTATTCTGCTAATTGTATGTCCATTTGTGTAGCTATTTCCGAATGATTTCCTTTGCTGCAAAACTCGGATTAGTACGAAGCGAAATATTTTGTTTTGTTACTATACTGCAGCCAAATCCGAACGATAATACAATAACAAGAAAAATAAAATCAAATTTTATAGGAACTCCTTCCCATATATATTAAAGTCGCAGAATCAATCCCCCGAAATCACTTAAATTTTATTGTATTGCGCGATATGTTTTTAATAAATAAATAAATTCATTTACACATAAATCATAATTGTAGTTGACTATTATGAATTTACTGTAAGTACTAAATTTCAATCTAAACTTTTTACTACATTTCTTCTAAATTAATTGCTCTCATTAAATAAATTATTGCAATTAATTTATTTGGTTTTGAAATCTTTCTAGAACTACATTATCTCTCTTAAGTATACAATGAATTTCGATATTTTATTATACTTTATTATTACGTATAATTTATATCTTTAAGATTCATATGTTTCCAAAAAATTTTATTCTCTGCAAAGAACCGTTTGTGTTTGGTAGTTTTTTTTTTTTTTTTTTTTTTTTTTTACCATACGAGGTCTTCTTGAAACATGCTTACCAACCTAACCCGGAAGATTGTTAGTCCCGCCCCTTTCTTCACACCAGTCTTTTTTAGAGTGCTTTTCTTCTTATCGTAAATATATTTGAAGAGAATTACGCTAAAAATTAAGTGGTGTACAAAAAGGGGCGGGAACTAACAATCTTCCGGGTTAGATTGACAAGTATGTTGAAATACTAAATGACCAAATTTCATTTCTGCATAGAATGTTTAATTTAAAAGGAAAAGTATGATGAGAGTTAAAAAGATGGTTTAAGCATAGATGCCAATATTTTAATATTCCGGAGAACTTTTAGCTCCGCCTTTATTTCACACCACTTATTTTTTAAGAGTCATTTTTTCTTATTTTACCGCAGTTATATATTGGAGAAATTTCGTTTATAAATTAAGTGATGCGAAAGAAAGGCAGAGCTAAAAATACTTCGGAATAAATTAAAATGTTGGCATCTATGGTTTAAACGGCTCGGTCCCTTGTTTACGAAAGTTTTTATTATTATTATTATTACTGAGAATCATTGAAACACTTGTGTTAATAGCTCTCTTCTTCATACTTGCCAACCTAATCCGGAAGATTGTTAGTTCCCGCCCTTTTTTGTATACCACTTAATTTTTAGAGTGATTCTTTTCAAATATATTTACGATTAAATAAGAAGAAAAGTACTCTAAAAAAAGACTGGTGTGAAAAATTAGGCGGAAACGGGTGGGGTTAACAATTTTCCGGGTTAAGTTGGCAAGTATGCTTCTTTTATCTGTGACACTTACACATACAATTAGATTGCAGCATTCAAACGCTAGATTATTACTATCTATTCTCTCTCCCGAAAATATTATACCAAACTTTATTAAAATTAAAAATTTACAGTAAATTTCTACGTCTACTACGCAGACCAGATAGTTCGAATAAGAAATTTGATTTCATACTGATGTACTGCTTAGGTAACTGATAAATACATAACTATATCAATTGAATAAAATTTCTGGTATAAAACTCACCTTTCTAACCTGCGCAGTTTAGACCAAAAATTATCGTAGATTTTTTATACCTAAAATTAAACATGCTGGGCAATTCATAAAAATTTGAAAATAAAAAAGTTTAAAAGTACTTTAAAACAGAAATTCATCAAACTATTATTTCAGTGTTTTGAAAAGACAAAAAATAATAGTGAATGATCAGCACTGTTGTCGACTTAGTTTGAAAGGGTAACATTTAACAAAAGATTTAAATTGTGTACTTAAGAAAATCGTTTTTTAAATATTACATTTAAAAAAAAATTCAACAGTTTAGATGGAATGCATTAATCTTTTTAAGTGACCTTTAAAATAACATAACATTATTTTCCTTTAAATAAAATGCATTAATTCCTATAAATCTAAATAGTTTTTCAATCGAAAATCAACATTTCATTCAATGTTTTTTAAATAGAAATGCATATTTTAGATTATTATTTGGTTTATTTAAGATATTATATTAAATATCGGTAAGAGTTACAATACTAAAATTTTTCTATTATTAAATATATTTATATAAGAAGAAAACTGCCTTATCATTAAAAATGAGCAAAAGAATACGCGGAATTTCAAAATATCTCCTAAGGGTTTTTCAATATTATTTTGAGTTTGAATTTTTCAACTGCTGAATGTATTTAAGGTTCTTTTTTCTTTATTCTGTTCAATAAATCGTTTGAATTTTAAAGAGAGGAAAATCAAATTTTATTTTTCTGAAAATGATCATTATTTCTTATAAGAGAAGGAATAACATCGATTCTAGGTTTTGCTCATCTTTGTGAGCTCTAAAGCTGGTAATAAACATTTTAAAACTTACTCCAAAGCAAATAGTGAGCTATATATATATATACATACCTGCCAACATCCTCATTAATATTTCTAGTGTTGTCAGTCCCGCCCTTTCTTTCACACCAGTAAATTTTAATAAACTCTTTTTCCGGTCCTATTTAATTTCCCACCTCCAGTCCGTGCATACCTCCAACATTATAACCCGTTAGTAGTCGCTAATTGGTCGATTTGCCGCCCATCCTTCAGTGTTGCCAGATTTTATTATTCAATAGCCACCAAAAATTTTTAGAAGTAGCATTCGATATAGACAATACGCGAATAAAAACCGAAGAAACGTCGATCACATCACTTCTTAAAATTATTGGTGACAGTTAAATAAAAAGTCCACAATCTGTAATAGGTGGCGCTGTCTATAGCGACTACTAACGGGTTAATTAACATTTTCGCGACCGCTGACGTAGATTCACGTCATTTGAAAATCTGTAACTCCGCCAGTGGGTCTTTCTTTCGTAGTTTGTGTGTAACTTATTTCTTAAGTATGTACCCGGTGTTCATATTTTTCCAATAAAATTTACTGTGGATACAAATACTTTGATTAGAAGGAATATAATTATAATGTGTATCCATTTGTATTATAAATGGGGATAAAGAAAATTTTGTTCTGAAATATTTTACCTTGGGAGAATAACGCCCAGAGGCGAACCTTCCTGTCAAAAAGATAAAATCATGCGGTCACGAAAGTGTTAATATTCCGTTATAATGTTAGTACCACCCCTTTCTCTACATCAATTTATTTTTAGAGTAATATTCTCAAAATGCATTTACGGTGAGATAGAAAGAAAAAACACTATAAAAAAAATAGTGTGAAAGAAAAGGCTGGGCTAACAATACTACGGAATGTTAATTAGGATGTTCGCAAGTGTGTGCATATATATATATCATACTTACCAAAACTAAATGGAAAACTGGTGTACAAACGATAAGTAGACAATAAGACTTCTTCACACACCATAAGTTTTAAGCCAGCACAACCGGTTTCGAAAGGACGTAGCCTTCCATCATCAGGTGCAAAAAACACGTGCTACTGCCTTGGAGGCAAAAGCAAGACGCTGGCTTAAAACTTATGGTGTGTGAAGAAGTCTTATTGTCTACTTATATCATACATGCCAACATACTAATTAATATTCCGTACAAAATTTTTTGAGCGTGTAATATTTCATCATAATTTGTAAAAATATGTCTTTTTGTATTCGTTTTATAGATATATAATAATATTTCTGATTTATTTCGGAACATTATTACGTACTTGCTAACATACTAATTAATATTCCGTAGTATTGTTAGCCCCGCCTTCTTTTTCACACTAGTATATTTTTAGAGTATTTTTCTTCTTATTTAATCGTAATTGAATTTAGAGAATATTACTCTAAAAATTTACTGGTGTGAAAAGAAGGGCGAGACTAACAATACTACGAAATATTAAGTAGAATGTTGGCAAGTATGATATATATGTATATATATATATTTTTTTTTTAAGTTTTTAATATTTAATTTGGGGTTGTAATATGTGAATTTTTCACAATGTGAAATTTTTCATTTTTGAGCTAAAAATAAAATCTTAAAAATAAAAAAATCAATTTTTAGAAAGCAATAAATTGTTTAATAGTTGTGAATTTTCGGAAAGTGAAAACAGAATATAAAAATATGTATTAGTTAATGAATTATAGTGGGACAAAATTTCCCATGGACTAACATTGGCTTCGGCTTTCGGAGACGATAGGTAGAGTCCTCTTAATTCTGAGAAAGAAAATGTTTAGCTAAATGTAGTAAAATTGATGATTTATTATTGTAAACCCACCCTATTGTTTTTTATGGACAAAACCGAAGACCAGTTTTGGATTTAGCAACCTCAAAAACACAAAGTTCATTTAAAAAAAAAAGAAAAAAAAAAGCACAAAGCTTTTTTTTTTTTTTTTTTTAAAAAAAAAAAAAAAAAAAAAAAAAGATTTTTACTGTAAAAATTTTCGGTGTTCATATAAAAGTACTGAATCGTGTCATATGACAACGTTCACTTTGAAAAAATATTAAGGCTGATAATTTAAAGATAATTAAAAAATGAAAGAGAGTGAGAGAGAAGCCATTAGAAATAGACCCGTGAATTAAATGAAAGATTATAGGAAAAGGACTAAATGATTTTTTTTATCTAACCGCAAGATCAGTTGAGATCCCATTTTGTCAACAACATACCCAAGATCTGAAATAAAAGAGCAGAATATGTTCATTGGTAATTTTTCAATTTTTCTTTTGTCTTTTGTAACAAAGAACAGAGGACGCAATTAATAAAAATGAGCGAAAATCGATGCCGCTATCGTCAGTTTTTTGCGACATTCATTATTCTGTTCCGGGTGGCAACGAGAGATTAAACGAACAACCAGACCGCCGATGACAGGTACAACTCAACGGCACTCGATCGCTTAATCTTCTGAATCAGTTTGTGAAACTGTTTTTAGTGTTTACTTTCCAGAATAGCGCAAGTTGCGAATGATTTTTTTTTTTTTTTTTTTTTTTTTTTTTTTTTAAGTTGGTCTATTTACATGGGGAAAATCATTAAGCTTTTTTTCTTTTAAGCTGATATTAGAATAATAAAGGTAAACAGAAAACAATGATAGAAAACAGTATCAAGCTATTGTTAGTTTGAAAAAAGTGCTGCCTTTTTTCAACAGAAAAAGGTAAGAAAAATGTAAAACTAACTGGTTGAAATGACATGGCGATGATGTATTTTACAAATTCTTTATGCTTTAAACTATTTACAAAACAATATTCTTAAGCAATAATGCTGAACGTTCTAAAAAATTACTATCTCAAAAAAGAATAGGTTATGAAATTAAATTGTATGTTTATAAAATAACAATAAGAACAGTAAAATTTAATTCAGAAAGATATTTCAGAAAATGCCTTTTTTGTTTTGTAGTATTTTTTGGAAATACCCAAACATCTATCGAACAAAGATATGTTATGTAGTCCACAAGTGTAACTTTCTTTCAACAGTTTTCATTTCGTGCAAATTTTAATTATATTTTAAATCTATTGGTTGTTTCTTTTCCTTAAAATAAAACAGGAAAAAGAAAACTGTACTAATATTCCTATGTTAAGTTTTAGAATACTAAAATATTAAGAGTTCTTTTTAACCATTTACCATTCACAAGGAATAATTTAATTTTGATTTTTTATATACTCAAGCAATATGCCTCGAAATTTTAGGTTAAAAACTGATGCATTGAAGTAATCTACATTTCGCTCATCCTATCAACCAGTGTTGGGCATAATTCATTAAAAAGTAATTGAATTACAATTGAATTACAATTAAATTACAATTATAATCATTTTACTGTCAATAAATTAACAAATAATTGATTACAAATAAATTGAAATACTTATTATATTTACTTCTGATAATTCAATTTATTTGTAATCAATTATTTGTTAATCGATTGACAAATATATATATATATATATAATTGTATTTCAATTACTTTTTAATCAATTATGCCCAACATTGCTATCAACATTTCATGCTTATCATTTTGAAACGTTACATAACGATATACCTAGTAACCGGTAGATTAGGTGAATGTAGGTTAAACTATTTGGGTTGAATCATATAGTTAAAAAAACACAAAGACCGTTAAAGTCAACTCTAGACTTTATTCATTTCAACTAGCATCTTATAAAAAACTAATAAATTTTCTCTAGTACAGAGACACTGAGGAGGTTTATATCGCACTAGAGCTACATTGTAAAAAAATGTCCTATTTGCTGCCAGAAATTTTCTGTAATTTGAGAAAATACGTTTTGATAAAGTAATTTTTTTTTTCGTAAATTACGCGTATTTTCTCAAATTACAGAGAATTTTTGGCAATAAATAAGACATATTTTTTACAGTGTACACAATGGGCCACTGGTGACAGTCTGTGATTTACTCCCACTGTTGTCAATTTGTACAGACTTTTTTATTTAATAATTACCACTAATTTTGAAGAATGATGTTTGATATATATGATAGCCGATTAAACAAACATGCATTTAGATAAAATTTATAATTAAAAATTGAGTATGGATATTAAATTTAAAAGACCCTACAAGGTGGCTTCATTGTTCAGCCTTAGGGGTGGTCCAGAGACATGACATTACACTTTTCATTCCATCTCACTTTTCATTCTACACTTTTCATTCTACACTTTTCATTCCACTTTTCAATACATCTCGGGGTTACCAAATTAGGGGTGGCACACCTTACCCCTAATTTGATAACCCCAAGATATAGTGATTTTACAGAACACGGATCATATTGCAGAGTTGCCAACTTTTATAATTTATTCCGGAGCAATTTTAGCCTCGCCTTCTTTTCGCACCAGAAATTTTATAGAATATTTTTTCTTAATATGTGACAACGGTTAAATAAGGGGAAAATCATTCTTTAAAATTTCCGGTGTGAGAAAAGAGCGGGGCTAACAATGCTCCGGAATAAATTATAAAAGTTGGCAACTCTGATATTGCCGTCCCGACAAATTTTACGTGCACCAATCACCATTATAATACACGTCGGTATTTTTGCAGCTCAAATATCGAATCTGCAATTCTTCAATTACGAGCTCGACGCTCTACTAGCCGGGCTACCGCAGCCCTGCTCGAATAGAACATTTCGGGTTTCGAAAGCTTTAAAATTGAATAATTGAAAACATCATAACTTATTCAAGAACGAGAATCAAACACAATGTAAATTTTCAAAAAAAAAAAAAAATGTAGGCAACTTGCTTCGAACTAGAAATCTTAGGCTTCGTAGCTCGACGTTTTACATAAGCATCAGGGCCGTTCACAAACAGGAACAACTAGTTCTGTTACAATAGTGTTACTGGTTTAAAAATTAATTTAAAATATGCAGCGAAATTCTCTTTCAGACGAAGCCGCTTAATATAGATTTCTTGTTATTACTTGTTGAAAAGTCAGTATATGTCAGTATATGCAAGACTTAGATGAAAAAAAATCTCATCAACGAATGTGCAAAAAGTCTTTATTATACTGGTGGGAATTAGCAAATGTTTGCAATGAATTGAAAATGTTCTCTTCAACATTTTTGAATAATTGTTTAGAACTGACATCGAAAGAAAATCAGTTACCCAGAAAAAACGATTAAAAGGTAACTTGTTTTGAGACAGACTAATAACCACAATGTACTGTCATCCGTTATCCTTCTTATACTGTAGATATATATATTCCGATTGTGATTATATATATATATAATCCTAAGTAATATTATTTATAAGCATTGCAATTTAATCTAGAATTAAAAAAACAAAACAAAAAAAAAAAAAAAAAACAATCAATTTGGAATTGTTTTTGCATTCATTTTTCCTAAGTTATCGTTCTTTGTAAAGTAACATAAAAAGGATTTGATTAAACAAACTTTTACGTTGTTATGTATGTATACATAGTATATATTTTATATTGTCATGTAAAACTTCAGGTTTATGACTTCCTGTTATAGTGGACTCTCATTAAGACCAGAGGGTGATATGACTTTGTATTTTTGCGCGCCTCTTATTATTTTATTTCCACAATTTTGAAATAAAAAAAATTTCACGATTTTAATGCTATGATAGTATTTATAAAATTACTGCTCAAAAATAGTGGTAATAAAATAAGAAAGCGCACGTAAAAAAAAGGCCCGCTACGAACCCTATTAATATGGACAAAAATTGTTTGCTCATGACTGTCTGTAAAAACGAGAGTTCACTATGTAAAAGTTCGTTATTTTCCTGTGTATAATTCGCAGGGTAGAAAATCAGTTTTATCATAGTTGCCAACATTTACTCGTTTATGCCACCGGAAGAGTCTTATAGAAATCTTTATTTTATTAAACGTTTATTCTCGAACGTCGCCTCTCAGGCGACATTCTATTCATTACTTCAACTCGAACGTCGCTCGAGAGGCGGCATGACCAATTAAGTTACTATATATCTTATATCCACCAATAATCTTCTGCAACTAAAAGTGATATATCAGGTGTAATACTTCGTTAAGAAAGAGACTCCACCTACATTTTTTATTAAGTGTCTTTGGGCGTTGCTTGCCTTGGCCACTGGTAAATTGTCAAGAATACTTCGCAAAATATCGCACAACGGAAAATTATAAATCGTAATATTCATATATAATGTTTTTAGTATGTAAATATACATCAAATATAGATATAAAATGTTTGTATTTAAAATTCTTATGTTTTATATTTTGCATTTTTTTATTCAAACTATTATCAGTAGCTCGAATACGCTTACTAAAAGAAGGTTCGAACGCAAACAGTTAATTTTTAATCACACTTTAGGTTCAGGTCCGCACATTTGAAAATACTAAGTGGTCGACATAAAAGAAGCCACTGACAAAAAAGAAGGAGAGGCCTTCGTAAAAGGGGTATAAACTTGCATTATACCTTTTATTACGCGGCCAGCATAACATAAGGGCAACCAGATCTTATATTAAGCTATATTTGCTAGATTAGATTTAGCTAGACTAGCTAAAAGGCGGAAACTACGAACCCTGCTGTACTTTTATACTTTTCAATAGATCTCTTACACAATTCTAATTCTGTTCTCAAGCCACGCCCTTTTAAGAAGCATTTTCTAGTACGAAAAATTATTCCATCAGTACCGGAAAAATTAAGAAGCTTTATATGCGGGTCACCAAATATCTGGAAAACAGGTTCGAATTGTTGGTTTACCCGTGCAAAAAATGCTTTGAGAGCAAACGGTTAAATCAATGTAATCTTCCAGATATAAAATTACGCCCGGCAGCCAAAAGGCATTTTTTAATTTTCGGACAAGGCTTTACGTGCAAGAAGCGATGCCTTTTATAAATATACCTTTGTCTATTAATTAAAAATTCTGGTGTAAAACTTATTTATGCGACTAGTAGGTTGCGTGCAGGAAAATACGGCGTATAGATGCTAATTCACGGGATTATTTCATAGCACTATTTCTAGAGAACTATCTTGTTATATCTATTACGGAAAATTTTGTAATTCTATAAGACGAAAAAAATTTCCAGAATTTGTAATATGAAATAATGCAGAAAGTTGGCAGCTATATGTATATAAAATATATGTATATAAAATTAATCATATGAAATCGTAGAATTACACTTTGAGTTTTAAACAAGCAGTTGCAATATTAGCTATTTTATTTTATTTTATTTTACTGAGTAAACTAGCACTTGTTTGAATCATACAACCGTTTTTTAAACCGAAAATTCTGCTTCCGAAGGTGAAATTTAATATAAAATTTAGTTGTTTTTGTTGTTATTATATTTTAAAAACAATTGCATTCAAAATATCTATTAGTACGAAGTTATCAACTCTCCCGTTTATCCCGAAAGACTTCATACCAAAAATTTTCTATACAGAACTTTGAATTTATTTAATCGTAGTAAATGTATGTGTCAGCTTCCTTCTTCAAATAAGTGGTGATAAATATTATTTAGCAATTCGAAATGTTGGAAGCTATACGAACAAAATCTAGTTCATTAAATTTTATAAATCACGTGTATATTTTAAGCAGTTGCCAAAATAATGATAACAAAATAGTATTTTTAGGTGTTTTGAAGGATAAATAAATTTTTGTTTTTAAATGGGTCTTCATTTAATAAAAATAAGAATATGTCTTTCCCAAATCTTTTTTTTATTTCAATTTTTGCCCAGTCTTTTTAATAAGCCCAGCTAAAACAAAAGTAAACACTTAAAATTCTGATCCATAGAATGCTTCTATGAATACATTTTTAATTTTACATGGTTTCAGTTTTATGTGTTTTTAGCTCTTCAATATTTTGTATTTTTTTTTACTTTGTTTTTACTACTAGTAAAACAATTAAAATAACTTTAGATTTTTTAATCTTTTTTTTAAATCATGAATCAGGTGTTAAATAATGCAAAATAATAAAACAAAAAATACATTCATTTTCATTAGAATTTTTAAACAGATATTTTAGCCTGCTTTTATTTAAAAGAAGTTGTTTATAAAATAAGCTTCTTTAATAGTTTTCTTTATTAATTAATCAATATAACACTAATTTTCATTACAAAAACAGATAATTGCAAAATATTATTTCTAAAACATGTTCTAAATAAAATGGCTGGTATTACATGCGAGCTTTTTTCCTTCTCTATTAAATTTCGATGCAAGAATAAAATAATTTTTAAACTAGCTTAAATTCCATAAAACAATATAATATAGCTTAGCATGTGGAAATTTAGAAATTTAAAGTACAGGTTTATTCCTTACTATTGTCGTATATGTATTTTTTTCTTCATTTCTGATTAATCATATCGAAATCCCAAGTTCATTTTTTTTTTCTGTTAAAGATATTTAGACACGTTTATCATGTACCTGAATTATTCATTAATGAGTGCTCGAAATAATTTGATTCGCGTTTTCTTTAATACTAACGTTATCCAAAATGTAAAGCTATCTTTATAAAAACCCCAAACCTTGAATTAAATTAAATATTTTTTTTTTCTATAAAATCTGTATTTTTCAGTTAGAAGAAGGCTTGCTCGCAAGTTACAAAATGTGAACGAAAGGCTGGCCTTGAATTTAATAATATATTATTTTTCGTTAAAATTTCCAATTTTTAACCGAATTCAGGGATTTTTTTTTTTTTTATCTGTATACTCTTTTTAGACAGTACCATTAACCAAATTTTTAATTTTGTCAGAATCGGTTAAAATTAGAGAATTTTAAATAAAGCTTTTTTATTCTCTTAAAAAAAAAGAAAAAAAAAAAAAAATCCTTACGTAATATGAATTTTAGAAGTTAAGATTGGCAGCTCGTAAATTTTAAAATTAAGTAATTACAAAAAAAAAAAAAAAAAAAATCTCTATAATTTTTTTTTACTTAAAGTTGAATTTAGAGATATTTGAAGTGTGAACCTATAATCACAATTGACAGCCTATTTTAAACTTTTGTTAAAGTCGGTTTAAAATTTGCGACTTAAAAAAATGCATTGTTGTACTCCAACCCCAAAATTCACAAATTTATCATTTAACATGATTGAAAAATTGAAAATTTGCCAGTTCGCATATTTTATGTAGCATTATTTAGGAATTGAAAGATTGCCAACTCGAAAATTTTAAAATGTGGGTGTAAAATGGCTTAAAAAATATATTTTCGTTAATTAAAAAAAAAAAAATCTCAAACAGATTTTCGTAAAACATAACTAAGAAATATCCCTGTTAATTCAGCGTTCTATTAAAAAAAAAAAAAAAAAAAAAAAAAAAAAAAAAAATCATTGAAATCGGCTTATTCGTTTGGAAATTACAGTGCCACAGACAGACAGAGACAAAGAAGACAAAGGCTTTAAGCTTATATCAACCCTCTTTTTTCATCAGGGGTTAATAAAGTAAGGACAAAATAAACACAGTCGTCGCCACTAAAGAATTATTAAAATTACTCTAGTATATAGGCAAGGTAACAATAAAAATTTATATCATCGACTTGCAAATCAATATAACTTAAAAATGCTTAGATTATTTTACCTTTCAATAGGCAGTTGGTTACTTTTCCCTGTCTTAAATATTTATTATATTCATAAAATAAACCACAAAATAAAATATGATTTTGCAAAATAGTACTGATAACAGTATTTTTAAGAATTTTCCAAAGGAGTCCTTAACAGATAAGGTCAGTATAAATTTTGATTAGTTCATTGATATCATAAACAAGGATCAATTTTTATTGCAAGTAAGTGATTTATTGGTTTAATTTAGACTACCCAAATCCCGGAAAACGGGGGTAAGTGAAATAATTTGCCATTTTTTGGTATAAATTAAGCTGATATTTAAAAAAAGATAGCATGCAATGCTTTCAGAAAAATAAATTTTAGTGATAAATTTTCTGCGCAGAGAATTAGAAATTTTAATTGCTGATATTTTTTTTTTGTTTTGTTTTGTTCATTTTAATGTAATATTTATCGCATTCAATAAAATATCCAGTTATAGGAATATTTAAAATAAAAATTTAAGAAACGTGATATTGGCTAAAGGATAAACAAATACGCAAAAATTAAAAGCTAAGACTAAGAGAGGTCATTTCAAAAGGTACATGACAATTTAAACTTTCAAACTATTGACAAAATCAGCTAAATTATTTTCTTTTTAAATTTAGTTTTGTACTTTCTGAAATTTTGTGAGAAATATTAATATCTTCTATCTAGCTTTAGAAAGTCTTAATAAAATTTAACATTTTTACACACATTTTTCAAAACGTCCATTTTTTTTTTTTTTTTTTTTTTTTTTTTTTTTTTTTTTTTTGTAGGAATACCCTCTGTATAACAATTTATCCGTCTTTAAAATATTAATGTATTCATTAGCTGAGAGTTTCGGATCTTAAAACTTGCAGTCCAGACTTGCCGGATTCTAGGTCAGCACTGTGAAAATGTCCTGTTTGCTGCCAGAAATTTTCTGTAATAACAGAAGGTATTCGTAAGCTACAAATAGGTGTTTTGATAATGTACCGAGTGACTTGGTGCTTCTTTAATGCCAAGTTTTCCTTAAACAAAACACATGTCTTCTAATATTTTCTATATTGTTCTGTTACAGAAAACTTATGTCAAAGTATTTTTTCTGTAGCTTACGAATATTTTCTGTCATTACAGAAAATTTCTGGCAGCAAACGGGACTTCTTTTTTACAGTGAGATCCATCGTTGTCAACTCTTACGCTTCCTTGCTACCGGAAAAAAATTCTTATATGTTCCAGTAAGGGTTTTCACTCATTAAATAAAATTTAATAAATCTATACAACTTTTCCGGTAGAAAATTTGACAACTTGACAGGTAGTGCTCGTTGACCTAGTCGTTTGGTGTTTCCCTGTTTTCTCTGAAAATTGAATGTAGGAATCACTTTGAAAGTTTTCTATGGAGGGTATACCTACCAACCATAGGCCCTAGGTTTAGATAATCAACCTTAAGACAGACAATAAAAACTCTTAACAAAATTTTATCTCTTAAACATTATTATTTGATAAAATATACTATAATGGTTATTCCTTTGATAAAAAGATATTCCTATAACTGCAGTTTACTCCAGAGATATTATTGGACTATTTTTCAATAAACCCTTTTCCGTGAAAATACTGAAAATCCTTTTTTTTTTTTTTTTTTTTAATTAATCTTATTTGTATATTCCACCTATTTTTACAATAACATTAAGATTTATCGTTGATAAGACTTAATTTTGGCAGTTTATTATTATTATTATTATTATTTATTTTTTAAGCAATAGAAAAATAAATTCATATAACCACACGCATTTGTAAAAACTCATTCCATCCAGATTGATACTTATAATGCCTACACACCATTATACACATTGATTTGTACGCATATATAAATAACAAAATATATTTTTAGAATATATCAATTAATGATTTATCGTGCGTCAATGATTTTGAGCTGGGAACGATATCTTGGAGAAAAAGTACTCATGTACATAAATAATGATCCTTTGATTGCCCCTGGCAAGGCTGGTAAACTTTGTCATCCATCAAAAAGCATCACTTTCAGTAGCACAGCAGGCATTTCTCGTTCGATGATGATTTTCAACGATAAATTTGCCATAGTAACAAAAAACCACCCTAATAATGACACTTAAGTTCAATTTCTGTCAAAAGCAGGCGTTTGTTTTTACGTGCTTATAGAATTTTTAAAATATTGAGAGTTTTCTTACGTTATAAAAAATTGGATTTGTGTACAAACTATCGAAAAATAATTATGATTAAGGGCTTTTCTGATAGTAGTTACAAAAATGTATAATTTCGGTATTTGTTCTTGATTTATGCGCAATTCATTTTGTGAATTTTCTTAATTGATAAAGTTTAATACATGCGTTTTCCTAACATGTGTGTTTCTTTGTATTGAGGAGACTTGAATAATTTTTCATTTTACGGTTTATAAATCTTAAACATTTATTAAATTTGAATAAAGAAAATGTATAAAACCCTTTTGACCTAACCAATAACTAAAGTACAAACTTATAATAAAATTTATTAATTTATCATGTTTTAAAAATGTTTTTATTAATTAAAATAAGGTAACTAATTCAGTATAAAAGTTACATTTAATACTCTTTACATCAATATAACGGGACTTAAATTATTTCGATAATTTCTACTTAATATTATGATATATATATATATATATATATATATATATATATATATATTCGTAAATTCTGTACATTTTAATGTCTTGAAACTATATAAACAGTAAATAAAAAATGCAAAATAATGACAGGTAATATTGAAATTGTACTTTTAAGAACCGTATTTTCCGGCGCATAACGCGCAGGTCACATAAGTGAGTTACACACCAGAAAATGTAATTTACAAACAAACTTATTTGGAAGAAACAGAAGCTTGCTAAAAAAATAGCTTTTACTGTAAATTTGAATTTCCGGTGTATAACTGATTTAACAAACTTGCGCGTTATACGCCGGAAAATAAATTTTTCCAACTAGTTAAAAATATCTAATAGGCATAATTGTTTAGTATACAACATAATATCTTTAATATTATTAAACATTGCACTAATATATAAGAAGTACTAGTAAAATTATGATCACTGTAAAATACATTTAAAGTCCAGAAATTAGAAATGAGAATAGAAAGCATTTCTATTAATGTTGAGAGTTAGTTCACTTTTACACCAGGAAGTTTAGATGAAAGTCGATTGGTAAAGTGAAAGACACTTTCTCAATATATATATATATATATATATAGATGCCAACGTTTAATTTATTCCGGAGTATTTTTAGCCACGCTTTTATATCGCACTACTTTATACATAAAAGGCGAATAGAATCGAAGAAACTTCGATTACATATATCATATACCACTTCTTAAAATTATTGGTGACAGTTGAATGAAAAAAGTCGCGCAATCCGTACCAGATGGCGCTGTCTACCGCTTCAACTGTTGCCAAGTTTCCGAGCAACGCAACAGGCATCTAATTTAGGAGGCTATGCCAGAGCATTGTTATTACCCACTCTATATATTTATTTATTTATTATTATTTTTTTCACACCAATTTTTAAAGAGTTGTTTTATTATTTAATTGTAATTACATATTGGAGACAAATGCTGTAGATAAGAATGCTAAGAGTAAATTAGAAATATTGGCAGCCTTGTAGTTTATGATAATTTGTCTTTGTGTTGGTTAATCCATAGTTGCCAACTATCATGCTTTTTGGCTGCCGGAAAATGTTTAATAGAAATGTTGTATATGTTTCTGTGGCAGTTTTCGCTGATTAAATGAGTTAAAATTTTCTATTAAAATTTTCCGGTAGCCAAAAAGCTTGATAGTTGGCAACTATATTAATCGTAAAATTTTCGGTATTAAATAAAGAAAGTCTTTCTGTTGAAAATTATTGGTATTCAGAAATCTGAAGTATTGATAATTCCATCCTTATTATGTAATACACGGGCTACAGAATAACGTATATATTTATTTTACTTTCCATAAAAATATGTTTATTAGCACCAAGTGTAACAGTTTTGCATGCAATCCTCTTTTTATTTTTATAATCTTAGAAAGTAACTAAAGTGTGAAAAATATCAAAATTCAAATAAATGTTAAAGCTTATTTAAAATAATCTCTTTTTTGTGTGTGTTCAAAAGAAATAATAATAAGCTTTTAATCTTCTAGTAATTAATTTTTCATTTGTTATTTTAAATTATAATTAAGATAGTTCATTTTTCCTTTTTTTATATTTTCAGCTGTCTTGGAACATTTAGCCGTAACTCATTTTGCCGTAAGTCCTTAAAATCGCAAATTACAAAAGCAAAATCGTATTTGGCTGCTAATTTAAGACAAAATCAATTCTTTTCAACAAAATTATAAATGTCCAGTGTGATAACATGTGTCGAATTTGTTCCTATTCCGCACACTTTTCTTTTCTTTTTTTCTTTCTTTCTTTTCTTTTCTTATGATGACTAAAGATGAATTATTTTTACTTTTCCATGCGTCCATGGATTTCATGCAGTTCAAAGTTGCCAAATTTTATAATTTATTCCAGAGCACTTTTAGCCCCGCCTTTACTTTTACACCATTTTATTTGTAGGATAATTTTTTCCAACATCTAACTGCGATAGAATAAGAAAAAAATTACACCAAAAAAAAGTGGTATGAAAAAGAGGCGGGACTAACATTGTTCCGGAATAAATTATGAAAATTGGCAACTATGATGTTGTTATTAAAATCAAATGTTTCAAAAGGAAAATGGTTTGAACTCAGTTGTAATCAATAATTTTAGAAATTTGGAACACTATGTTTCATCATTTTATTCGTGCTATTGGAGCACGACTAAAATAGGGATATATAGCATCAAAATATTGGTTCCAGCAAATTTGGTCTCATTGACACGGTTTCTGCTGAAGCGTTGAAGTTATTTTTGACATTAAGTTATAAATAAAAAGAGTTGTCGTCGACTGAACAACTATCCAAATTAAGAAAAGAAGAAAAAAAAAAAAAAAGCTAATAGCCAAAAAAAAAATCTTTTTTTTTTTATTTTTTTATATATATATATATATATATATATATATATATTTCTAATTGTCTCTTTAATATTTCTAATTAAAGTACAGTCTTCAACTGTACTTTAATAATATATTCTCTCGTTCATTGTTGATAATTTAATATCTAACTTCCTTTTTCTAGTAATTACAAACATTCCATTTATAAACTGTTTGATTTTTAACATTTTCTTACGCGTAAGTTTCCTGATAAAGTTAAATTTATTCTCATTTTGATTTTATATGCTTTATATCGCTGAACCAATGTTGCCAGATTGGGGACATTTTTTATCCAATATCCACCAATAAATTTTAATTGTAACTGTTGCCTAATCACTTCGAAAATTAATCGCCTTTTATGTGTATCAAATATCCCTTCTCAAAATTATTGGTGGTAGTTGAATAAAAAAATGTCCCCAATCTGGCAACACTGCTCTGAACAGACAATCAAAATCACAGTGACGTAGATGTTACTGTTAGTATCCCTGTATTATTCGTTAAAACAACTGAATATTCTAAGCGAATAGTATTTACTTTAAGAATTACCGTCAAACTCTCAAACATTAAATTCCGTGTTCTTGACAGAATTCGGAGGATTCTTCATTTGCATCTAAGCAGAATGATTTCTCTGGTGTTTTCGTATTATTTTCTAGTTTTCGCTGGCTGCAGGACTAAAGCTGACGTAGCACCTGTTCAAACAAGATTACAGCTTAGATAGCGGATTAAGGGACGCGGTTATTGTTATTTGCGTGACTCGAAACCACAAGCGGCTCCCTCCGTTTAAAACAAAAGATCAATGCTGATCTCCTGATTAATGGTAACTTAGCTCTGATTCGACACACACGCGTCGATTTCTCTCTTGTGTCAATAAATACAGCTGTTGGAACGCAACTCGCGTTATGTTGAGCCCAGATTAAAAAAAAAAAAAAAAGTAAAGAAACGGATTTAGGGGAAATAATCATGCCGCATCTTGAGTGGAGTACAAACAAATAGAAGCAGCTAATGAGGTTAGAAGGTTCTTTTGCAATAAGTATTCTCTGTACTACTACAGGCGAGAATTGTACCGTAATCTTCGTATTAATACAAAAGCTTAATAGTTTATTTAACTTTATAAATTTAATAATAATTTATCTTGAAAAAGATACTTTTTTTTGTCTAATGGGTAATTCCATGGTAAATGTAGCGCCAGTTACAAAAAGGGATAATTTCACCCCACCACTATTTTCTAACGATAATTGTTATTCTGGTTACCCACACACACACACACACACAAAAAAAAAAAAGCTTTAAAATATTCTTAAGATTTTTATATAGTAATAGCACACTTTTACGCTTTTTGGCAACCAGAAAAATTTAATAGAAAATTTTTATTTTATTAAAACAGAGAAAAAATCGTTACATAAATATATATTTAAAAAAAAAAAAAAAAAACTATTAAGAACTTCCGGTAACTAAAAAGCGTAAAAATTGACAACTGTGATAATAATCCTAGAGAAATAAAAAGTGGAAAAGTCATCTTTTTTGTGTGACTCACACTACCATGTTATATGGATATGACTTAAATGCATTTTATCAAAGTTTTAAGTAAGTATAAATCTGAATTAAAATTGCATCGCATTTAATAGTTTAGAAAAAGTAAAAAAATATACCTCTATTCAGAAAGCGGAGAAGTCACCCCTTACGTGTAGGATCAAAATTGTGATGGAATGTCTCCGGAGCATCATTAGGGGCGAGTCCCAGACCTTCACTAATTGCTCAAAGTGCGGCCCTAGTTCGACCATAATTCCCAACTTTTATAATTTATTCACGAGCATTTTTAGCCGCACCTTCTTTTCGCACCAGAAATTTTGTAGATTAATTCTCTTTAATATGTAAACAAGATGAAATAAGAAGAAAATCATTTTTCAAAATTTCCGGTACGAAAAAGAGGCAGGGCTAAAAATGCTCGTGAATAAATTATAAAAGTTGGGAACTCAGAGTTCGACGTAAGACACACTCACTCACCCCTAGAAAAAGTAAAATATTTTGCGGTTTTGTTAAAAACGTGTATAAAGTTTCCATTTGAATTAGTGCTGTTATTAATGCAGAGACAGAATATCAATGGATTGTACCAGCAAATTCGTGGAAATCCATTTCATAATTTATTTGTTTATTTTACTAATTCTAAATAATTTAAGTAAAAAAGACACACGAATATATAGTTTTTTGACAGGCATAATTCAGTTACACTGTGGAATGCAATCAAATACATAACTACTAATGTGTGAGGGGAGACAGAAACATCAATATGTTCACATGCGTATTACACCAAATGCATGTATATATGTATATATACTTATATATATACTTATACACTTATATAGATACTTATATATATATATTAGGGGGACCGGAAAATAATGTCGGTTTGAATTAATAAAATGAAACCGGAAATTTTTGTTTAACAGTGTTTACATGGTACTTTACAAATAACCATCTTATAAGTTACCTAAGAATATCTTAAATTTTATCCAGGATAAATTTCCGATGTCAGTATTTTAATTCAAAACGACATTATTTTCCGGTCCCCCTAATACATTACTCTTATCATCATTCCATATGCATAAATAAGGTCTGCTGTGACATTTATAAATGTATTATTTCATTTAAACTAGAACTCATTTAATATAGAATAATTTCAATTTTCTCAGAAAATTCAAATAATTAGCTCTTACAAAATTGACAAATAGTAATAAAATACTAAATTATGATAGCACCATATGTTCTGGAGCAGACACAGTAAAGACATATCAACTTCTATTATCCTTTTGGAAAGAAATCTTTTATATTATAGAAATATTGGAACCAGGTGCATTTCTTTCAAATCAAAGAACATCCTTCATATCAAATAACTTTCATAAAAATTCATGTTCTAAGAGTTCATCAGAGGAAAAAGAGCAATCTAAATTCCAGAAATATGCCGGTAGATAGAAAATAAAGGGAAATAAAAGAAAATATAGGAAAGTTAAGATGTTTTCTCAATCTTATACAGTAGTTTACGCTTAGTGTAATCCTGTCTTTGTAACTCGAAATTGTTTAAATAATCCATTTTAACTTTATTAAAAAATTCGCAAACCGAAAACTTTTAAACAAATATATGACTTACAAAGAATTTTTTACTGCCAAAATTTATTAAAGAATGTTATTAATAAGTTATGCAAAACTAACTTCCTGCAATAACAATAATAAAAAATATAAGTGCATTTCTGTGGTCCCATATAAAAGACTTTCATTTGCATTAATCATTTGGAGTAGAGAGCTGTCTAAAACTTTGCATTACGCCCTTTATGAGCCTAGTTAAATAATGCATATCATATTTTATTTTTATTTTTTGTTCAAAAGAATTGATTCTGAAAGGGAAAATTTTAATCCAAATATTAATTCCTATATGATTTTTTAAAGGAAATATTATTCAAGAGTACAGGATTATTAAAACTTTTAGAGAAAAAATTACTATTTATGTTCAAGCTCTTACTAATAAGCTAAATCTTAACATGTATGCCATGGAAATAATACAAAAAACATGACTTTTGTTTAAAAGAATAATTTCTGAAACAAAAGTTTTTAATCCAAATATTAAAGCCTCTGTGAAATTTTAAAGGAAATATTATTCAAGAGTTCAAAATGATTGAAAATTTTAGGGAAAAATTTACTATTTATATTTAAGCTCTTACTAATAAGTTAAATCTCAAAATTTATACCATGGAAATAGTATACAAAACATTATTCTGGGACAGTATTTAAACTTGTAAGGACTTTTACATTCAATATCCATCAGCAATTTTTAATTGTAACGTTTATATAATTGTAAATTTCTCTATTTGACTGTATAAAAAACATTATTCTTAGGGTAATTATGAAATAGAAAAGTCTCTACAAGTTTTTTATGGTGGCACGTGGTAGTACCAGTTATAAACTAAATGGCATTTCCGTTTTCTTTTTCTTTTCTTTTCTTTTTTTTTTTTTTTTTTTTTTTTAGTTACATCTCTTATTATACAAAAATCTTTATTTTATTTATACTGCATTTTTGTAATTAACCCTTTGCCGATCCTAACTCTCTTAATATTTTGTATCCCACCGGGACTTTAAAGTCCTATCAAAAAAATTCCTCAATATAGCCTAAATTTACTACAAGATTTCACTGGGTCTATAGTTTAAGCTTTAGCCCCAATAGTTTAAGCTTCCCCTATAGTTAAGATATAGTTTAAGCTAAATTTAATATTTTCGCGACCGCTGACGTAGATTCACGTCATTTGAAAATCTGTAACTTCACCAGTGGGCGTTTCTTTCGCAATTTGTATGCTATTTATTTCTTATATATATAACCAATATTCACATTTTTACATTGAAAGATACTATGGATACAAATACTTTGATTAGAAAGAACATAATTATAATGTATATCTATTTCTAATATAAATGTGAATACAGAAATTTTTGTTCTGAAATAGCGTAACGTGGGAGAATAATGCCCTAAGGCGGAACTTGCTGTCAAAATTCAAAATCATGCGGTCATCAACAGTTTCAGTTAAAATTTAGTGGTTGATATTGAATAAAAAAATCCCTAAATTTGGCAACATTGACCCACAACTGCCAACATTCAAATTAACATTCTGTAGTCTTCTAGTATCTGCTTTTTTTTTCCATACCAGTCTTTTTTAGAGTATTTTTCTTCTTGCTTAATCGTTAAATTTAGAGAAAATTACACTAAAAATAAATTGGTGTAGAAAAAGGGGCGATACTAACAATACTACGAAATATTACTTAGAATGTTGAAGGTATGCCATAGATGTCAACATTTTAATTTTTCCTTAGTATTTTTAGCCCCAGCTTCTTTTCTATACCACTTATTTTTTAAGGATAAATTTTTCTTATTTTATCGAAGTTGTATAGTGGAGAAAATTTTTCTGAAGATAAAGCGGAGTGAAATAAAGGCGGGGCTAAAGATACTCCGGAATAAATTAAAATATTGCCATCCATGTTATGCATTGACCAGTGGAATGAAATTAAATGGGACCGGCAAAGGGTTCAATTAGACAGTGATCATTGTCAGAAAATAGTGGTGGAAGCAGAAATGACCCTTTTTGTGACTGACACTACTTTTACCATAGTTTCCAACATTTTAATTAATTCCGGAGCTGTGGTTATTGTTATAAAATAGTGGTAAAAGCAGGAATGTCCCTTTTTATGACTGACATTGCTTTTACCGTAGTTGCCAACATTTTAATGTATTCTGGAGCATTTTTACCCCGCTTTAATCTGCACCACTTTATTTATAGAATATTTTTTCTCCAATATATAACTACAATAAAATAAGAAAAAATTACTCTTAACACTTTGGCGACCGCATGTTTCTGCCTTTTTGACAGTAAGGTCCGCCTATGGGCGTTGTTCTCCCAGGTTGCAAAATTTCAGAACAGAATTTTTTGTATTCACATTTATAATATATATGGGTATACATTATAATTATACTCTTTCTAATCAAAGTATTTTTATCCATTCTACATTGATTGTAGAAATAGGAATATTGGGTATAGTCTTAAGAAATGAATAACATACAAATTGCAACGCCGACTGGCGGAGTTACAGATTTTTTAATGGACGTGAATCTACGTCAGCGGTCTCGAAAGTGTTAAGAAAAAAGTGGTATGAAATAATGACGGGGCTCCGGAATAAATTAAAATGTTGGCACCTCTGCTTTTACCATGGTTCCTAACTTTTACGATTTTTGGCTTTGGGAAATAATTTATTAGAATTTTATATATATATATATATATTTAAATTAAACTTTTCCGGTAGACAAAACCCTAACTAGGCATTTTTCGTGGAATTACTCTCTGATGTATATTAAATTGCATAAAACTGCAAAACCATATGTTTACATTCCACTAAAAGTTTGGAACCTTTTCGAAATTAATCCAAATTTAAAGTGTATGAAACATTTTTTTGTAAATAATATTATGTATGTACTTTTAACTTATAAAGTAAACATTATTTAAATACATTTTCGAACACATTTTTTTACATTTATTAATATGATTATATTTTAACGCAATTTTCTGTACATTATAGGTTACCTAAAAAGTTTAAATTTCATTCCCGTTGTTTTGTGTTTAATTTTAAAATATACTTTCAATCAAGTTCCGAATATATATTTGTGCCAAATGAATGATTGTATTTTTAAGACGAAGACTAATACAGTATTTCATGATGCTTTTTTTTTTCTTATTTTAATTTAACTTTCTCTCTGACTGTGATATTGTATGAGATTAGCTATTATTTATGAGACCAGTCGTACTTTGTATAAAAATCAATGCAATTTACAAACATTTAATTTTTCAGCCAATAAAATATACAGGACGTACAATGAAATTTAAGTACCGTAATTCCTGGTAGATAACCCGCAGGTAGGATGTGTCATTTCTCCACCAGAAATTTTATTTAATAGAGAAATCTATACTTTTTCGAAGGAAGAGCTCGTACACATATAATTTATCAATTGAAATTTCTGGTGCAAAACTGGATTATATAACCTGCGGGGTATCTACCAGAAATTACGGTAATTATTAGGAATCGCAGCATCCTATATTTCAAATATCACTATTTTTTTAATATATTTGTTTTCCTTTATTGCAGTAATTCGACAATTAATTAAAAGGAAAATTATTATTAAAAAGTACCGTAATTTCTGGTAGATACCCCGCAGGTTATATAATCCAGTTTTGCACCAGAAATTTCAATTGATAAATTATATTTGTACGAGCTCTTCCTTCGAAAAAGTATAGATTTCTCTATTAAATAAAATTTCTGGTGGAGAAATGACACATCCTACCTGCGGGTTATCTACCAGAAATTACGGTAATGGTATTCAAAACATAGGATGCTGCAACTTCTGAATATATTGGCGTAATATATGTCCCAATGTCTTTATTGTTATTTTTATTTATTTATTTATTTTTTTTTTTCCACTAATTCTCAATAGCAATTTTTAACGTCTGATAAACATACAAATTTTTAAAAGAAGTCAATTATTCGCAGAAAGTTGGGGGATTGTTTTTTTTTTTTTTTTTTTTTTTTTAATTTTCGATTCGTGGGAGCTGAGGGAAGTATTTTAAAAATCATTTAAAAAATTAACAAAAAAATTATAACTGTGTTAATAATTTGCTTTTCATACCAATTAATAAAAATTGTTAAACGTTTTCGAAATATGCAAATTAAATTCCGACCAAACGATTGCCCCAAATGAATTGAGTTCAAAATTGTTTTCTCATAAAATTATTCGCCCAAAATATAAATTTTCCTTTCTTTTCTTTGCCTAGAATAACAGAAATAATGTTTTTTAAAAGAAAATTTTGAAATAGTACAGCATTTACTTACATTTATTTGTAAATTAGACGCTAATTTTATGACTTTTTATCATTATCGTCTAATAAGTGGCGTGTATAAATAAACAGTTTACATTTGAATTTTTGGCAATAAATCGCAATTTTCGTCTGCACTTTTATCACCTTTTACGTATTATTCTTTAAGATAACTTTTTTTGAAAGATGAACATTTGAACCTTTTAGAACCTGAACAAAAGTAAATCCAATAGAACCAAATATTTTCTTTTCGGAGAGGCTACAAGCTCTCAGATTTTTTAAAAATTATTCCAGAGTTTTTTGTGTCTAGTCTGAAGTATGAACAATTTCTTTTGAATCTGTACGACATTTCATTCGAAATATTTGGTACATTTTTTTTTTTTTTTTTTTTTTTTATGCCGAAGTAAACTTAAATTTAAATAATATGAATTCTTAGATTATTAAACACTGGTGTTGTTTCATGCAATAATGCTTTTTTTCTTTATTTTTTTTTCTGAATTATTTTAATGTGGTTTTTATAGAATTTATAATTCAAAATAAGATATTTTAAATATTAGTATTGTAGTTGTTGTTGTTCTGTAATTGTGCCAAAAATGAAGAAAATTGTAATTGATCTTTTTTATTTATATGTTTATTTGTTTATTTTTTAATTAAAAGTTTAATTTATAACAGTTATATTTAAAAACAAAAGTAAGGAAAATATTTTGTGTAAAAAAGCAAGTCATTTGTAAAAAGAATTAAAATTATTCTATTTTTTCTGTTAAATTCTTTTAAAATGTGCTTCATACGACAATTCATTTTTTCATTTCATTTTTCGAGATGTAGTTTCAAACCTATTAAAAATTAAAAACTTAAAAATTATTTTTTTGTTTCTGTAAAGGCAATATATATTCATATTATGTACTTTTTTAATGCAATTTTTATTTTTTGTGCGAGTATCTGACCAACTTATAATATATGCATTCAATTTTAATTCCAGGCAATAAATTAAATGCATCTATTTTAGATTTAGGGAAATCATCTGTAATTTTTATATTTCTTAACCAAAGCAGGGTTTTCACCAGTCACTATTTTGAATATAAATTTATTATTATTATTATTATTATTATTATTTTGAATAGCAATCTTCTTTAATCAATTGTAGTACATGTATTCGAAATGTAATACAATGATTGCTTTATATAAAAAGTGTTGTTCAAAATAGTGACTGCTAAGAACTTCGTTAAAGCAAAAAAAAAAAAAAAAAAAAAAAAATTTGAAGTATAAGATTATATTATTGCGGGCTATTAAGACGCTTCGAAATTTACTTGAACTGTTTTATATAATAATTTTAACTTAAGTATAATTTATAATAATTTTAACTAAAGAATAATGATATTTTAGACATTTATGAAGCGTTGGTTTTTAAAAGAAATACCATACTATATCTTTTATTAAAAAAAAGAAAAAAAGGAAAAGAAAAGAAAGAAATTCTTTGCTGTTACGTATTATCACGATTTTTAAAATTAGTTTATGATGTATAGAAAAAAAAAAATGCACTAATGCCAGACATATGATATATTGAGAATTTCCAATGTTCTAAATTTGTGGATCTAGTAACTTTCTTGAATAAATTTTGTTTAAAAAAATATATAATAGTCAATATAATTTTTAACAGTGTTTTCTTTTTTCAAACAATAGTGCTGCTTAAAGATGATTTGATTTTGAAGTATTTGAATTTTGTGCATTTATCGTCATTTACTAATTTTGTTTATATTTGAATACAATGATTTTAACCCTTATTGCTCGTATATCCCTTATGAGGGGACATTAAAAAATCGAGCCACGCCTTAAGGTGTGCCTCTGAAAATGAAATGTTATTTTTCTAAAAGGTGTAACTATAGGCTACCTTTCGGCTACCGGAAAATTTTAACAGAAAGATTTATTTTCTTTAATGATGAAGTAAAATAAAACAAATTATTACAATTTTTCGGTAGCCAAAAGGTAGTGAGTTGGAAACTATACGTGTGACGTTTTAAAGGAACGCCAAAAGGCGTGTCTTACGGAAAATATGCCGAGCGCAAAGGGTGAAGATTATTTACTACCGTAATTTCTGGTAGATAACCCGCAGGTAGGATGTGTCATTTCTCCACCAGAAATTTTATTTAATAGAGAAATCTATACTTTTTCGAAGGAAGAGCTCGTACAAATATAATTTATCAATTGAAATTTCTGGTGCAAAACTGGATTATATAACCTGCGGGGTATCTACCAGAAATTACGGTAAATGATGAATTATATTGTTACTAATAAATCTCTATGCGTTTACGCATGCTTTTACTAGCCTTGCTATGATTTGATTTTAAAGTGTTTGAATTTTATGCAAAATTTACCTATCGTCCTTTACTAATTTTTGTTTCCATTGGAATACAGTGATTTTAAGATTATTTACTGAATGATAAATTATATTGTTACTAATAAGTGTCTAACGTTTACTCATGCTTTTACTAACCTTGCGATGATTTGCATAGATGCTAATATTTTAATTTATTCCGGAGTATTTTAAACCCCGCCTTTTTTTCATACCACTTATTTTTTTAAAGACAATTTTTTCTTATTTTATCAAAGTTATATATTTCAGAAAATTTTTCTATAAATAAAGTGGTGCGAAATAAAGGCGGGGCTAAAAATTACTCCGGAATAAATTAAATTATTGGCATCTATGGATATGATTTTAAAGTATTTGATTTTTATGTTAAATTTACACATCGCCCTTTACTAAATGATGAATTATATTGTAACTAATATATCTCTATACGTTTACTCATGCTTTTACTAAACTTGCGATGATTTGATTTTAAAGTATTTGAATTTTGTGTAAAATTTACATATCGTTCTTTACTGATTTTTGTTTCCATTTTAATACAATGTTTTTAAGATTACTTACTAAATGATGAATTATATTGTTAGTAATAAATCTGTATACATTTACTCATGCTTTTACTAACATTGCCACTGAAGCATTTGGATTATTGAAGATGTTCTTTAAAAATATTACATTTAGTTATATTTTTAAACATTTGTTAAATTTGTCATATATAGGAGTCTCTGTAATTTATTACAAATTTTCTAAACGATAAAAATATGATATATTATTTAAAAAAAAAAATACATTTTTATTAACTGGCGAAGCCTTTTTATTATTTTTATTATTATTATTATTTATTCCTATTTATTCAAATATATGTAGTGTGCATGTAAATAAACGCTGCTCAATTTCGATAGGTATATGCATTTATGGATGTTGCATACAACAATCTGTTTGATTGAAAGGAGTTAAAATTAAAAATGTATCGTATTTAATCTTAATTTTAGTCAAATTTATGCTAAAAAGAAAAAAAAAGTTCAGAAAAAATATTTTCTTTAAATAAAATATCTTTTGTTTGAAATACGAAAAGCTTATGTTTCCTTCACTGTGAAATATAAAATAATAAATATTTATTACATATTTATAAAGCAAGCGCTCTGATACCTTAGAGATAAAAATAATCAACCTCAATTACAGCTGAATTCTATTAACTACATTTTATTTAATTTCTTTTCGTGTTGTGCTAATCATTTTCACTAGAGAGATTATTAATTTATCTTCCAGGCGAAATTTTATGTATTTATCTTCTTTGATTTGTAAATAGCAGTTTTAAAATATGCTCTAAAATATGCATAATACGAACGATTACTTTGAATTCATGTTAGAAAATGTATATTTCAACAACGTAGTGTAGCGCCGTTGGGAAAACGAATTAATTATGAGAGTCACTTTTGTAGAGCGTTTCTATACAATTAATGATTATTTATTAAAAGAATAAAGCAGGCATATATTATTTATTAATCATAAGTTTTACTGTGAATAAAGATTAATTTATAGTGAAATTTCGCATTTATAACATACAATACAAAGGTTTCGTGCGTAAAATTTACCAGTTTTATATAATTTTCATTTATTTTGTTCACGTTTTAAATATTTCTGATAGATAATTTGAAGAAATAATGGTGTGAAATATTTTAGCGCAATTAATTCTTTCTTCAGTTTGTGAGCAATACTTTTACGTGTATTTTAAATATAAGTGTTATTAGATGATATATGAATTTTTGAATTATTTTATTTTAATAACAATCTAAATACATTTAGTACATTCGTTTTAAATTTATCATTGACTTTTTTATAAGTTAGAAATAGATGCATATTTAAAAAGCTTTTGGAAGAAAAAGAAATTATTGTGAAAGTCTAGAATTTACCTTTTTTTCATTTTCTCAGATTATCTGTCTTCTTTTTATAATTAACAATATATACCGAAACTCCTGCATATTTTATTAGTAAAAGCTTGTAATTAGGTAAATAGGCCAGTACACTTTAGTATACTAAAAATTTATTTAATTAGCGTATTTTCCGGCGTATAACGCTCAGCTTTGTTAAATCAGTTAAACACCGGAAATTTAAATTTACAGCAAAAGCTATTTTTTTAACAAGTTTCTGTTTCTTACAAATATAAGTTTGTAAATTCCTTTCTCTGGTGTGTAACTCATTTATGTGACCTACGCCTTATACGCCGGAAAATACGGTAATAATATATTTAATTAACCTAACTCTTTAATTAAGTATAGTATTTTCATGAATCGTATTTAGAAGTCAAAGTTTTTTCATTTAAATTATTATATTACAATCGAAATTCGTTAACGTGAACACTGTTAACGTGAATTGCTTTTAACATGAACCGTTTCTAAAATCTCCATCAATATGAAGATTAATTTAGTTATATGAATATTAGTTACTGATTGTATGAATTACTGATAACATGAACAAATTTTTTAATCACCTTGAAATTCACGTTAATGAGGTTCAACTGTATTTAATACTTATTGTAAATGAAAATCTGTTTTACAAAAATTTAACTATATATCATGTATTGGTTTATTCCTGTATTTGTTAGCATATTTCTTTTTCTTTTTTCTCTTTTTAATAAAGATTTCGATGTTTTTATTTTTTACGCAATACCAACCTCTTTATTCAACTTATGTTTTATTATTATTATTATTATTATTATTATTATTATTATTTTAGAATATAATAAACATAATTTAAACATTTTTCATACTTGCGAAAATCTTGAATTTTTAAATCAAATTTATCACCACTATTTTTTAATAGAATTATGTACTATTTTTTTCAATGATTAAATAAAATGAAAATTGTAGTAGAAAATTTCTGATATGAAATCTGGAAGCTTGACAATTATGGTTTTTATTGCTAAAATATTAATTTAAACCTGCCAATTATGCTAATTTATCCATAATACAGTTAACTCTCGTACAACGCGGTGGAGGAGATGACAAATAAATAAAACAGTTTTATTTTTTAACACCACTAAATTTTTAGAGTACCAATCTATTGGTTCATACACTCGATTTAGTTTTTTGTATAAAGTAGTTGCTTTAATATAAAATTAGTGGTGTTAAAAAATAAAATTGTAATATTCATAAGGCAAACTTGCACCCACGTTGTACCTGACTTTTCTGTAGTGTTAAACAGCGCCTTTTTTTCATACCAGTAAATTTGTAGAGTAACACACAGCAATATGTACTCAACTAAATAAAATTATTACTCTACAAATATACTGATGTGAAGAAAAGGTGGGTCTTAAAACTATTACGGATAAATTAACATATAGTTGACAGGTCTACTAATTTAAATTATTCATTCATATTAAATTGATTAATTGTAAAGTCGTAATGATTTTTTTCATTTAATTTATAAGTACCAATACATTAAATATACATTTCAGATTTTATCTGGATTTAACTTGTCACTGCGTTGTGTAAGAAATAAGCTATTTTGACTCATACAGATTTGAAATAAAATTTTAATTTATTGATTGCTAGCGTTCAGTCTATTTTACTATTTTACTATTTCACGATTTCTGTTGAAAATTTTGCGCAAGCACTCAAAATTAATTAAAATCTCTTCCAAGTATCTGGCACTTTTAAGCAATGGCAACTGAATATGAGAAATACCGAATGGTAATTAACTGTATTCCTCTTTCATTGAGAAATGCAAGGTCTAACACCACATCTTTGATGTCTTATCCCAAGCTAACTGAGCCTTATCACGCTGCAATTCAGCAGAAAGATTCTTTTCGTAGCATATGTTTGAAACAAGGATAGAAAACAGGTTAATCTTTGTGAGGATACTCAAACCATTGTAACTGTGATGACGATTCGGTTATCTGTAATGAAATGGCTTAGATCGATTCTGATAAAGTATTTTAATCGAAATTTCATAGCTTCCAAGAATTTTAGATTCTTTTTTAAAGAATATCCTCCACTATTTTCGAATAGTACTTTTGTATTTTAATAGTAATTAATAGTAAAATCGAAAAATTTGCAAAGTACGAAGTGTAGGTGTCATTTCTTCCAGAGTTTAAACAAAAACTTTTATACTAACAACAATTTCGGATCCTATTAAATATATTTAAAGACGTTCATTATGTAATCTTCATGTGTTGTATGTTTTTTTTCCGTTATGCCACAGTTCATTTAAATTAGATTTATAGACAAAATGTAGACCGTATTTTACTCAATTTGCAAATCGGCTGAAAATACTCATGATATATTTTACTTATTTATTTTTAATTTTCTAGTTGCAAATTGGGCCGTTTATTTAGTCCTACGTTTTAAGGTATTTCTAAACCTTTATTCAACTGTATTATTATTATTATCATTATTATTATTATTATTATTATTATTATTATTATTATTATTAATTCTTAAAAAAAAAAAAAAAAAGTATCGAGATTATAACTTGGACGTGCCACTAAACAACAAATACATATATTAATGTTTTATTACAATAGTGTTTAAGATGATTACTCTCTTTATATTTATTAAAATAAATGCCCCCCCCCTTTTTTTTTTACTAATTGCGGGACTCTCCACGCTTTCCCATGCTTCTCGGAGCGCCCTGCCAGGGCTCCTTCTTGCTCCTATTCATCGTCTAGATTTGTTTCGTCAACGCACACAATACATCCTCTGTTGCACTTAGGATTTCTAAAAGAGTTTCTTTTCTTTTTTTTTTTTCTTTCTTTCTTTTTTCTTTTCTTTTCTTTTCTTTTCTTTTTTTTTTTCTTTCTTTCTTTTTTCTTTTCTTTTCTTTTCTTTCTTTTTTTTTCTTTTTTTTTTTTTTTTTAACTTCTAGTGCTTCACTCTGAAAAATCTCTGCTCACGCGGGTAATTTTTCAAAGACTAAATTCCAAATTAAAAATCCTTTCGGCTTTTATTTTTTCTGAAAAAATCATCGTTAAGTTTTTGCACTTTTGATGGGGGTACGCAATGGTTACGGCCGATTGCAGGTACTTAGAAGCACTCACGTTGACAATGACACTTAACCATTTAAGATAATAATAAAATACAGTGCCATTGAAAAATAAAAAATGGAATCTAATTGGACAAATGCTACCATTTTTTAAAATAATAAAAATAAAATGTGAGTATGCGTTGTATGAAAATCCATATTGGGGACATCGATTAAATTTTTAAATTACCAAGTTTTACCAATAGGTTTGATTCTTCGATTACTTCTTGTTTCTAAAAACATTATAGCTATGTATATATGCACATATTGGTTTATAGATCATTCCGTGCATAAAAATTTAAAAATACTACGGTTTATAATCCTTTCATGTGTGCTTTTTTCTAATCGATTGCAGCCATTTTCGGTTATAAAAATCTGTGATTTAGTTATAAAAGTTCGAATATAAAAGTATGTGATTTGGGAATTTAATTTTATTATATTACCACACAGATATAACTGTATTTTAGTTAGATTAAAAATAAATTTAATTTGACATTTAGTGGAAAACTCATAATTAGTTACATTTATAATTTATTCTGGAGTATACTTAGTACCTGCCTTTTATTCACACCATTTTGCTTGTAAAAACATTTTCTACAATATGTAACTACGATAAAGAAAGAAGAAAAAATTTGTTTAAAGTTATTGGTGTTAAAAAAAAGTGTGTACTAACAATTCTTCGGAATACCGTAATATCTGGTAGATAACCCGCAGGTAAGAAATGTCATTTCTCCACCAGAAATTTTTTTTAATAGAGAAATCTATACTTTTTCGAAGGAGGAGCTCGTACAAATATAAATTTATTTATGAATTGAAATTTCTGGTGCAAAACTGGCTTATATAACCTGCGGGGTATCTACCAGAAATTATGGTATATTATAAATGTTACCAGGCACAAAAACTTTTGTTAACAGAAGAATTTACTTTTTTTTTTTTTTTTTTTTTTTTTTTTGTTACTTCAAATTATCTCATACTTTGTTTCCGCTCTTCTGTTAAATTTAAGAGTATTTGTATATGCCTTTCTAATTTTTAAATTATCTTCATCCAAATTCAAAAGTACGGCATCATGTTTAATAATTGTTCAAACAGCATGCCCAGTCCATACTATAGTAAAGAAAATCACAAATGCCATACTTATATTTCCTAAGAAAATGTGATTTTTTAAATTCGTCATTGTATTCTTATAGGTGCCAAGTCTCCTGTTTCTCAAGGGAGACTTAAATCGCGAAAATTTTTACAGTTGTTTGCGGTAACGTTAATCGCCGAAAATTTATATAACATATTCCGTTTAAAAATACTGGTGTCAATTCTGATTTAAAAGTTTAAAATGTTGGCAGCTATGTATTAGGAGATGAACATTACCGTAATTTCTGGTAGATAACCCGCAGATAAGATGTGTCATTTCTCCACCAGAAATTTTATTTAATAGAGAAATCTATATTTTTTCGAAGGAAGAGCTCGTACAGATATAAATTTATTTATCAATTGAAAATTCTGGAGCAAAACTGGGTTATATAACCTGCGGGGTATCTACCAAAAATTGCGGTAATTCAAAACTGTCTACTTGTTCATTTCACAACAAAATCAAAATCCGAGGACAATATAAAGTGGTCTGCAGCATACAGAATGTAGGTTATTTTTTTTATTGAGACAATATTTGCTATTCCTCAGAAAGCGAGTGTAATAAATCAATATCGCAGTGACTCTGATAATGACTCACTTTTCCTTAGCTTATGCTGATTGTTACGCAATATGTTTTAATAATGTAGACTGCAAGCTGCTGACATTTTTTTCTCTTTGTTGCACGGTTAAAAAATAATGTTTCATATACTAATGAAATATATTTATTATAATTTATTTTCGCCATGTTAAAATACATTATCTTCATCCAGAGAAATGTGATAGCACAGCTACCAATATTTTAATTTATTTCGGAGTACTTTTAGCCCCGCCTTTATTTCGCACCACTTTATTTAAAGAAAACTTTTCTTCAATATATAACTTCGATAAAATAAGAAAAAAAATACTTTTAAAAAATAAGTTGTACGAAATAAAGGCGGGGCTAAAAAAAAAAACTCCGGAATAAATTAAAATATTGGCAGCTATGTAATAGGGTAATTTCATTGTAAAAGATAGTGCCAGTAAAAACGCTTGTAAAATAAGCGTTGACACGTCTAATAATTGCTGGTAGTATCATAGTTACTAACTTTTGCTTTATATTTCAACATTTAGAAATATAAAACAAAATTTTACTTTAAAATAATAATAATAATAATAATAACATTTTACTTAGAAAGTTAATGTAATATTTTATAAAGCTAAAATACAACTTTCGAAAAATATTTATAACAAGTTGCATATTATAAATTATAAAATTGTTAGTTATTTTATGCCGTTAGATTTTTTTTTTATTTTAATTGTTAGATGTTGTAAAATTTTGTAATTACTTTAATTTTAATAATGCATTATCTAAATGGAAATAAATAATATAATTACTCAAGTTAAAAGGTTACGTAAATTTTAATTTAAACGGAATCATAACTATCAAACTAAAGATTTAATTCAATTGTATATTTTCAATAGATTTTTTATTCAAACACAAAAATTAAGAGTTTTTAAATGTTGTTAATTGTTCTCATCGTTGTTTTTAACCTAATAACAAACATCACTAAGATGTTCATATAATGTAAATATGAATATAACTACAGTATTAAAATTTAAATAACTTATAAATTAAACTGTTTAGAAAACATCACTTATGTTTTAAAATTAAACTTCCATTTGATTTATTTGTTTCAAAA
This sequence comes from Salticus scenicus, assembly GCA_963930645.1. Classification (NCBI taxonomy): domain Eukaryota; kingdom Metazoa; phylum Arthropoda; class Arachnida; order Araneae; family Salticidae; genus Salticus; species Salticus scenicus. The sequence continues at coordinate 241,010,229 of OZ005651.1, forward strand.
ATCAAAAGCATTATTAGTCTCGAATTGTAAATTTTACATTGTAGTCAAACATTTAGATTGCATTTCAAATAAGTCTTCTCGCTTCTGAAAAAGTGAAAGCACCATCCCTAATGCAAAATGAACGTTTGCATTCTACCATTAGGTTTCTAAATGTTAACTGTAGCAAATCGTTGAATCGGTGTCGACAAAATTAAAAAATGTAAACTGTAACCAATTTTATTCGTCTGGAGAGAAATACGCCCTTCACATCAGAAACTGTTTTATAGCCGCAGGAAACTCCAAATAATTTAATTCGAAATATTTTCTAAAGTTTGAGGCGTGAATATAAAACGATCGTACTCTGCGAGAAAATTTGCCAGCTACTATTTAACGCGAGACCGATTTCCATGCGCATTAATCAAGGAGAAATTTTTAGGATCTCTTTTAAATATCTCAGGAAAACTTTTAAGGGAGATGCTAGAGGAAAAAATTACACCTGCAGCTTTGATTAAAAGGATGTTGCATTGAAACAGCTATTATTCTTAATCTTTTATTGTGAATTCTACTTATTTTAATGTGTTTAGGATTCCAGAAAACAAGAATCATAAAATTCGTAAACCCTTTTTAGTATTTTGAAACCAGAATTTAGAAAACTCGCCATTAAATGAATAAAAATGTCTTTAATCAACTTATTAATATCTCCGAACTTTATTTAAAATTTACATAGTTGTCATCATTTAGGTTAGTTTTAAAGGAATATGAATCTCTCTTTTCTAATAGTGCTTTCCATTATAATTAATCGTAGATAATTTGTAGAAAGCTATTGCTAAAAGTTTATATTAAAAATTAATGATAACACATCATGGTGGTAACACACAGTTAAAAACTAAAAAATTTCGGAATTATGCATTTATGTATATAATTTTTTATTACTTTTACCAATATTTTCTTCTTTTGAATATAGAAGAAAATATTGGTTTCGTAAAACATTTCGACTCTCGGGTATACACGTTTTCAGAAGTCCAAAACACAATTTTATTATTTTTAGAAAATGTCTGTCCGTTTGTCTGTGTCATACTTGCCAACATCCTAATTAATATTCCGTAGTGCTGTTTGTCCCGCCTTTTTTCTCACACTAATAAATTTTCAGAGTAATATTCTCTAAATGCAATTACGATTAAATGAGAAGAAAAATATTTTTAAAAAGATACTGGTGTGCAAATAAAAGCGGGGCTAACAATACCACGGAATATTAGTTAGTATGTTGGCAAGTATACTGTGGGTATGACAAAAAAAAAATAAATAAATAAAATAAAATAAAATAAAAAATAACAGCTCTAGCTCAAGATCCAATTCTCAGAACTTCATGCGAAATAGGTAATGAAATATCTTATAAATACATATGTCTCTAAGCTGGTAGACGGAAGGTAACAGATTCGAACACAGGTCGCGCTCTTCGACCTTGCCAGATGGAGTTATCCGTGGTTTTCTCCATAATTCGCGCAACTACGGACAAGGATCACTTAGAAAGACAACCTACAGAGGACATGGCACGTAGATATTGGTCCCACGCGTAAGAAATTTGCCTTAACACCTACATTATCACCACCGAATGCATTTTTTTGCGCAGGAATAGGACATTGGCGCAGGCCTCATATCAGTATTTGTTTAATGTACCTCTCTACCTATAAAACCATTTGTTCTGCTCATGTGAGTGCTCCATCTCTCTTAGCGTGATAAAAGAAATGGTAAATGCACAAACAAATTTCAATTTAGAGTTGTTAGTTAAGTTATTCTTATAGTATTTGATCTAAAAATCCGATAATTGTAAGAATTTAAAATACTTTGAAAAAATTTCTTTCCAAGTCCTTTCAGAGATCGTAACATTATTCATTATTTTATGTTGTTTAAAATATTTTTCTATATTCAAGAATGATTCTGTTCAAGGTTTTATCCGACCAATATTTCCGAGTTGTAAATTTGGTTATACTTAAACGTCAAACATTACTTTAAAACTATCACAAATATTTCTTTTAAAAATTATATGATTAAAGAAAATCCGGGATGCAGAACCCTCCATATACTTCTTTCTTATATTTTCCCCCTAAATTGTCATGAATGTCAGACAATGTTCTTTTATAATACATCAGGAATAGTCTAATTCTTTCTTTTTTTTTTTTTTTTTTTTTACATTTTAAATCGTAATTATTACATTTCACAGTGAAACTGACAAGTGAAGATGAAAATCGTTACCGTTTTAAAAAATTATTTATTTTCAAATCTATTATTATTATTATTATTATTATTATTATTAAGCGAACAGTGTTAATAATTGGGAATTAATACCCTGCGGTGTCGTTTATCCAGTATATTTTAGACTGACGAATATATCAATAAATTTATGACCTATTTTATTGGCAATAAAAGACTACAGAACACATTTCTGATAGGAGAAAGTAGATCATTATACACTAAACATTCATAGCGAAGCTATATGCTTATTATCCAAACGTAAAACATCCTTCATTTTCAAAATTTCGTTTATGCTTTATACTTCAAATCCGAGAATAAATATCATTTCTCAAGAAACTTGATGTATACTTTGTTGCCTTTTCTTAAAATATCTAAAAAAAAATACAATGCTTTATTATATTAGTTGTTGTTAAGTTTCATATTTTACTACTTATGCCAAATATGCGAACTTTTATGCTTTTATAACTCTTTGAAGCATGGTGGTATAGACATAGATGCCAACATTTTAACCAGTTATCGCCCAGGGATCTATTTTTAGATCGCTAGTATATTTGTAACTCCTCCTACAGGCGTAACTTTGAAAGTTTGTGTTATATATATATATATATATATATTTTTTTTTTTTTTTTTTTTTTTTTTTTTGAGAAACAAACACAATATTTGCATTTGTATGTGAAATGAGCTATATATTTAAATGCATTGGTTAGTAACAGTATTATTATCTGTATCATCCATTTGCAAAATAAAAATTAAAGCATGAAAACTTTCAGTAAAATCATGCAACATTTAAATGAAACACCCATAGGCGGGGATTACGTTGAAAAAATACATAAAAAGCCAGGCGTTAACGGGTTAATTTAATCCGGATTTTTTATAACCCCGCCTTTATTTCGCCCCACTTTATTTATAGAAACATTTTATTTATTATATAACTTCGATTAAAAAAAAAATAATAATAATACTTGTGAAAAATAAGCGGTATGGAATAAAGGCTGCGAAATTTATCTGCGAAATAAAGGCGGGGCTAAAAATACTGCGGAATAAATTAAAATGTTGGCATCTATGCTCTCGTACAAAGCGGGGGCAGGGTTGTCAGATGAATACTACAACTTTACTTTTTAGCACTATTAATTTTATATCAAAGCAACCGATTTATACAAAAAATAAATCAGATGCAACTTAACCAATCTATTGAATCTCTAGTAATTTAGTGGCGTTAACACTTTCGTGACCGCTGACGTACATTCACGCCCTTTAAAAATCTGTAACTCCGCCAATCTTCTTTCGCAATTTCTATGTTATTTATTTCTTAAGAATATTCCGAATATTAATATTTGTACAATCAAATATACTATGGATATAAATAATTTGATTAGAAAGAATATAATTATAATGTTTATGCATTTGTAATATAAATGTGAATACAGAAAATTTTGTTCTGAAATATCGTTTCTTGGGAGAATAACGCCCACAGGCGGACCTTACTGTCAAAAAGAGAAACCATGCGGTCGCGGAAATGTTAAAAAACAAAATTCTAGTACTTATCTGGCAACCCTCCATCCCCTTGCAAATTTTTAAAAAGTACTTGTGCTAAAGAGTTCTAAACTTGTACATGCTTCCAGTTCATTTATTTTGCAGATCTCATGCCGAATATGTATATATATATATTCATTGCCATATGTTAATCTGTGTAATAATTTCATTCTTCATTATCGAAATTTAATTTTTTATTCATAATCAAAATGAAGGAAAATAATTTATTTTCGATGTAACAGATTTTTTTTGCATCCTTATAAGATTTATTCACACTTGTAAATTGATTCCTGTTCTCTAGTATATTTAACTTTAAATCAGTACTTATAATGATAAGTTTTTATATGGCGTGGATACAAATATTGTATAAATTAAAATAAAATAAAAAACATTTTTGTTATAAATAATATTCCGTAGTATTTACCCGCCCTTTTACCACACCGATTTTTTTTTTTTTTTTTTTTTTTTTCGAATGTAATTATGATTAAACAATAAGAAAAATGCTCTCCAGAACTACTAGTGGGGGAAAAAAAGGCGGGTATTAACACTTTCGCGACCGCTGATGTAGATTCACGTCGTTTCAAAATCTGTAACTCCGCCAGTGGGCGTTTCTTTCGCAATTTGTATGTTACTTATTTCTTAAATATATAACCAATATTCACATTTTTACGATGAAATATACTATGGATACAAATACATTTTTTAGTGAGCAATGTAACGCAAAATACACAAAAGATTACTCAACCTTGCGATTAAAATATTCCTTTTTATGAAAAAAAAAGAAAAAGAAAATGAGATTGATTATAACCTTCAAAAACAGAGCTTCACCAAAAATAAATTCATAAAGCGCATGTTGAAAGCCGCTCTAATCATAAGCAGTATGAAATTTCCAAGCAAACATGAAGTTTAGTTGAAGATTTCAATATGACCTAGGAACTAGCATTATTGATTTAATTTACATTAAAAACTATGAATAATCTTAATTACAATTACTGAACTAAATATTATTATATATCTGTGCTGATAAGTATAAAGGATTTAAGTCCAAAAATGTCGATTTTGAGTTAAGTACATAGTCAGACTCAGAAAAAAATTCTCTATCGATTGGTATAAAGAATTTAAATCCATGTCATTTAGTCTTTGAGAAAATCCATTGGTAAAAAAAAATCAAGTCAGAAATTTAGCATTAATCATTGGTATAAAATATTTAATTCAATTTTTTCCCTTTATTAAATGAAGGTTGGCAATTACTGAATGGTATAAAGGATATAAATCAACATAATCCCTTTTTCCTAATCGATTCTTCTTATTAGTTTTTAGTTAGTTTAACTTTATTTTTCGTCTCCTGAAAAATCAACAATAGGGACTAAAATCCTTTATACTTATCAGTACAGATATGTATGTATATATAGAGGGTGGTTATAATTGAACGTCCCCTGTAAACAGCATTCTACAGCGCAAAGAGGTGAACGGAATTTTGTATATAGACTATACAGGAGATGCGCTCACGGAATTTGAAAAAAAAAAAAGTTCCAAAATGTCCACCAGAAGGCGCCTTTTCCGGATAAACATTAAATATAACACAATAAACGACCAAAATAGAATACAAAAACAATATTAGCATTCCAGAACAAGAATTATGAGTAATAAAATGTAAAACCGGGGAAAGCTGTCAGTTCTAGGAAAAAAAAGTCGAGATTTGCATGCTTGCGAAGAAGAAGTTTTATGCAAAAGAGATTAGGGTATAAAACGTTTGCAGAGGTTGTCATGATTAATGTCGATGTTTCCGGCTGTAATGATGGCGATATCTTTAGTTGAACGTGCGTTATTGGTGAAGCTGTTTTACGAAAACAAGGGGAATGCTTCTGCTGCTGTTCGTGAATAAGAACCTACGGCGTGGACCAATGTCTACAAAATGTATCCGGGCCTTGATTAAGAGATTTGAAGGGACGGGGACATTAGGAGTTCAACCTGGAAGAGGCCGTAAACCTGTCACACCGGTACTTGTTGATGCCGTCAAGACAGCTGTTGCCGCACAGTCATAGACATCAGAGTTTGGAGGAGTAGCGCCCGTGCAGTTTCTCGACAGACAGGCTATTCTTAGGCTTCCTTCAGAGACTAGCTACTATGCAGCGCGTCAAAACTCATAAATTATCCACTGTCCGAAAGCGACCCTTGACATTTTGCACACATTTACAATGAAGGACATTACTTTTTATTGCTCTTTTACAAAAGAGACCCAATTTCGATCGCAGTAGGAGGTTTGTCAGCAGAGGGAAACTCTCTCCTGCCTCGCGTCAATTCGATTCCCCACATCAAAGGAATATCAAAAGAAACCGAACTTGAAGCCAGTCTCTGAAAGGTCCTTTACAGCACCATCCAAAAAGTGTTCAGAAACATAATGCACTACTTCCCAATCAAGATCCACCATACCCAAGAGGTGCTTGACAGGGACAAGCCACAACGTCTCTCATTCGCAGTCAGTTTTCTCAACAGAATGACTGTTGATCTGTCATGGCCTTGGAATATTCTGTGGAGCGACGAGGCTCATTTCTACCTCAATAGGGCAGTCAATATACAGAATTGCCGCATTTGGGCTAAGGAAAATCCACAGATGCCCACTGAAATTCCCCAACGTTCTCCAATGGTGACTGTCTGGTGTGGATTCACGGTGACATTCATCCTTGGGTCATTCTTCTTTGAGGAAAAACAGTACGTAGTCCTGTCACATGTTCCGTTACGTGCAGAGCCTTATTAAGGGGGAAGCACACATTATTTATACTTACACCGTTATTTTTTAACAAATACTTTCCTACTATAATAAACAGAAAATTATCATTAAAAATTATTTTAAAAGAATTCTGATGTCTAATAACGGTGAGTAAATTGGATTGTTTTACACCGTTTATTTTTATAAAATTAAAAATTATTTTAAAAGAATTCTGATGTCTAATAACGGTGAGTAAATTGGATTGTTTTACACCGTTTATTTTTATAAAAAATATTTCCTCGTCAAAGCGTGGAATTTCTATGACATGAAGTAAAAAATAATTGTAAAAATATTCCGGTGAGAGCGGAGATAATGTGTGCTTCCCCCTTAATCAAGCTCTGGTTACGTGGCGTCGGTACCATGTCATGCTGCAGACGTTTGTTGTGCCGCAACTACAGCAAAGGCGAGTCCTTACATCGACTATTTTCATACATGATGGTGCGCCCCCCACATATCCATGTGTCCGTTAAGGCGCTATTGCTCCAACACTTCACAGACGAACGTGTTATTAGTCGCTTCTTTCGTAATCCATGGCCACCACGTTCGCCGGATCTAAATCCGTGCGATTTCTGATTATGGCGCCACTTAAAAAGTGTGGTGTATCGTGAAATGTTGCGACGTTGAATGATTAAAAGAACTCCATAACACTTCATGTGCGAAACATCACAACTGATCAGTTACGATCTGCTGTTGAACACACTGTCCATCGACTTGAAATTTTGCAGGTGAATGAGGGTGGTCACACGGAGCACTTTTCCCAATATCGTCCTGGACACGATTAACAACTGTTCCTTTTGTGCAATTTCATCCTAATCTGTTCTTGTTTCTGTAAACTGAACTGTTTCGTTTTTCTCAAACACCGTACTGTTATATATTCCTTACCTTTACTTAATGTATTTCGATGACAAGGTGATCAGAAACTAGTCAATAAATATTAATATTGTTTCTGTATTCCGTGTTGGTCCTTTATTGTGTTAACTTTAATGTCTTTCCGTAAAAGGCGCCCTCTGGGGGACATTTTGAAACTAATTATTATTATTTTTTTTTTTTTTCGAAATTCCGTAAGCGCATCTCGTGTATAGTCTATATACCAAATTTCATTGCATTCCGTTCATACGTTTGCTCTGTAGGATGCTGTTTATTGGGGAAGTTTAATTATAACCACCTTGTATATATATATATTGTGGAAATAATCAATAATTGTAAAGTTTAATTATTAATTATTGTAATTCCTTATTCTGTAAATCACTAATCATTTTTCATATTACTAAGAGAACTATGAAAATTTAGTGTTATTTTAACTTTTCATTAATAACTAAAATAATGAAACGTTTGACAGAATTTACAGCAAAATGCAATCGACTTTAAAAGCGTTATACGAATCAATTGTAACCAAATATAAGATCATAATATGAGAATTTTTCTTTTCCACTGGTCAGCCAATCATCTTTTCCAATATTTAAATTTTGTTTTAATAAATCACTTAGTATTAATTATTCCCTTTTTTTTTAACTTTTTAGATGCCAAATATTATTTTTAAACACTAATTCTGACAGATGAAAATGCAGCGCTTTATTATTTCAATAAATCACTCAGCTTTCAAGTTTTTTTTAATACATAGAGTGTTAATAAAATACCCTATGGTGTCGTTTATCCAGCATATTTTAGATTGAGGAACTATATTAGAAAATTTATGGCCTACTTTATTGGCAATAAAAGAACGCAGAGTATATTTCTAAAACGAGAAAATAGGTCGTTATACACTATACAAAACGAAGCTATACTCTTATTATCTAATCGCAAAGCATTCTTCGTTTTCCAAATTTCGTTTATGCTCTATACTTCAAAGGCGAAAATAAATATCGTTTTTCAAGAAATTTGCATTTATAAGAATTAATTTATTGCATGCTTTGCGGCCTTATCTTTTAATATATTTTTTTAAGGTATTGTATTAGCTTAAGCTATTGTAAGATTTATTGTTAACCTTCATATTTTCTACTAATTTTTTCTTTTGTAATGGACTTTGCATTGAACATAAAAAAAAATCTACTCGTCTTGATTACATACAAGTATACATGGAATTTATATCGACTTTATAAGTGTTATAAGAATCAATTGTAACCAAATATATGACCATAATGAAAGAATTTTTCTTCTCCACTGTTTGCGTAATTATGTTTTCCTTACCAACATTGCAATTTTGTGTTTCCGTATCACACATAAACTTCTTTTAAACTTTTTTATCTTTTCTTTGAGCTAACAAAAAAGTAAATAAAGAAAGAAGGAAGTAGAATTATGCAATTGTAGTTCCTTTGGCATTAAACCTGGAGAAGGTATGGATCCTTTTTCTTTTTGGCAAAGAAGCGGTGAATGTTCCTTTATAGAAGGGAGATACATCAAAAAGGAAAATATTCTGTTGCAAAGAATTTTCGCGTCATAAAAACAATCCATTTCTTTCTTTATATCAGTATTTTCGCCTTTGGATATCTCTAGGAAAGCTAATAAAGAAGAAAGAAAAGAGCCGTTATCGTTTGCTTTTTTAAAATTACATTTAACGTTCCTTGAATTATGAATAGAAAAATATTAAAATAATTTTTAAAGGAAAAATTGACAAAATGTATAGGGGAAGAATATGTTAAAAGAAAAAAAAAAAAGAAGAAGAAGAAGAAGAAGATAATATGTTTACAGAGATGATTAAATTAAATAAATAAGCACAATGATAGAAAAAAAAATATTTTAGTAATGTATTAGATTTTCCTCTTTTGGCAATTTAATTTATTATTTTACTTCAAAGAACTAAGTTTTAGTTTGATGGTTGAATAAAAATTTGTGATGAACTTATGAAAAAATTTTAATATAAATATCATATTAAATAATTATACCTTCCAAACTCTAGGTGTCACGGCATTATTTTATTTTTTTGTTAAGTATTTCGATTTCACGCTTAAATTAAAACTTTATAATTTTCAAACTATTCATTGCCATAAATAAGCCTATATAAAACTAATACGCTATGGCTATCAGAATTTTTTTGAATATCACTTTATCTAATAACACTACCTGAAAGTTAATTTCCACAAAAATTTGACCAACAGAGTTTCTTACAATAAATATATTACATATGCAGTTGGGTGAAAATTTTAACCAATAGACGTTGCGTTGTAATCATATGGAAAATAGTAAAAGGCGAGTAACAGCAGTGCCACCTTTCGTCTAGTACACTTCCAGATTAAATCATTATTCTCTTTCATGATTTCTTTCTCATTATTCTCACATATCAAGTTTGTTGTATTCATGCGCGAAAGAAGTTGAGATATAGTATTCCCAGAGCTGCCAACCTAATCCGGCAAATTGTTAGTACCGCCCCTTTTTCTACACCACTTATTTTTTAAAGTAATTTTCTTCAAACATATTTGCGATGAATTAAGAAGAAAAAAACTCTAAGAAATAACTGGTGTAGCAAAAAGGGCGGTACTAACAATTTGCCGGATTAGGTTGGCAGCTCTGTATTCCCGTACACGGAGAAAATTGCACCATAGCAGCACAACGTTTTGTCAGATAAGTCCAATATTGAATCCACATAGTTTTTCCAAATGTCCCTCTCACATGTCAGATTTTGTGTAATTATGCACTATAGAAGTTCAGATGTATCCTTCCTGCAAATGGAAAAAATCACAGCATAGCAGCATTACCTTTGAACTATGTGCACCAAAAGCTAATAAGCAGCAAAACAACGTACTTGCCAACCTAACCCGGAAGATTGTTAGTTCCCGCCCCTTTTTGTTCACCACTCAATGTTTAGAGCAATTCTATTCAAAGGTATTTACAATTAAATAAGAAGAAAAGTACTCTAAAAAAAGACTGGTGTGAAAAAATAGGCGAAAAGGGGCGGGACTAACAATCTTCCGGGTTAGGTTGGCAAGTGTGAAACAAGGTACCGCTACAATAACTTTCAATGAAATTCTGTGATCTAAAGCTGCCAAAAACTTTTGGTCACACAAAGGCAGAAGGATATTTTCTAAAACTTGTCTATTCATGTTCAGAACATCTGAAAACGTTTAAATTCGTTGAAAACCAAAAGTGAAAAAAATATAAGAATCTGATACTTTTTGTATGAATAAGAAGAATGTAAAAATAATTTAATATCCTCTTGCATATACTACCAATACTCTGAAAAATACAGTTTCGTCAGTTTGGTGATTCTGTTACTTTTAATCGCTATATCTTTAGTATGCTTTTATTTTCGTTCTGTTGTTAAAAGACTTGATTTAGAGCATACTGGATTTCAAAAACAATTTAAAAAGAGTTTCAATTTTTGACTTTTTTACTTCCATTACCTAACTGCCCTAGGTAAAGGAAGAGTTGTATCGGTCAAAAATTTCGATATCATGTTTACACTTGATTTGTATGTTTTGAGGCCATTAAGTCCAAAAACGTGGTTTTGGGGAAATAGTCAATGGGTATGTGCATGTAATGGGGGTGGGGGTGGGGAGTATTCTGACTATCGTATCGATAAAACGAAATAAGATAGAAGGAAACTTTATAATTAAGACAGGTTAGGTACACAAATTATTTTGGCAACTTTTGATGAAATTTGGAAAACCGGAAATGGGATCGTGAGTCCGTATCGCATAAACGGTTCTAACGATTTTCAGAAGAGTTTCATTATAAACCTCCTTTGTTCCTCTCTTATGTATTATTTGCTTACTTCAGGAAAATTTCGCATATAGCCGTTGTTTTTCATTGAACAAATTAATTTGTCAAATTTTCTTGATAATCGGATATTTGACCGAAACCCGATATCTCAAAAACAACTAACGATTTTCTTTATGTTTGCTTTATAAAAAATTTTTTAGATCTCTTTTTGCATACATTATTTTATTACTACAAGAAAATTAATAAGTGCCGTGTTAGGTAGTTCAATTTTAGCTCTTGAAAAGTGGTGTTTCGAAAAACGGCTGTACCTATTTTCTTCAAATTCACTCTCTAAACTCTATTTTATGTGTCTCCACAACGTATGTATTAATGTGATACTCCAGAAAAATTGCAAAGTTTCTAAATAGTTAGATCAATTTTATACCTTCTGGCCACACTATATCCTACACTGTTAAAAATAATAGTTCAATGTTTCACCCCCAAAAAGGCGCAAATTACAAAAATATAGTTGCAGTCAACATTTTAAGAAATTTTAATGCTCTATGTTTCACCATTTTAGTAGTGCTATTTTAATAAAAAATACCATCAAAAAGGTGCTTAGGTTTCAGACAGCACTAATAAAGCGGTGAAACAGAGCACCAAATTTCTTAAAATTTTGGTTACATCTAAATTTTTCTATTAGCACCTTCTTTAGGGTGAAACATTGAACTATTATTTTTAACAGTGTAAAAGAAAATATAATATGTGCATTATTGGATAATAGAAGTCATATGTGATTGTTACACTCATGATCAGGATTTGTGCAGTCCTTATTTTTCGCTACCACAAATTTTTAATAGCGATTTTTGTCATAAAATAAGCTATAATTTTAAACAATATTTTATTATATACAAATTGTGGTGGAAGAGTCCTTACAAAAGAACGGATCTGTACGAAACGTGTAGATTTTTTTTTTTTTTTTTTTTTTTTTTTTGAAACATCAGAGGATGGATAGTTTGTTAGTGCATTATATGCGATATATAACAATAACTACGAACTATGTATCAATAATTTTGAAATCTTGTGATTTCTGACATCATAGCTGTCAACCCTTCTGCTTTTTTAATACCGCTATTGAGAAAAAATAGATAAAATAATAATATAAAATACAGTTACATAAAACAAACATATGTATTCTATGAAAGTGATATTCAAAAAGCCGAGTAGTTGGCATGACATGTATGTAATATGAATGAAATGAGTAAAATCTATTAACCCTTAACGGTCAGCATATTTTCCTATTTTAAGCTTATACGTGTAATCTTTTCACACGTGTAAGCTTACACGTGTTTAAATTACATTTTATATTTAGAGAAACGCCTTATGGCATGGCTCGATGCTTGAATTCCGTCGTAGAAACAACAATGGGGTTAAAAGGGTTAAATAGGCTAAGGGTTAAGTAGGCTAGGGGTTAAATAGGCATTTTCGAAAGTAATATGTAAGCCAGATAATGCATTTTTTATTCAACAAAATAGATATAATCCTCTAAAATGTATGTTGTGCATAAATTGGCTATTACTAACTGAAAATAATGAAAGCTCTTTGTTGTTGTTGTTGTTGTTGATAATGAAAATAGATAATTTTACAACTATAAATGAAATTTTCTGTTTCGTTGCTAAATCGCATTATCGTAATACAGGTACAGTTTTTATCGTTCAATACTACCCATAAAATCTTCGTCAAAAGAAGGACGGTTTTTGTGTTCTTTAAAGCGGTATTTTTGCTAAAGTACTGGCATTGAATCCATATAACTGATATAATAAATTGCCCACACAGCAACAGCATGATGCTACAAAATACTTTATTTATTAAAGCCTTTTATTTATCAAAGCCCATTTAAACTTATTTTTGTTCACTTTTATATAAAGTACATTGTAAAATTTCCGTAAATCATGTTTTATTTGGATACTTTTTGCTTTTGAGATCATGTGAAGAAGCAATAATGCTGCTATAATACATCGTAGTAAAACGTTTATAGAAGTGTGTTACTGCATTTTATTTTATACTTTCTTCTTCTTAAGCTTGCTTCTATTTCATCTCTTTTTTAAAGAAATGTTTGTTCAGAAATTTAAAGTTCTTTTAATAGCTAGGAATTTTTTATATAGTAGGATTTTAAATTGTTTCTGGATACATACTTAATGTTCTTTAACGAAACCAAAATTAATTTTTGATTAATTTTGTATTAGTAAAAGCAGGGATGGAACACGGACGCAGAATTCATACCGGAATGTGTTTAAGAAATTTCTCTACCTATAATATCGTCGATTTAACAGGTAGAAAATTTTCTTACATTGATAGTGGTATGAATTCTGCGCCCGTGTTCCATCCCTGTAAAAGAGATAATTATTTTGGTATAAGCTATTAACGGTTATTCTATACCAGTGACACGTTATTTCATTTCACTAGTTTTCTATATCATAAACTATTTAAATATTGATTTTTTTAATTTTCCGAAATTTTTATGGCTATTGAATCATCCTTTTGTATCTTTAAAACCAGTTTTATGCATTTATTAATCGATAACAAAAATCAAATGATTAAACATGTTTAATGAAAACTAAATGTTATTTTTATTAATGCAAAAAACAGAAATAAACTTATATTTCCGCTTAATTATGCAGAAAACGCTAAGAAATTTTAATAACTTTATAAATGAATCTAAGAATATAGTAACAATTTATAAATAAGCAAATTTAATGTCCAAAATTACATTAGAAAATTGTTTTATTAAAGCATAAAACATTTCCCTTTCTCCCTTTCAAAAGACGAGCACATTTTGTTAGGCATGAAAAGATTTTCCTCACAAGAACGTATTTAAGAATTATATTTACTATACTTGGAAGTTAATGAACCACGAAAAGAATAATATGATACAACAGTTATGCGTGAAAGAAAAGCAAACTCTGTACTGGATGCAATTTAATTATCGCATTATCACAAAGAAAGCACAGTATATGTCAGTTTTCTCTACTCCAGTACTCTCTGCTGTCTGCCTAAATAAATCAAATCTATTTTACTGCGCGCAAAATTAATGACTTTGAGTGAATAAGTCACGCTAATTAATTCTGCAAATCTACTTGTGAAATTTGTGATTTAAAATGAAATCGACGATTAAATGTGTCCTTCACTGTGTAGAATAATGTCGTATTATTTTTATTTTTATTTTATTTTTTATTTTTAGTGTTGTTGTTTTCTTTTGTATTTTAAGTACTATCACAGATATGAAAATAAATTATTTTCATTAATGAATGGTTTTCTAATGAGGATAATAAAGAAAAATATTTTTAATCCCAGAAAATGATGTATTGAAAGATTTACATTTAAACGTATAAAACTTTTATATAAATATTTTAAAATGCATTTATGGTTTCTTTTGAACTAATTTTTATTTTTGAATATATCGTTATCAACTGCAAAATCCCTGTAATATTTCTAATAAATTAAGCTGGTATTTTTTTTTTATTATTATTTTATTATTTTTTAGCTTTTGTATGTGTTTAGTGCGATCTTGATTTATTTATTTTTATTTTGTTTTTATTTTTTTAATTAAACAAGTTTTACGACTTTTAATAGAGTTTGTAAAATTTAGAAAACTCGTAATCCTCAGAAAACTGAAGAGCAATATTAAAAATATATTTAATTTATGTAAAACTTAAAGGCTATCTTAATTATTTGTATTCCATATTTTTAATAATGGATTTTTTTTTTTTTTTTTTTTTCAGTTTTGTATAAGAAAAAATTAGTGGCTAATTCAAATGCATTGCATTTTTAAAAGCGTCATTTTGTTGTAAACAAGGCATTATCAGTGTCAATAAATTGATTTAAATTAAAGTGTAGAGAAATTAATTTAAATTAAAATGCAAATAAATTAATTTACATTTCACTTTAAAAAAAAAATTAAATAAATATTTCTAAAACAAATCACTATTACAGGTTTCGTACGGGTCTTATTTTTTCCCTGAGTCTCACACTAGTATTCTGAAGCAATAAGTTCACCTTGATCGTATAGAATTATTTTATAAAGAAATTCGTTCTACAAAATTACTGGTATATGATTCATGGAAAAAATAATGCCCGTACGAACCCTGCATTATGTATTTATCTCATATAACAATTTACCGCATTTTCCGGCATATAACGGGCAGGTTTGTTAAATCAGTTATACACCGGAAATTTAAATATACAGTAAAAGCTATTTTTTAACAAGCTTCTGTTTCTTACAAATATAGGTTTGTTTGTAAATTACATTTTCTGGTGTGTAACTCATTTATATGACCTGCGTGTTATACACCGGAAAATACGGTATTATAATCTTTTTTCTATTTATGGCGATGTCCATGTTTTTATTGTAGAAAATTTTCAATAAAATTTTTAAAAAATTCTAACGCATGGGTCGGCGTAACACTTTTTTTCTGAATATCACTATATTTATTAAGCAACCCGCGTGTTATTCAAATGGAAGATAACAACTGCAAACGATTACTAAATTTTCTATTTAAGAAAAGATGTTCTACCAGAACGTGACTGGAATTTCTTCTGCCGAAATAAATTATTTTCGCTATTTAAATGTTATTTTATAAAGCTATTTAAATGTAAATGAAAAAATTAAGAAAAAGAAAAGAAAATTAAAAAATAAAGATGAACTATTAACACTTTCGCGACCGCTGACGTGAATTCACGTCATTTGAAAATTTGTAACTCCGCCAGTGGGCGGTTCGTTAGGTTACATAGGTTACATTATTTCTAGACAATATACCCAATATTCACATTTGTGTAATCAATGCACTATGGATACAAATACTTTGATTAGAAAGATTATAATTGTAACGAATATTCATTTATATTATAAATTTGAATACAGAAAATATTCATTTAAACTAATGTAATGTAAAAGAGTAACGCCCACAGGCGGAGCTTACTCTCAAAAAGACAAAAACATGCGGTCGTGAAAGTGTTAACAAAAAAAAATATTATTTTGCTTCTTCATAAAGTTTAAATTCTCTTGCTTCTTCAAAGAAAAAAAAAAAAAACTCTTCTGTAAAAGAATTTTTTAATATGTGTGTGTTTTTCAAAGTTTTCCTTTCTAGCAAAAATTTTTACGCATACTTTATTTGTATTCAGACTATGTCCTAGAAGTTCTTATCGTTTAGTGGCAGCTTTTTAAAGTCATGCTCTTTTTTCGGCCAACTTTTCTAAGCAAATGTAAAAGATAAAGAATCCGTTCGCATAATTTTTACTATAAAATAACACTGAAACGAAATACGACGCAAAAGTTTTTTTCCTTAGTAACTTACACCAAAACGAGCATACGTAATTTATTGTTTTACACTTTCTATTTCCTTCTATTTCTACATAGAAAATCATTTGTGCAATAAAATTATCTAAATATGTAAAAATATCCATCCGTAAAATGACGATTGATTGCTTAAGTGGTTTATTGCGTGACAAAAGATGGGTATAAGTTAACGTTTATAATCTTTGTGAATAAAGCAATGGATTTTTTCAGATAAGTGTTTTTTCCATATTTGTATGACAGTGTATTTATATTATTACTTCAATGTGCCATTATTATTTCAAGCTTTTAGTTCGGTTTATGTAGCCCATCAAAATTTACGAATTTACAAAATTCTTATTTATTTATTTTAGTACGGTTACAAAGTAATGTAATTACTTTATTTATCAATGTAGTCAATTGTGAAAAAAATAAAATAAAATATACATGAAATTTAAGCTTTTATTGCATTATAAAAAATGTGTAAAATTTAAAAGAATTTTGATTAAAAAAAAAATTCTTGGTAAGCTATACCATTCTATAGGTCATATAAAAAGAATTGAGAAGTTCGTGTAAATTTTTTATGAAAATTCTTTTTTAAATCAGTTTTGCAGTTTACATTTATTCCATATTTATTTTCACAATTTATCTATAAATCTGACGTCTGGTATACGTAAAGGTGATGATTTTTCAAGGAAAAATGGTAAAATTATATTTGTGTTACATTTCTAAACTCAGTTAAATAAACGCTTAAAATAATCGCAGTTTTGTTGTTTTTGATGCTACTCCAAACATTTTTTCTCAAAAAATTTGCTCTTAAAACTAATTTTTCACATGTTAAAGCTTCATTTTTTCCTACTCAGCACAGTTACTCAATAATGGAATGTAAAATCAATTGAAAGGAATCTATCGATTTATAATTTAAAGCGATCATCGTTATTTCTTGTTTTTTAGTAGTTATATATAAAGTAAGAAATTAACATCAAAATATTCAGATGGATATGAGTAGATATTGGCTGCATTGATTTTACGTTCATTCTATAAACATAAAATGTTTCTAAAATTACGTAGAAAATAATTTTCTGAAACCCTTTTTGTAAAAATCTTTAAATTACTTAACCCGTTAGTAGTCGCTAGTTGGTCGATTTGCCGCCCATCCTTCAGTGTTGCCAAAATTTTTTATTCCATAGACACCAAAAATTTTTAGAAGTGGCATTTGATACACATAAACCGCGAATAAAAATCGAAGTAACGTCGATCATATCACTTCTTAAAATTATTGGTGACAGTTAAATAAAAAGTGGGCAATCTGTAATAGGTGGCGCTGTCTATAGCGACTACTATCGGGTTAACTTTGCATCATTCTTTCGAAATTAGGTTTTCATTGTAGTTGTATTATAATGGTTTGCGCTGTTCTTTTGTTATTATAATAAGATACTTTTCAACAACGGAATATTTTATTATTAATAACTAGCTGGAAACAAATATTAGTATTCTTAGATAAATATTAGTAGTCTTCCTTTGATACCAATTTATTTTATTCACTTGTATGATTAAGATAAATCATCAATTATTTCATAATGAAAGGAATGCGTAGCACGATTTTGGACAGCATTCGGATGATGAAATAATTTTATCATAGTAGTTAGATTTTCAAAAATTGACGCTATCTTTTGTAGTGTAATTTTCCACATAAATACACATTTATGTATGTGTATACGTCTATATATTCTGCGTATGCTTTGCAGAATTACTGCCATTCTCTTTTGAGAAAAATAGTATTGCTATTTTTTTTAATTTTTTATTTTATGAACAGAGCCTAATGGTGCGTGAACATACATTTTTCATATGTTAAAAAATGCTGTTTTTAGTAACTTAAATATTTTACATTAAAAATTATGTTCTATTAAACTCAAACTTTTAATTTGAAGATTTCCGAAGTAAATGTATTTTCTAGTATTATAATTTACATAATTTTATATTCTACTTACATTTAAAATTGCATGTGCGTTGTACTGGTTGGTTAAGCTCGGTTTTCTATCGAAATCCGAAAGTCTAGCCGCACTGAGTGAGATTTGTACTCGGGCTCTAGATGATGTATGATCTCAACGATCTATGCTGCATCGGGAAGTGCTCATCATTTTACATAACTCCTAAATTTTACACTTTTTGGCTAGCGGAAAATTTTAATAGGGATTTTTTTTTTCTTTTTATTAGTGAAAACTGTTTTATAAATATATATTTAAAAAAATCTATTGATTTTTTTCCGGGAGTGAAAAAGCGTAAAAGTTGGCAACTATACATTTATCCAATTAATCTCAACAATCAATTTAACAATCAATCTCAACTTTTAACATTGCGTTTTGAGAATACATTTGCATATTCCTAGCCATTTTTATGACATTTTTCAGGATCTGCTATTTTTATGGTAGATTTAACCGTCGAAAGTTTTTTTTAGAAAATATTTCAGATTTTTTTTTCTTTTTTTTTTAAATGAGGTATTAAAACATGAACAAATTTGAAATAATATACCGTAATTTCTGGTAGAAAACCCACAGGTAAGCTGTGTCATTTCTCCACCAGAAATTTTATTTAATACAGAAATCTATACTTTTTCGAAGGAAGAGCTCGTACAAATATAAATTTATTTATCAATTGAATTTCTGGTGCAAAACTGGATTATATATCCTGCGGGGTATCTACCAGAAATTACGGTATTTTTCTCTGCAACATGAACAATGAGGAAAGAAAAAAGAAGCATAAGAATAAAAGATTGATATCAGATCTGCCACTACTTTTTATTTATTCCTTAATATTGCTAGTACCCACCTTTATTTCACACCACTGTTTCGTAGAACAATTTTATCTAATATGCAGTTACGATTGAGTAAGAATAAACTACCGTCTTCAAAAAGATTGCCATAAAAAAAAAAAAAAAAAGAAAAGAAAGAAAACAGCGGGTTTAACAGTGCTGCGAAATAAATTAGAAATATTGGCTGATCTAAATGATTTTCACCTTTTCATTTAACCATGAATACATTAAACTATATTTGCTTATTTTTATTTTTCTGTAATATAACATTAAAATAATATTACATTACATTAATTAATTACTTAAAATGCATTTGTAGAAATTTATTATATTACTTTAAGCTTAAATATTATCCATTTATAATGAAGATAAATTATTTCTTTATGTAAACTCTACACCACATACACTATTTTTATTTAAATTCTATTTGGTCTAGCGCTGTTACGACATAAAAATTTCAGATTTCTCACTTATTATATGTTTCAAAATCATGAATGTCTCCAAAGCGAAATTCATCGCTTCATATGTATCTTATACTAAACTTCATCATGTTCAAATGATCTTCCTTTCCTTAAGCGCAGATACTAAAAGATGCGTGACATTTGTAATCAAATCAGCACCACTTTCCTACTCCTGTACTAATTAGATTTTGCACTCCGTCCTCATTACATGTCCTTTGTTCTAAAGGAACACAGACTCTTATTAATTAAACTCTGCCAGCGTTAACCCTGTGCGTCAAATTGTTAGTGAGTTTTTTTAACCTATCATTCAGGGTATTTACGCTTATTTAATCACCATCACCCCTCCGAAAAAACATATTCGATGCTAATTAGCACGAAAGATATACGGTGTACAACGCTTTAGAAATTACAATCTGGACTTTATTTTTATATTTTTTTCATTGGTACAGTTTCAGATTTTAGCTATCAGCATTAGTTTTTCACGTGTTGTTTTTGTTAATGAGAGTCAGAGAAGTTTTGTATGTAAAACTTTATTTCCCTGAAGATCAGTAGGATAGGCGGTTCATTTACGATAAATTAAACGCATCTAAAAGCTGGAGCACGACCAAAAGACTTTGAAAAGCTCAAGGGCCATTGATTGTGACACTAAGAAAGAAACAAATAGTACGTGGTCGAGATTTTTGTCTTATTTTTGTACATTTTAAGGATTTTATTTGTAATCTCGATGCAATTAATTTTGTAAATTTCTTAATCTGAGCAAACTAATGACTAAAATCTGAATAAAGGGTTTATTTATTTATTTATTTATTTAATATATTACATATACAGAGACTCCAACATCCTAATTAATATTCCGTAGTGTTGTTAGTCACGCCCTTTTTTACGCGCCAGTAAATTTTTAGAGTAATATTCTTCAAATTCAATTACGATTAAATAAAAAGAAAAATACTCTAAAGTGATACTGGTGTGAAAAAAAAGGCGGGGCTAACAATACTACGGAATATTAATTAGTCTGTTGGAGTCTCTGCATATATGTATGTGTGTGCGTATTTGAGTTGAAAATGTCATGTAACAAGAATATTTTATTATACATAATTAATGCATATAAAAGTTTAGTATAAAGTATGGATACAACTTCAAATGGTTTGAAAAGCTTGAAATCGGAACTTTTATATTTGTTACCGGTTTCAATATCTATACTTTATTTCGTTTTTAATATCTGTACTATTCTGTGTATTTATTGCAAATATTTATTTCAAAGTTTTTATTATTATTATTATTATTATTATTATTATTATTATTATTATTATTATTATCTATACAGATTAATTATTGTTTTAATTAAAAATCTTTTTTAAACATTTATAGGGGTATTTTCGGCATTTTTCAAAACAATATATGAATTGGTAATCAATTGATGAACTAGTTCCTTTATTGCCAATTCTTCTTTCTGGCTATTTTAATTTTAAAAATTAGTTAATTCATTTATCTTCTTTTGTCTAATTTGAAGTTTTTGAATAAGATATGTATTTATTAATTTTTACTGCTTGATTTCTTATTATTTGGTGTACTTGATAACAATATTTTATGGGTTCCGGGTGCTGCAATTTTCTCTCATTTTCCACTTTCCACATAAATATATATAAGTATTTCATTAACTTCCCTTTTATCTAAAATATATAAAAAAGCTGTTTAATATGTGCTTTTGAGTTTGTATGACCATGTATGTATTATCTAGTTTGTTTTGTAATTTCTTTGCATCATGGACTTACAAAATGAAAAAGAAAGTTTTGTAGCAACATTAAACCTATGAAATTTCTAACAATAGACAATTTGCACATTTTCTGATTTTATTCTTATATAATAGAAAGTGAAAAGGTAAGAAAGTAGATACATACATTTTCTTTATTTGAAATCTAATGACTAATTTATAACAATTTTAACATCGCACTATTTACTCTATCGAGAAAACGCAGTACAATATATCGTAACGTCACTCTTTATGACAACAAACGGAAGTAATCGGTGTTTACATTCAATTTCGTGCTTTGCTTTGGCTTCTGGAATCAGTGAAATAGGTTTTGTATGTTATAATAATGACGGATATTAAAAAATCGTAGTGTAAATATTGTATTTTACCTTTTTGCACTAATACAACGGCTAATGCTTCTCAAAGGTTATTCTTTAGCGTTCCACAGGATCCTATTAAACGAAAACATTGGATAACCGCCATGAAAAGAACACAATTGAAAATAATGATAATGAGAAATGGTGATAATGTTATTAAATGATTATAAGATGAAAGAGAAATGCTCAGAAATCACATAAACAGTTGATAATTACGAAAGTTAAAACGAATTGCTGCTTACTAACCAGGCTAACAAAATGTAAACATTGAAGCATCATAAAGTGTGACGTCAGGCAGCGTTTTGAAGTCACGTGATTTTTGGTTATTTTTAAAGTTATTTTTAAAATTAATGAGAACTTTTTTTGCATTTTTAATAAACTTTTTGAAATTTATGGGCCTAAAACTACCAGAAAAATAGGATTTTGTTCAAATCTCCCATATGTGCAAATTCCTCATTGGTTGATTTTTTTTTTTTTTTTTTTTTTTTTTTTTCCGAACAATTTTTAATTTTGAAACTATTTCATTTTTAAGACGTTTGTATTTTTTCTGTATATAAAATATTTGCGAAAAGTAAAACGGTAAAGTAAAAAAATTTAATACAGTATCACCGTTTTTAAATAATTGTGAATTTGTTAATTTTTTTTAATAGAACAAATAAGTAATGAAATGTAAGAATATATTATTTTATTTATGTATTTAATTATTTACTTTTTTTACTTTTTTTATTTTATTTTATTTATTTAATTTTGTGTGTTTGTTAACATTTGTGGAGCAAGAAGTTTTTTCCACCAAACATTTATTTTATGTATTGTTATAAGTACATATTTCCCAACCATCTCATTAATAACCGTACAATTGTTAACGCCCCCTTTCTCACACCACTATATTTTTATATTTATTCTCTCCAAATGTTGTTACGATTAAATAAGATTAAAATTATTCTAAAAAATTACTGGTGTGAAAAAAAAGGCGGGTACTAAAAATTGTACGGTTCATAATGAGATGGTTGGCAAGTATGTACGTAATATATATCTAAACACTATATCAGAGGACGCACATTGACGCAGCTTCGACATCACTATTTAAGAATAATAATTTTTCTTTTACTTAATTGTTATTCTTAGTGTGCAAAAAGTGACCGCAGTCCGACAAAAGCTAACCCAAACCAAACGCTTATTTAATTGCACAAAAGAATTACAAAGTATTACTGTAGGAAAATGTATGTTGCTAAACCAGTGTCAGTGTGCAAGCCTGGTATACACAAACAAAGAAAAGTATTTAAACTAGATAATTGATTTATTTAATGATTACACGGAAAATCACTGAAGGGATTAAAATACAATGCATTTAAATAAACATAATTATTGGTGTTTTTGTTTCATGTGGCTTTTTTAAAAAATTTTATCTGATTTTAATATACTTTATTACATATTTTATTCTTCTAGCTTTAAGTATTTAATGTCATTTTTCAATCTTTTTTTTTTTTCTTAAATGACTTGCAGGTTTGTTATATAACTTAAATAAAAAGTTGCAAATATATATATATTTAAATAATAATAATGTTTAACACTTAACTTGAATTATACATTTTAAATTGTAATGCTCATGGCGGTCTTTAATAAATGTATATACATTCTAAAACAATATATACAAGATGGAATTTTTTTTTAATATATAAGGAAAATAATATTTAGAGTTTAAACAAGTTTTTCAAATCACTTGATATGTGGGTGGTCTATGGTTTTTTTTTTTTTTTTTTTTTTTTTTTTTTTCTTTAGGGTCTTCTTTTTATAGAAACGTTCCAGACATAAATAAAATAAATCGAAGCAAAACCCGGTACCCACATGGCCGCTCAGTTTTGTTTAAATTCGTCTTCCCCTTCTTTTCTGAGACGATCTCAGTGTTTCCCTATTTGGAGTGAAAGAAGGGTGGAAGAACATACTCGAATGTTTCTAGCCGAGCAAAGAAGTGCGCGTGTAAATATTTACACCACTCTTTCGAAGTCTTTTCCCAGATTTTCCCTTGATTTCACGCTGATATTTAAGGAAAATGGACTGTCACTGTATTGTTAGCAATATAAGCTTGCTTAAATCTAAAGCTCTCTAGAATTGTAAGTTCATGTTTTTAAGGGACCTTAGTAGGATTCGAGTAATAAGATATTATTTTATTTCATTTCATTAAAATTAAATAAATATCAAATCTATTTTTTAATAATTTATTACATAAGTGAAATGAAACTCTAGAAAATATTCTGTTTCCTAGAAGATAAAATACTTCTTATATTGTCTAAAATTGGGTATTTAATTTCGCACTAATTTTCAGACTACTAATATTCCCATTATGTAATCCAGGATTCGTACTCTCCGCTTTTTTTTTCAGGACATTCTCATGAATGAGAAGTTTTTTAATTTATTGCTACCACTATTATTATAAAATAATTTCTACCTTATATAATCATGGCTCATTACTATAAATGTACCAGAAGTATTTCTGCATGAAATTAGTGGTGGCAAAAAAGGCAAAATTTTCTCATCTCTGAGAGTGTCCTGAAAAAAAAGGCGGAGAGTAAAACCCCTGGTAATCGCAGAAAATAACAATAAAAAAATTACAAATATTATTGCACGTAAATATTAATGAGAGGAAGATATTTCAAAAACGGAATGTGGCGGATATGAGAATTTAACGCAGAACTCTCAACTTTACTTATAAAAAAAAATCTTACATATATTATTACTATATATATATATATATATATATATTTTCAAAAATAGCGGTATGAGATCAGCGCTAAATTTCCTTCCTTGATTCCGCCTTCATGGATGTGTCCCTTCTTTGGTTTTCTGCCAGTATTTTCTAACAACAATGACTACTTTATCAATGTAAAATTTCACATGGTGAAAAACTGCATTTTACAGCTTTAAAAAAAAATTAAATTTAAAAAATAAGTTTTTAAGAAACGATAATCAGCTTAACAGCTGTGAATTTTCTGACTGATAAAACGTAAATTAAAAATTTGTAATAGTGAATGAGTTATAATGGGTAAAAATTCCTTATAGAATAAATTTGACTGGGCTTCCTGTGACGGTAAGTGCAGCGGCCTGTTATATTTTAGGACACAAAACTTGTTCTTTGTCTTTCTAAATAGAATTGCATTTATGCATACCTGGTAATATTTATAATTTATTACGGAGTATTGTTAGCTCCGCCCATTTCTTACACCAGTATGATTTTAGAGAAATTTTCTCCAATATGTAATTACAATGAAATAAGAAGAAAAATGTTTTAAAAGCATACTGGTGTGAAAAATGGGCGAGGCTAACAGTACTCCGGAATAAATTATAAATATTACCAGGTACGTTTATGTTGTCACTTTGAATGCGAAGACAGAACGTTTGACTGGAACTTGCTTCACAACTTTCAGAAACTTGATTAATATGGCAGGTGTGTTAAATGTGTTAACTTTATTATAAACATAATACCTGTGTTGTCAATTTATAGGGACTTTTTATTCAATATCCATCATTAATTCTTTATTCTAATGTTTGTCTATTTGTATGTCTGTCTAATCGACTATCATATATACATAGTACCCAACTTTTATGTCTTTAGGCTACCAGAAAATTTTAATAAAAAATTTTATTTTATTTAATTAATAAAAGTTGCTACAGAAACACATAAAAAATTTCTATTAATTTTTTCCGATAGCCAAAAAGCGTAAAATTTGGCAATTATGTATATACCAAAGGTCATTCTTCAAAATTAGTGTTGATTATTAAACAAAAAATTCCTAAGACTTCGCAACACTGAATAATACGGTAAATTACTGCATATAATCTACAGATCAGATAAATGAGTAATACACGAGGAATTTTATGTTATTGAAAGATCTAACTTTCTACAAGGAAATGTCTCGTACAAGTATAGGTTGGTCTGTTACTGATTTACGGTACATTACAAAAAATAGCATTTCCAAACTAAAGATTTTTTTACGATGTATATTTCTGCGCTATTGAAAAAGTACCTGAATTTGACACATATTCGTTTATATAGATTTTCGTCATACAAAATAATTATATACACATTTACTCTACAGATTTTCATTTGCTAACGTGATGTTTCAGCAAAGCCAAATTGAACAATTTTATAAGATTTTTTTAACGATGTTTGCATATTAAAATGTATACAGTATATCTTTGTTTATTTTATTTAGCTTTAAAGTAGCAGCATAGTCTCCTAAACTAGATTCTTTCCGCGTGGCTCGGAAACTTGGCAACAGTTCAAGCGGTAGACAGCGCCACCTGGTACAGATTGCAAGACTTTTTTATTCAACAGCCACCAAAAATTTTTAATAGTGGGATTTGATAGACGTAAAAGGCAAATAGAATCGAAGAAACGTCGATTATATATATCATATATCACTTCTTAAAATTCTTAGTGACAGCTGAATAAAAAAGTCGCGCAATTTGTACCAGGTGGCACTGTCTACCGCTTGAACGGTTGCCAAGTTTCCGAGCCACGCGGAAGGCATCTAGTTTAGGGGGCTATGGTAGCAGATAAAAATTTGAGCACATTCTTATTTCAGTTTTCTTTAAAAAAAAAAAAAAAAACTTTTTCGATTGCTTTCTTTACTAAGTACAGTTAAATATTTAAGAAATATTTCTTAAATATTTTATATATATAACTGGCAGAAAACGAGTGGCTTGGGAGGTTCCAAATTATTTTAATGCTAAAGCAAAGAATAATAATAAAAGTAGTTAAGTGAATATAAAATTTAAATATGCAAACTTTCATTTGTCTCAGATTTTTTTTTAAATTCTAATTTAAAGCTTTGGTAGTAATTTTCCTATTTTAGTTTTATTAGCTATTACTTTACAGGACATTAAAAAAAAAAAAAAAAAAAAAAAAAAAAAAAAAGATTAATTTTAGAAATGATCCAGTAGCATTTATGAGTTTCCTTATTTATTATACAAATGTAGACCTTCCCCAAAGAAAAAAATGCTAATGTTACACCTATATAACATTGTGTCATTAAAAAAAAATTACGCATAAATACATTGTCGAAACATTTGTGCAGTCATCTTATAAATAAAAAATAAAGTGTTTTATGAATGATTAAACAAATGTGTTTTATCCATATCACGCAATAATGTAAGGCAAGTAATGAATAAGTAATTTTTGTTTTATCAAACACATGAATATATTACCCAACTTGCAAATTAGTTTTGCATTGTAAACAGACTGTTATTTCTTTATTATCTAATTATTTATTCATATCTATACGTTACACGTAACCCAACAATAACATTATTACCTTTTTCAATATGGATGGAAAAAAATAACGTTCTTGCTTTTTACCGGGTAAATGAACTTTCAATACATGTACGATATACGTATTATTTTTTTCAAAGATATTACTTTTTTATGCCACCACAATTTTCTGGAAATAATCATTCTACAATTTAAAGACTAAAAGTTGTTATAAAAAGATAAAAAATACGACAAATATTTCCTTATGAAAATAGAGTTAGGAAAAAAAAAAAACACATCCCTGTGTTTTTAAATCATATTTCAAATATTATAAAATTATATATATATAAATATGTGCAATCGAGTCAGATCATTCGTGCATGTCATTTAAAATATTTATATAAGAAAAGGCGTATTTTACAAAACATCAAGCATTTTATCATTTTATAACATTGCTTGTAGTTTTTTACTTTGCAAATCCTGTCTGAATTCCGATATTTCCTGATTTGCAATTCTGGAAAAGCGCATCCTTCTTCGGTTTATCATAGGTACGAAAATAGTTTTACACAGAGAACAGAGTTTCTGGAATTTTCCTGAGATATATTATCTATACCTCTCCGTGTCACATATGGTGACGAAAAACTTCTTTTTATAATACTGTGCAGCACGAAAAATTTATTTTTCCCTGTATTATCAAAGACGATAATTCAAATCCTTGCCTCTAAGAAAGCTAACTGAATATTTTAGCCCTGACAGTTTTCATGTACATAGCCACATGGGAATATTATTTGATAAATATTCAAAAATGCACATTTTTTCGCGTGATATACAACGTCTCTCAGTTAAATCAATTCTTTTGATTAGATTTTGCATATAAATCGAGTTACCGAAAGTTTTTCTGGGATGTTCTCAATTACGTTGTCAAGTTTTTCTTCGAACTTTCATTTATGAGTGCAGAAGTTTATGAATGAGATTTTATAAAATTAGAAAAGTTTTGTTTTCTCATCTATTTTAATGTAAAAGTGAGATGAAAATTATTTGATTTTACGTGTTTTTTCTTAAAACCAATAGATTAATTCTCATGTAAACAGCCAAAATATGCAGTTTTAAAAGTATATATTTTAATCATACTAAGACGAATTAATTTCATTTTTAATATTTGAATGGCTTGTATTAGTAACATTTTCACGGTGAATATATTTATGTTTTAGTTTTTAAAAAATCGTCTGAACTTTTACGTAAATCTAAAAAGACTTATGTAGATAAATTAAAGATAATTGTGTTGTATAATTAGCATGCAATGATTCTGTCTCAAAAAAAAAAAAAAAAAAAAAAAAAAATCCTTTACACTACAGTGCAGCACGTTTATAACGCCATTTACACGACTAAACCATTTCTAACGCTATAAGCGAGTGATGCAATGAGCGAGTTTGATTAAAAAAATATAATAATAATAAATTTCTCTAAATTTCTCTATGTACCAGGCATAATTATAAAACTAAAGCCATCTTTATAAGAAAATGTGAGAGATATCGATTGTAGTAAGAAATACTATTATAATTTATTTACCATTTCTCTAGAGCAATAACTTTTATTAAATAAAATAATTCAGATATGATATGATATTTATTAATATCAAATATAAGAAATACTTGCAACTTTTATAAACTTCAGTTTGTTGTTTTATATTTCTGTTTTCTTCTCAAAAGTGAAAAAAAATAAGCGATTAAATTTGCGTATATTTTTTATATTAAAACCTAGGTCATACCAGGTACCCATAGACCCACCTCATTGATGTATATTTCAAAACTATTTTCTAAAATTAAACCTCTTCTTAACGATATACTTTTTTTTTTTTTTTTTTTTTTTATAACAAAACATTCTATTTAAAATTAGTGGTATAAAAAAATTATGGACCGCAGGAACCCTGTTATATAACGTGTTAAGCAAGATGTATTAACCCTTATCGCTCGTATGTCCCTTCTGTGGGGATATTAAAAAATCGAGCCACGCCTTAAGGTGTTCCTCTGCAAATGAAATGTTATTTTTCTAAAACGTGTAATAGGCTACCTTTCGGCTACCGGAAATTTTTAACAGAAAGATTTATTTTATTTAATGATGAAGTAAAATAAAAACAAACTATTACAATTTTTCGGTAGACAAAAGGTAGTAAGTTGGAAACTATACGTGTGACGTTTTAAAGGAACGCCAAAAGGCGTGTCTTACTGATCAAAATAGGAAAATATGTCGAGCGTTAAGGGTTAACTTTAAAGTCCATGAATCATTGAACGGGCCAAATATTTTCGCAAGTTAACGATATAACCGTGTTCAACTCAATACTGTGCATGTTACACTGTTTTATATTAACAAAATATATTTAATGATTAACCCTTTCTTACTTTTTCAGCAAAAATTAACCCTTACTTTTTCTATGCAAAAATTATCCATTACTATTCCATAAGTTACCAATTTTAATTTATTCCGGAGCATTTATAGCCCCGCCTTTAATCCGCACGACTTTATTTATAGAATATTTTTCTCCAATGTATAACCATAGCCTCCTTAACTAGATGCCTGTAGCGTAGCTCGGAAACTAGGCAACAGTTGAAGCGGTAGACAGCGCCACCTAGTACAGATTATAAGACTTTTTTATTCAACTGTCACCAATAATTTAAAGAAGTGATACATTACATACATAATCGACGTTTCTTCAATTCTATTCGCCTTTTATGTATACCATATCCCACTTTTTAAAATTTTTGGTGTCTGTTGAATAAAAAAGTCGCGCAATCTGTACCAGGTGGCGCTGTCTACCGCTTCAACTGTTGCCTAATTTCCGAGATACGAGACAGTCATCTAGTTAAGGAGGCTATGGTATAACTATTATAAAATATGAAAATATTACTCTTAAGAAAAAAGTGGTATGGAATAAAGGCGGGGCTAAGAATGCTCCAGAATAATTTAAAATGTTGGCATCTCTGCTATGCATACTTGCCAACCATCTCATTAATAATTGTAACATTGTTACACTCCTTTTTCTACATCACTTTACTTTTAGAGTGAATTTCTCCAAATCTAGTTACGATTAAATAAGAATAAAATTACTCTAAAAAAAAAAACTGATGTGAAAAAAAGGCGGTTAATAAAAATGTTACAATTCAGAATGAGATATTTGTATGACTATGTAACCTTAAGTAAGTTGAACCCGCGGACGTAATTATTGCAAGTTACATTATTTTAGAACAAGTTTTTTCTGTGTTCATGCTTACATTACTAATGGATATACGGTATAATTATACTCTAATCAAAGTATTTGTATCCATAGTACATTGATTGGACAAATACGAATATTTCGTACATTCTTCAAAATATAATGTAACATACAAATTGTAAAAGAAACGAATCTTGGCAAAGTTACAGATTCCCAAAAGACATTAAATACAAGTTAACCCATGGTAATTATTTTTGACAAATGTTCGACGACAGAGTTAACTCAGAATAACTTGACAGGAGGTTCACTTATATAGTAACCCTTTGCTATCGTTAGAACACTAAGTCCCGCTTTTTGTTGCCCCTCTAAAACGTTACTGTATTTAACAAAATAATTTTAATTACTCGTTTTCAAATACTTTACATTTTATCGTCATCAATCAATGAGGTATATGCCACTAGCATGTGAATACGCCGACGGCACTTAAGGGGTTAAGTTCAAATACGCAAAATTCTTTTGATCAAATCTTTGAATAATTTAGAAAAACTTCTACAAAGTGCTTTTTTATGTTATTGTTGCGTAATCTACCACAAAGAATTAAACATTATCTGTGTGAACATTATTTATCAATGAATATCAAATAAGACTGAAACAATAATTTGTTATAGATATATATATGAATTGCACGAAAATATAAAATTTAACGCCCTTATTTGAATATTCACTACTTCAACATACATATGTAAGTGAACCTTTGAATGCTAAGGTAGAATTCAGCGTAAGACTATGCAACATTGTTGTAATCAACTGGCCAATTTTAAAGGCATGATTTTCATAATGGTAAATGAAATGAATTTTCGCCACTGAATTGCAAAAGATCTGAGTACCTTCCTCTCTCTATCCCTATCCTGTTTCTCTTAATGACTAAAGAGGTAAACCTCAATATCTCCCTTGCGTTTCGTACTTAACTTGATAGTGCTTTGTTTAGTTTTCATAAGAGACAATGCTCATTCGAACAAGGCTGTACCTCTAATGATGTAATTCTCAAAACAACTATATTCTACTGACGCTGAATTGCAGTTAGACTTGAGCAATTGCCAGAAGGCATTCAAATAGACAAATAGATATTGTGAAATTAATTTACAATTTGTATTTTCGTGCTTATAAGTTTGTGGTTTGTTTATTGATGTTAAATATATCAAAGAATCAGTTTTTTTTTTTTTTTTAATAAATGCAGATATATCTAAAGAGGTATATGCATTAGATTCAGTATGTATGTCATGTATTTTCAATACGTATATATCATGAAATTAAAATAATAAATGAAAGTAAGCATTTGTTAGAGTAAATTATAATATATTACAGTTAAACCTTTTTGTTAATACACCTCAATTTTTCTACGTCACTTAATTTTTAGAGTAATTTTCTCTAGATTTAATTACAATAAATAAGAAGAAAATATTCTAAAAAAAAGTTTAGTGTGAAAGAAAAATCCTAACAATTTTACGAAATATTATTTAAGATGCTAGCATGCATAAGTAAAATCTTCCCCCCTAAGAGGCCATTATCCATGAAAGGAAAATCAGCCCCTTAGAGAGGTGGTCTCTTGATAAAAAGTGTACAGAAAATCATAAATTTTTCTCAATGTCGCGGCACTTTTTCGCCACAGGCATTTGCCGAGTTGTCCCCGAATTGACGACCATTTGTGAAGGAGCACCCAATGGGTGGCCATCGCTTACCTCTAACAAGGATAACATAGCAGAGTTGACAACATTTTAAGTTATCCCAGAGAATTTTTAGATCTGCTTACATTTCCTACCACTTTTTAAAGGGTAATAATTTCATACTTTAGCGTAGTTATATATTAGAGAAAAATTATTCTATAAATGAAGTGGTTCCAAAAAAAGGTTCTAAAAATGCTCCAAAATAAAGTAAAATGTTGACAACTATGAACGCAGTGCAAAACATCCATGCATTGTCCGAGATTCGAACTCGAGACCTACCGTTTGGGAATCAGGGATGCTAACCACCCCACCGTAAGGGCGGCAGAAAATCATACTTAAGTCCTTAAGTTCAATAAATTATGTGACTCCCATTATTTAAATCTATATTCCATCATACTTGCCAACATTCTAATTAATATTCTGTAGTAACCAGTGTTGCCAGATCTGGCGAATTTTTTATTCAATAATTACCAACAATTTTGAGATGTTACATTTGATATACGTAATGAACTATCAATCTTCGAAGTGATTAGGCAAACGTTACAATAAAAAATTATTGATGATTATTGAATAAAAAACCGCCAGGTCTGGCAACACTGTTAGTAACTTTGTTTCACATCAGTTTCCTATCCTTTCCTTTTTTTGAGTATTTTTCTTCTTATTTAATCGTACTTACATTTGCTTAGTATAAACAGAAAATGGTGCGGAAAAGGGGCTAGGTGGTAACAATATTACGGAATATTAATTAGAATGCTGTCAGGTGTGTCATATGTTTCAACAACTTTTTAATATTAACCTGTTTAAAATTTAAAAGCTTCGAAGCCTTTACCTTTGTTTTCCAGGTAATATTTTATAAAACAGAGCAAACTGCTCTACTTCGCACTATTTTTGAGTAACAAAAACGTCTCTGTTAATCTATTAGATTCCAGCAGGGTTTAAACTGCCGTTCGCTTTTTTCGCATTTTGCGAAAGGATATCGTATTTTGCGAAAATATGCCAGAGAGAATTTCGCTAAAAAGCGAAAACAAGATGATTTCACAAAATTTCTCAACATAAAAATCTCTAATTTAATTAAAATAATCCCTGGCAAAAAATTACGAAACTACTAAAAAATATCGTAAATTGTTTCATTTATTTAGTATATTTTGATTTAATTTCGATTTTCAATGGGCTAAGTTTTAATGGGGCCGCGCGAGAACAAACAGCTATCGTCTGCTTAAACGAACGAGCAATCTCGCATGGCCCCGGTTTCTTTTTGGAAGTCAGCTTTGAAGACAGTGCGAATTTCGCCGATTAGCGGCAAAATATTTATATTTTTCGCGGATCGTTGTTGATAAAATTCTTTATTTAAAAAAATATTGAGTATTTCGGCAATCAAACATAAGTAGAAGCCATTTTTTATTTTCGATTTGTGACAAAGGTAATCGCATATTTTAGAAATCAATCTTAAAATGTCGATTATCGGCAAATTAATCACGATTTTTCTGGAATTGACATTGATAAAAATCCTTCATTTCAGAAAATATTGCGTATTTCGGCATTTAGAGAAGAAAAAAGCAGGAATTTTGAGTAATTAGCCATGATTAATTTTTTTTCTTCCCAAAAAACAATGAAATGTTCCAGATTTCGGCAGCAGATCACGAAAATGATGCGTATTTCGGAAATTTTATATCAAAAAAGACATGTTGATTTACATTTATGGCTTTGAAAATAGAACGAATTTGGAATAAATAATGAATTTGGGGAATTGGCGGCAGAAAATATAAATAATTCAGTAATTAGATGCTATTAATCTGCATTTTTCTTTCTTTCTTTTCTTTTTTTTTTTTTTACAGCAGTAAAATAAACCCATATTTCGGCAAATAATCGTGAAATAATCACATATTTGGAATTAATGAAGAAAACATTTAAACAAGCAGCAGATTAGGAAAAACTATTGAATGAATTTCTCAAATGCCTTATTGAAGGAATTAAGGGAATGGTTTGGAGATATCAAATAAACTATTCTATTTAATATGCTACTTTCAAAAATATTTGTGAAAATAATAGCAATATAGATATAGACTGGAATAGATGAAATAAAGAAAATTTCAAAAATAGTCCTGTATACAAAAATACATTTATTGAAAACCAAATGTTGTCTGAATGGAACGTATTCAAAATGTAATTAGAATCAGATGTATAGACAACACATTTGCAATTTACAATTTCTAAATGAAAATGAAATGCATGATGAATATCCTTTGTTATGCTCTATAGTGGAATATGCTTCGAGCTTACCTGTACACATAGCAGACTGTGAAAGAGCTTTTCCTCAAATGAATTTAATAAAAACAATTATAAGGAATCGTTTAACAACAGAAATTGTAAGTCGATTACTTATGATAAATGTAGAAAGACTTCCAAGCAAAGAATTCAATTTTCAAAAAGCTTTCAAAAATTGATGTTCTTCAAAGCCAAGGAGAATTGTACCATAA
Organism: Salticus scenicus; assembly: GCA_963930645.1. NCBI lineage: Eukaryota > Metazoa > Arthropoda > Arachnida > Araneae > Salticidae > Salticus > Salticus scenicus. The sequence continues at coordinate 241,044,791 of OZ005651.1, forward strand.
GCCTATTTAGTTTTAACATTTGTCATGCAGCTAACTAGATTTAAACCACAATATTTATTTAGAGGTGAAGTCATGTATTTTAGTTAAAATTATTTTGAAAAAATTCAGTAATAATATTTTTTTTTCCTCTATGCAGAACAATAATATCCCTCATCAGAGGAAAATAGTGTGTGTAAAATTTATGTATGTCAAAATAAAAGTAGCAAATTATAATTTTAGATTCAAGTTCTTTTTCCCCCTTAAAGTATTTAAGTATTTTTATAAACCCTCCCCCCCCCCTCTTCTTTACCGAAAAGAAAAAGCTAAAGTACTTTTGAAAAAGCTAAAATACTAATTGGTCATTTTAGCTAAAATGCTAAAGAAATTTTTTCGCCAGGTCATACCCTGGATTCCAGTAAAGTTTTCTGGAAATAAATACCATTTTAGCTTTTAATCTTATATATTAGATATATTAAAAACTTTTATTTTGAGATAATTTAGCAGTTGCCATTAGAGTCTTGCACCGGTCAGGTTTTATCCGACTCGAACTCCACAGATAAATTTTAAATCAACCAAAACCCCTACCTGAACCGAACAAAAAAAACATTTAAACGACCTAAAAACCGATTCGATCCCGCAATAGAGAATTTTGACGGCTCCCACCCGACTTAAACCCGATTTCTTTATACCCAAACCTGACTCGAAACCCGACTTCTCTTTCACCGGAACCCGACCCTAAACCCAAATCTAAATAAAAATTAATAATTCATCTAAAAATCATGCAAAACATTTTAAAGTTATAAAATGAAGTAAATTTTCATTTTCAATAATAATGTTAATAATATTCCGTAATATTGTTAGTAACTGCCTTTTTTTCAGACAAGTTTTTTAAGAGTATTTTTCTTCATATTTAATCGCACTTTAACAATATTACGGAATATTAACACTGTTGTTAATAAGTCTCCGAAAATCTGAACAGCTGTCGTTTGCTAGAAATGAATTATTTCAAAAGTAATTCATTTGTAAAATATAACCGTGTAATGGCAACAATCTAAAAAGAGAAAATTTGCTGATCGGAGAAAAGTGTTGGTTTCGTTATGCACACGAATAAAGTATTTAACTGTATTCTTCTGGTATTACCTTATAATTTATAGTTAAAATTACTATTTCTTACTACTTAATCTATCGCTAGTAAATAAAACATCCACACAATCACAGTAAAGCGTAACAGCTTTCCATCGAATGATTTCTAAGAAATGATGTCATTTTCAAAGAAGATAACACTTCATTTGGCAGATTATTTGAAAGTGACATCATTCTAACATGACATAAAAATTATTTTTAATTTAATTATATTACTACTCTATGCCACTTTGACGTATTCACAGTAAAATATTTCAATCGTATGCATGAAATTGTGAGGTAAAGCGTAAATTTTAGAACATTTTTAATCACTTCACCGCTTTTTAATTTCGATTTTTAAAAGCCTCTACTTAGGGATAATGCATACATTAGCAGTAGACTACATAACAAATTTTAAGTTTCTACCTTCAGTATTACTATAAAAATTATACAAAAATGTGATAATCGAGAAGATTCTTTCTCACCTCCTCCCTCTGCGCATGCGCTAGAGGTGTTCAAATCCCACAGTACTTCAAACCTGGTCCCAAGCCGTAACTGTGTGATGTTTGGTTTAAGTAGATTCAGTAATTTGGAAGGAAATGTAAAACATACATACATACGTGACTTTTATTTCTATAAAAAATAGAAAACTCTGAAAGCAATTTTCTACGATTTAAAATCTTGAAATTTACTATTATAAACTTTTGGTATGAAGTTTTCCTTATAAGTAATATATAAGTAATTATACTCTTATATAAGTAATATGTAATAGTAATAATTTAAAAAGAGAATAATTTAAAATCGTTTCAAATAAATTGAATATATCTTTTAAATTAAAAGTACTTTATATTTAAATAAAATAAAAATTTAATTTTTAGTATTTTCCTTAAATATATATATATATATATATATATATATATATATGTATATATATATATATAGATGTTCATTTTTGCCTTCCAATCTTCAATTGCATTCTAAGCTGGGGATGTAACCAACGGTTGAAAAATTTGAAATGCATTCCGTTTATGCATGGCATTCTAGATGCGGAGATAAATTAATAACCCGTGCATAGCTGCCAACTTGTATGGGTTTTTTTTCACACTTCTTTCTCTTAGTAAAAAATTTTCACCTTATTCAATTGACAAAAACCTCTAGAAAATTTATAAAAAATTCCTATAAAAAATTTCCAGTAGCAGAAAAAAGTACAAGTTCGCAGCTATGCTTGTGGGTCCCATAGGGGGCTTGACTACACTAAATGGGTGGTGCAAGCATATTAAAAAGAAAAATTTAAAAAAAAAAGGATAATACAATGATAGAAAAACAAGACAAAACACTTCGGCATAATAAAGATTCAAATATAAATGTACACTGATAAATACACTTATAAATAGAATTGTATCAGAACTGTACTAAGTACTTAATTTGAAGGCTGGGAATATATAAAAAATTTTGAGAAACACTGTTCTAGAACGAAACTGATTCTTTAATAGTTACTTTCGTTTTACTTATCATTAAATGTAAGATACATAACCTTGAGCATAAATTTTCATGACTAAATCGGCTTTGCCAAGTAATAATTACTACCATTATGTTTTCTTCCCATCAACATTTAATCTTAGATATAAGGCATGTTTATTGCCTGAAAGGCAATAAAAAGATATTAGTTTTTATTAAACATATTGTCTTTAGTATAATGTTCTATAGATACGCTCGTGTATGACCTTTATTAAATTTTAGTACATTATGATCAATTGTTAGATAATACTTTTATGTAGTTTTGTTAAACACACAAAAAAAAAAAAAAAAAAAAAAAAAATTAGGAGTAAATCTCCCAATTTTTATATATGGATAAACTGGGTTGGCAGTTTTTACAGATTTTGATTACGACAAATTTGATAGAAATTATTTTGTAATATTTAAAGAATAAAACTCGTCAATTAAATCACACAAGAAAACTTTTTTAACCCTTTGAGAGTCGACTAAATTTCGCTCATCATCGTTTAAAATAAGCTGTCACCTGCATTTCCGAACAAGTCTAAAAGAAAAGAAATAAATGAAGTTTTTCCTTTATATTACTGAAGTAAAATTTTGTTAAAAATTTCCAGAACGAGATTTTGTAGTTAAGTATTAAAAATATCCCACCGACCTGACAGGGTTAAATTAAACATTAATCAACAGAGTGTTATTATTCACAGAATTTTATCATTGGAATTACCAGAAATGTTAATTAACAATAAAAGCTACTACTGTACAGAGCAATGTCTCGTAGAAATGTAGCTGTGTCTGTTTATGAAATATCTGGTTTAAAACTAATTTCTGTAATCTGTGGATAGACATTGGACAATATCCTAAATTGTAGCTTCTATAACACTGATTGATTAATCTTTATTATTTAAAAAATTTTCTGTACATTTCTTACTTCTATAATGATTATATGAGATTGTTGGAGACCCAAATAAGTTTCAAATAATTTGATTTAACTTTTCTCACAGTTCATAAGACCTAACAGTAGCAAATTCTTTAATGTTAAATTGCGAAAATGTTAATGACACTTTTAAAGCATTTTTTTGTGTTTTTAGTGTTTTTTTTTTTTTTTTTTTAATCACAATTACTTAAAATATTTTAATGCTGTTGTGATATTTTAACGTAATTCTAAGTACCAAATTATTTAAAATGCTATTAATATATCTAATAACACCAAATATTATTATTTGTCTAGTAACAAAAGTTTCATGTTTTGTATGTTATTAAATACACTGGAAAATTTACTAATATATAATTATTTCTTTTTTATATTTTTAGGTAAGCCAAATTGAAATTTCTGAAAACAAGTCTTTTGCCAGCATAGTAAGAACAAATATTTTTCTGTACCTTTATTTATTATCAGTTAAAATGACAGCTGTTGAAAAATTGGTTTTTGCATAGAGGGCTATTTATATTTTTATTATACAAAATGAAATTAATCATTTTTAAAAATACTATGTAGCAAGAAGTTTCTTTGATACACGCATACACAAAGGGAAAAATGATGCATTGAGTTTTTTAGCCCTATATTAAGGATAAATAATAGATAAAATAAAATTAT
>OZ005651.1:244696479-244926479 GCA_963930645.1 Salticus scenicus
TTCGGAAACGCATCGGAATTTCAGAAAACTATAAAACAGGTGTTCAATCTATTTCAGGGGGATATCGTTTGCTTAAAAAAAAATCTGACTAAAAGCATAGAGAAGCCCTCTTTGAAATTTCAAAAATAAGAGTTTAAGTTGCTAAATTGTTTAAAGGTCTTAAAGACAAAAACATTTCAAAAAATTGTCTTACAATGCTTTTTAAAGAAGTCGTGACTGATAAAAACTTAAATTATAATTTAGGAAAAAGAATAAAGATTTTCTGCACTTGATTTATTACATTTAATCATTCAAGTAATCCCCCTCCATCCTTTTGGTTACCCATTATGCCCTCCAACTCCAACATTTTTTAACCAAATGAAGTCCCTCTTAAATTGATTGGGCATGTTTTTTTTTTTTTTTTTTTTTTTTTTTTACAGGTTTTAAAAATTCGGAAGTTTTTCCGAGACACAGCGGGAGGATGGGACTTTTAGCAAAACATTTAATCAGTTGTAACATCCTAAAAATGATTAGTATAACAAAACATGTTTGAAAAAAGCTTGCCTTGAAAATACTTTTCCACCGATATAACAATCCCCCTCCCTATTTCAAAATTCACAGTCCCCCCCCCCGGTATGATTTACTTTCCTATACTCCCAACCCATCTGCCAACATTCTAATTAATATTCCTACCATTGTTAGTACTTGCTCCCTATTTTCACACCACTTTATTTTTACCGCAATTTTCTCCAAATGTAATTATGATTAAATAAAATGAAAAAAAAAAAAAACCTCTAAAAAATGACTTGCGAGAAAAAAAGACGGGTATTGAGAATGGAATATTAATTAGAATGTTGTCAGGTATGCCTCAGCCCCAATTTCTTTCAATTAAAAGAGCCCCCCCCCCCCCCAGCTAATACTGATTGAACGATTTTATTCAGTTTTCAGAGAAATTTTGACACTTTTCCCTATTACATACGGTAGGCTCTGTGTTTTAGTGGAGCTTGTATGAATGTATACACCCTGGTTTAAAATTATTTTTTAATGTAGCATTTGCATTGTATTTCTTGTATGCTAAATTTTATAATGATTTACAGTTCTGAACATTCTCCCTATGTGCTTCTGTGTACATGTGTGTTCGTATGCATGTGTCTATGGGCTATAAAAATGATGAAAACAATAATATTTTTCTATTTTTAAAAATTACAAAAAAGGAAATGTACATTATTTCTTTAATCCATTTTTATTTTAGAAGGTTTTTTTTTTTTTTTTTGCGTTTTTCCTCCTTTAAGCAAATTTTTATTTATTTATTTATTTATTTTTTCACCTTTTTCGATTTTAGTTTTCACTTAAAAGCGTGCATTACAGTAAATAATTGTTATTGCTATTTCTTCAGACTTTTATAGATTTTTCTCTAATAATTCTATATTTAGTATAATTATACTTAAATAAATATGATATATTATGTAGTATTACAGGGTTTTTTTTTTTTCCTTTTCTTTAATTCCGCTCTGTGTTTACGAAATAAGTTTCAGCAAGTACTTTTTGAACTGTTGCTAAGTTCGAGGTTAGAATATATTTCCGTATCAATATTCCTGATACAAAAAAAGTGAAAAAAGAAAATCTAAAATGAATTCCTCTTTCGCTTTTTGTTTTTGAATTTTTAAATATCTGTATTATCCGTACTGTTTGATAATAGATATTACAAACGAAAGATGAGTATACTGAATGAAACAGAGGTGAAAATTTTTGTCACAGTTTACCACGTTCACTTCAAAAATCTTTTGACGTCTTTGCTGATTTAGAATTTTCCTTTAACTTTCTGTAATATATACTATTCTTTTCTAAAAGTGAGAGGTGACTCTGGTCTGTTCTTAAAAGTGTTTAGTAACAAAGTTGTCCCAAAACCCCTGAATGTCTTAATTATAATTGCCTTATAATTCGAAATATGAAAATTGTATTTCGTTACGATCATAAACTTGATATACTTGAATACTAATATCTGCCAAAAGCTTCATACACTAATACAATGTTAATTTGTCAATTATATCAATGGAAGTCTTTCTACTTCAAAGACATTTTCAATTACTATAATGTTTGGTTCGACTTATTGGGCAGTGTTTTGCAATGATTTAGTTTACTTTAGTGAAAATATATAACAGATCATAAGATTAATGATAGAGTACATTCATTTGGTTATTAATTTTCGAAATATAAAAATTGCATTTCGTTGTGATCATATACTTGCGACCATATCGAAGAAAGACTGAATTTATTTATTTTCAGTAACAGAACTTTATGTAGTGGAAAATTACCAAATCAAAAGTTTTCAAAAGTAATTGCGTTACATCTAGTATACTAGACCTAAATCCCCTGGAGTAAATAATTTTATTCAAATACCAATAATCTTAATCGGGATCACAAAAATTTCAGTGATCAAATTAAATTAATTTTGAATTAATGGATGTTTAAAAAAAAAATTGTAATAGGTATCTTATTTTTTATTATTTATTATTTGTTGCCTTGAAATATGTTGTAAATCAAAAACATCGAGCTTAATTATTTTCGATGTCATAAATGTATGCAAAATTCTTGACATTTTTTCTGTAATTTTGAAGCACATATTTATAATGTTTCACATTTACACCATTATTATCATATAAACAAATATGTTCATGAAACCAAATATAAATAATGAATATATATAAAAAAAAAGGACTTTGTAACTACACCGCATAGAATGTAGAAACAAGGAACAATTGTTTTGGGTTAGCACAATACTTCATCAGACAACAAACAGTTGTTGTATGCTTATGCATTTTAACTGTTTGTTTATTAAACTTTTTTTTAATCAAAATATTAACTTCAGTTTTAAACACGATAAATATAATGTATTCCTTTCCTTTTTTTCTCCTAAATCTGAAGTTAGTTTGAGGACATTTTCGCTCTACTCGAAGGAACGTGCGCTATTATATTTTTATTGGTGAAATTATTTGATGAAATAGTGTCTCTCAATTTTAAACATGTAAAATAAATATTGGTTTACATTTTAGGACATGTGGGAGCAAGTGTTTGGAATAACTTGAATTGTCCAGCTCCAAGGGCTCCAGACAATGGACTCAGCTTCATTTTCCGCAACGGAGAACTTGTCCACTTTCGTTGTCACCCTGGTTACGTGATGAGAGGAAAACCAGTTGCTTATTGCGTCAATAATGTTTGGACGGATCCAGCACCGGAATGTTTACCTATTCAGAAATGTAAGTACGATACGTGCGAAATGATTTATTTACCTGCATAATCATTCACTAATATTTCAATTTTAGTTGTTTGTTGATTGGTAAGTTGGTTTTGGGTCATTCTTTTGTCATGAATTAACCCGAAAAAAAAAAGTTCATTTTTTTTTCCATTACAACTTTCTTTAGTAGAAACCCAAGCTGATAATCATACTCGTAAAGCTTTAATGTTTATCAACTCCTAAAATTTATTTTTATACATATTCTGTATGAAATCTAAGTTTAAGCTCTCGAGTCTAATGTGCAAAAAACTAAAAAAAGAATTTCTTTAATTATAGAAACAGTCAGAGTATTTAGGTAGACGATACTAACCCTCAAGAGTCTTGAAATTCAGTCAGTCGCTATGAAGTTATATCGTCACGCGACTTACCCCCCCCTTTTTTTTTTTAAATCGACGATTAACTTTCCTTCCCTGATTCAATAAAACGATATTCAGTTTTTAAGGGCTTAATTGCACACATTTATGACTTACTTTAAAAATCATAATGAAATTGGCATTCATTGTTAATATACTAAAAAAATATTTTGCATATAATATGGTATGTTTAGCGTTCATATTTACAGGGCTATACTGAAATATTCAGGTACATTAAAAGTTACATTTGCCAATTCTTGAAATTGCATTTCCGTTTGTGTTAAGCGTTTTTAACATTTTATACAAAGTTCAGTACACAGTAGATGTTGGGCCTTCCCTGACATGAGAGGAAATCGCAGCGTGGCAGCGCCACCTGTTGGGTGATATAGTCCAGGAGCTAATCTGCACCATTTCAAGCCTAATCCACTCAAATATCAAGCATGCCACAATTTTCTATGACTGACTTACGTATCAACGGTTTTCCAAGAATAAGAACCCTCAAGACTGAAGTTAAATTGACTTTAGTTTAAAAAAAATATTCTTATTTTTTAGTTCAAAAAATTTCAGTTACAAATACAACTATATGTATATACATCCAAAAAATTTAATCGTATCTGTAATTATCCGCCAGAAATAAAGTTACATAAAAACAAAAGCAATAAAAGTGCATTCCGTTATACATATTTTTAAATGTGTAAACGGACAAAATCATGCCAAATAATGATATATTACATTATGTTACTTCAAGGAAATTCAAAGAAAACCTGTAACACCAACGTACAAAATTTATGAGAAGAATAATAGAAAAGAAATTAAACAAAACTAATACATCTAAACACAAAACTAATTTATCAGATTATATAAATTTTATTCAATTCATAAAGGAAGTTTCCCATCAATTGTGCTTTAGAAAACTTCGCTTTTTTCGATATCGACAGTAATTTTTCAGATTAATATAGATAGATAATGTTTCTTACAAACGACAGAGTTTTTCTCTGTAATCGAAGTCCATTTGAATTATTCATTGCGTGATTCTTGATTAATTTCTAATGATGAAAACGTCTACTATATTCATTCAGTTCCTTCATAGAGCCTTGATTTCTCTCTGTACCCTTTTTAAATTACATAATTATATGTAACCTAAAGAATACATATAATTAGAAATAATCACAACGGAACATCATCATCAATTATATGAATGTAATCATAATCGAAATGTTTTTATTAAATGTGTACTCATACTTTTACATACAAGTAGTAGGTCGAAAGACCTTGACCTCGGTTTTAATTTCTTAAATGTTGATCCGAGACTTACATAACAAATTACAAAGATGTGTAAAAAAAAATCGCAGTATTCAATCTTATATAAAAAATTTCACAGTATTCAATTTCAAGAACTACAAAATTTACCAAAAAATTCCATACAATAAACCTTCAGAGGGTAAAAAGGTCTCATACTTTATGTTGAGACTTCGAAAATTGGTTTAATTTAGTTTTTTGTTGCTGAAATTTTGTACATGACTTTATTAAGTTATGAGACACATTTAATTCATGGGATTTTTTTTTTTTTTTTTCTTTCATGGAAGCGGTATAAAAATTTAAATTCTTTCATTCGTGAAATTGAAACTTCTGAAAATTTTAATTTTTTATAAAAATTTTTGCCTTTACTTTTAATTTTATGATGCACAATACAGGTCTAAAATCTGTTTTTAGGAAATTAAAACCACAGTAAAAAGGAAAAAATAAATTAGGGGAAAAAAAAACTCGCCGTATATTTTTTAAATGATATAATCATTAGTATTATACTTTTTTCTATTAAAAAAAAAAAAAAAAAAAAAAAAAAAAAAGCCTACATATAATAATCTAAATCATTACTATACTATTTTATAAAAACAAATACAAAATCGCTCTAAGCATATTAAGCATTTTTTCGAAAAATACTTGCATACATTATCACATTTACAGTACTTTCCTTTGTAAATTTAGATTATATTACACCAACAAACAAAATCTTATATGATAAAAATATTTACGTTAACATAAAATTGTATTCACTGTTTTATTCTCCAAATGTAATTTTTCCTTGAATCTTTTAATATGAGATTTCGCCATTTTTGAGGTAAATACTCAGCTAACATCTTTTGTTATCGGCTTTTCAATACTAATCCTCTCGGTGTTTTGTCTAAAAATTCAATTCCGATTACGCATTTAATAATAAAATTCGCATTAATCAGAATAGAGTTTTTCTTTGTTATTCAGCGAAGTTGCATAATATAATACATTATTAAATGGGAGAAATGTGTTGCGAATATAATGAGAAATTGCTGATGACAGAAAACTTAGTAAAGCATTTTTTTTTTTTTTTTTTTTTTTTTTTTTTTTATAAATTCAAAGGTTTGACTACTCTTACAATGTCATTTTTTAAATAGCCTTTTTGTCATTTGTACTCCTTGTTCATGTATGGTTAAGGTAAATACACTGTTCAAAAAAATTAGGGGAGCAAACAAAAAAGTGAAGAAACCCGTAATAGCCATGTATGGGCATAAAATGGAGAATACACGGGTAAGAAAATGCAACAGAGAAAAAAAGAAACAAAAACAATTGTATGGGAACTTTAATTCTTTGAAATGGTAGAAAAAACATGAAAAGATGCTTCAGGGCAACAATTTGGTTACATGTAAATGGCAAAAAACTTAATGTTTGGAAGTGATACAGGATGTTTAATAGGGTGTGTGGTCGTGGTCCCCCCAAACTGCTAAGATTGTCGCACACCTGTTTGGCATGGAAGCGATGAGGTTATGGATAAGACTTTGGGAAATACTGTTCCACTCTTGAAGAAGTGCGATCTCCAACTCTTGGACAGTAAAAGAAGGCCTTGGTCTTGCAGCAACGCTTCGTCTGAGTGTGTCCTAAACATGCTCGATTTGATTTAGAACAGGTAAAAATACTGGGCACTCCATACGCTGTACTATTTCAGCTTCAAGAAAGTTCTCCACTAGACGATCTGTATAAGATCTGGCATTATCATGCATTAAAATAAAGGAATCGCCAATTGCTGCATCGTAAGGTACGCTATGAGATCTCAGAATCTCGTCTGCATACATTTAGTCCGTGAAATTGCCATTCTGAATTATATACAGGTCTGTACGTGCGTCTATGCTGATTCCAGCCTATACCATCAAACCACCTCGTCTGTAATGTGATGTTTTTCGAAAGAATATAGGGTTATTTTGAGTGCCCCTTTCTTATTAAGCCGAAACACGTCTGATATCACACTCTCAAGTGAATCGGGACTCACCAATAAACAACATTTGATTCCAATTCCTTTGCATCCAATCTTGATGTTCAGCAACTCTCTTTCTTTGGTCCACGCGGTGTCTTGCTGTCAACAGAATACACACCACTGGCCTACGTGCATAGAAACCACCCTCATGAAGCCTATTTCGGATTGTTTGGCTTGAGACCTTTTGTCCTGTTGCCAAAAGAAATTGCAGCTGAGTATCATAAGTTGTTCTATCTCGACAAGCTATTAACGGGATATATCGGTCATTTTTTGCTGTGGCAGCACGTGGACGACCTTGTCTCCTTGTCCTGGTCGACGTCTAACACTCCCTGTTCCTTGGAATCGATTCCACCCTCTTGAAATGACACTTTTTGACACTCCAACAGCGTCCGCAGTCCGCTAAACTTTTTTGAGTTTCACCGGATTCAAGTCTCCCGATAATATGTTAAGCCATGGATTCCGGCAGATCATGTTGTCATGACATTTTCAAGTCACTTTTTCTCAAAAAAAAAAAAAAAAAAAAAAAAAACGAACTATTGAATTTCACTACTGAGACAGTGAGAAAAAGAAGCTTCAGCGCAATCCCGATTTCTGCACTTATATTCTTTTTCTGGTTTTTGACGTCATGAACGTTGATTTGCATATAAAGTTTTCTTCTGTTTTCTGAAATGTTTTAAATTATGGATGTTTCATTTGACATTAGTTATCAGTATAAGTATTTACCTAATTTCGTTAAAACGGTGTACTCCCCTAATTTTTTTGAGCAGTGTATATATTTCTAAATGTAATGTTGGATAATTATTACATAGAATTTAAGAGCAAATAATTTTTCATTCTTAATTAAAAAAATAAATAAATAAATAAATGATAAAATTAAATGAAAAATATGGATAAAATAAATTATAAATAATAAAAGATAATCTGTGAAAATTACGGTTTTTTATAACGAAAAAATAATATTTCTCTTCCTTTTATTTCATGCGAAAAAGGCATCAGGAGCAGTGCTTTCGGATTCATGACGTTTGCAGCGCTAACCCCCCACATTTTTTTTTTTTTTTTTTTTTTTTTTTTTTTAACATTTTACATGTTAATAATTTTATTTCAATATTTTTTCTGAATGTTCATCTATTTGTTCAAAATAAAAAGTAAAATACTAAGCTTTTAATTTTCCGAAATTTCAAAGTAATTCAAGAATAGATTCTTTCATTAATATATATCAATATATGGTTCATGTTATTATCTTCTCAAATAAACTACAGTTCAGAATGTTATAATACGACAGTTTCGTTTCCGCAATTTTATGTCCTGCACTACATATTTTGTGTTATTTTTTTTAATACTTTTACAATTCTCAGTGTCTTATTATCATAAATAAATAAATAATTTAGGAACGTTTCCACTTTTTTTCACATTATTTCATATTTTCTTGATATTTTACTAGATTACGATCAAAATTTTTCATCCGGAATTTCAATTTTCATTTGTCGTCTCAGTTTTATATAAGTTCTGACATATTTTTCTATCAGAAAACTATTGAAAATTATCGAAATAAAAACAATTGTACAAATATGTCAAAAAGAAAAATTACGTTAGATAATTTTCTATAATCTGATGACAATATACGAACACGATTTCTAAATATCTAGCATGTCATTTAAGTAGATTTTTATAAATGCAGTGCCCGCAGCAGTCCTATATTTTTACATGCATTTTATTATTTTGCCACCACTTTAATCAATCAGTACACTATTACATATTGTTTTAGCTTTAAAATCTTGACAAAAAATAGTGGTATTGAAATAATTAAACAAACATGAAAATATAGGACCGCTGCGGGCACTGTAAATGTTCTACCTTTTCATAATTTTAAATATTTTTAGTAACACACTGAGAAAACATTTTGCAACTAACATCTAGAATCTAAATTGTGGCTCTAGTAAAAATAGTTCCATGTCATCCGTATAAATTCTAGTCCCCTTTGAGAGCGAGTTCTAGAAACCCCTATTAGAATTCTAGAACATTTGCTGGAGATCAAACTTATTTGAAAATCTCTGCAAATAAATGCAAATACAAGAGGCGAACTTTAGAAAATAAAATCTTGGTTTATGCCCCAATTCTAGGAAATCAAGCGAGAATTTCTCGCGATACAAAGGATTCAGAATATTCTGAATATTGTCTCGCCATCTAGAAATGTATAGACTAGAAATTCTCGATCATTTCGTCTATTCAGCTTATTGCCATGCCTTATATGCATAGCTTGGAAATTTATATTTCTATGTTATGGATTTAGAAAATGACCACTTATTCGTTCTAGATGAAGGCGGTATATTTTTTTTTTTCTCAGTGCACATTATTACACTCAATTTTTAGGTAACTTTATTAAAAGGAACAGATTTTAAGATATTCACTAGTGTACATAAATAAGTATCGTACTGGGGTAAGTATAAGATAATTTATTCTTCTGAAGATCACACTGAGAAAAAAATATACTGCCTCCATCTAGAACAAATAAGTAAATCAATTTTTGAAACTCTAAACAAGAAATATAGATTTACGAACTATGCCTATAAAATAAGCAAATAACCTGGATAGACGAAATGGTCGAGAATTTCTTGTCTATACTTTTCTAGATTGTGACACAATATTAAGAATATTATGGAGAATACGTATCCTTTGTATAGCTAGAAATTCTTGCTTGATTTCCTAGAATCGGGTCATAAACCAAGATTATAATTACTAAAACTCGCCTCTTGAATTCGCATTTATTTGCAGAGATTTTTTAAATAAGGTTGAACACGATAATATAGTAAAACTTTCTAGAATTCTAATAGGGGTTTTTAGATCTCGCTAACAAATGGAATTAGAGCTTATAAGGATGACATGAAATTATATTTACTAGAGACACAATTTAGTTTCTATATGTCAGTCACAGAATTTTTTCTCATTGCAGTTTTTATATCTGGAAAAACTGTAAAAGTTCTTTTATTGAAATAATATACGATTTAATTTTTTTTTTCATAATATAGAAAAATAAATAAATAGCTCTATCTAAGATTTATTTAAAAAGGAACAAGAAAGCCAGACAATTAACGGTCCTATTTCTATCTGGAATTTATTTTAGAGAAAATTGGATACTAAAATTCAGACCTACAAATGGCTATTTTATTGCCACGGCTATAATTTGTTATAAAATACTAGTTGTAAAGATAAATTTGATTAAGGTTTCTTCTATATTTTCAATTCATGCAACGCACAATTCTCTTTTCAAGCAAAAGTATATTCTCAAGTGCTGAAATAATTATTATTCATGATAGGTAATGTATGTTTTAGAATTCATCTGAAAACTATCTGGTATTTTTAATCAAAATAGATATTATTTTCAGTTTGGTTTATTTTCGTTGCAATTTAATCACATAATCCACTTGATGAATAATTTCATTTTAACAACAGCATGAATTAGTCGATGAAATACTGTATCATATTTTTAGCAAAGAATAAAGTGTGATCAGAAAATAAAAATCTGTGTTCAGTTAGATAATATGTTTAAATTTTTTTAAGAATAGTCAAGAAACAACATATCTTCTTGATTTCATATACAGTCGGTAACAAAAGTGTCCGAACAGTAGCAAAAATTCCTATGTAAAAAAAAGTACACTTCATACGGTTTTGTTAAATAAATCCTTGTCGAATCATGTTCTTACACTGACTAAGAACAGGATTCGACAAGTGTACTTTTTTTACATAGGAATTTTTGCTAGTGTTCGGAAACTTTTGTTAGCGACTGTACATTCTTTTATTTTTAAATAAATTTTATTGTAATTTTCAATCGGAGAATATAGCTTGAATTAAAAACAATGTATATAATTTCTGTCATATTAGAAAAAACAAGTCATAGGAAGCAAAAAAAAAAAGAGTTTATATTTAGGTAGTATGGTACATTTAATATTTTAAGAAAGGCAGATAAACAAATCTTACCTTTTTTTTTAGATATATTCTTGAATTATTTTAATAAATTTCAATGTAACTTTGAACCGAGATATTCAGTTATAATTAAAATAATGTGTGTAATTTTTATCGTAATAGAAAAAAATAAAACATGGGAAATGCATAATAATAATTATTATTATTAGAATTGATAATAATATGATAATAATAATTAGTTTATCTTTCGAAAGTATATTTAAGTTTTATAAGAAAGGTAAACAAAAAACTCTAATCATTATTTAAAATGTATTATTTTAGTGCATTTTTTAAATAGCTTCTGTGTAATTAGTGAATAGCTTCTGAAAGCATAACCTCTCTTCCTGTACTTACCGACTACAGACTTTCTTCCTGTAGTCACCGCTAGCCAAATCCCCTGTTATTTTATGAGGGAATTGTTTTCATAGAATTATTTATTACCTAATGTATTTTTTTTTTTTTAATTCCATTTTTCACATTTAGAAAACGCAAAACCTTCAAATTTGTTCTTGTTTTTCAAAAATTGATTTTTTAAATATTTAATATTTTATTTGGAGCTAAAAAATGTGAAAAAAGAGAACTCAGTGTATTTTAAGTACTTTATAGCTTCAACATAAAACATTAAAAACGTATTTTTTTGGAAAACAATAACAAATTTAACGGTATGTTTTCTGAATCTGAAAACAGAATTTAAAAAAATACTTTAGGTAGTGAGTATAATAGTGAGTACTATAATTAAATTTCCCTGTAAAATTGCGTGAGATTTGGTTACCGGAGACGGAAAAACTGTAACAGATAGAGAGGAAACTTAGTTCTCTATCAGTAATCATCAACGTCTTTTAATCGCCGTGTTAACTTACGGTGAATTTTGACCCGTTGTTATTCATTACATAATACAAATTTTTAAATTCCGATTTCACGTTCAGAAAATTAACAGCTGTTAAATCGGCTCTTATTCTTTAAAAATTATTATTTATGCTTTTACTAATTTTTTTATCTACATATATTCTGAAATTGTAAAATGCAAAATTTCATTTAACAAAATTTCGCATTTTAATAATTCAAGATGAACCTTAAAATTTTTAAAATTTAGTTTTTGAAATACGGGGCATTATTTAACCTGATGTTTCTTGATCAGAAAAAGTAATTTAAAAATGTGGATTATGTAATGAATACTGATGGAGCAAATTTCTCCATAGGTTAACACGGCGTTTCAGTGATATTGATGCTCACTGATAGAGAGGTTTAAGTAGCACTGCATGAAGATGCAAATTTTCAGGGACCCCGAACCAAACTTGTGGAATTCAAACTTGTAATCGCTAGCGGCCCATTCTGTAGCCACTATACCAAGAAAGTTCGACTGTAAGGTTAATTATGAATAGCAGACTATTTTACTTCTTTCTTTTTTCTTTCTTTCTTTCTTTCTTTTTTTTTTTTTTTTTTTTTTTTTTTTTGAGCAATTTTCTATTTTTAAACAGTTTCAATAATTTTGTAGATATCGAAGGCTATTTCAAATAAGCGTTTTACTTTCTTTCTTTCTTTTTTCTAAATATTTTTTTTTTTTTTTAAGTCAATTTCTTTCTTTCTCTGTCCTCATTTACATTAACTTCATCTAATAGAGTTGACATAAAAAATATACATGCATTAAGCATATATTTTTTTAATTGCTATGAGGCTCTGCCCCCTGTTCACTCCGCTCACCAACCCTCGAGGGAGGCTTCGACACCCCTCCCGACTTGCTTTACTCATTAACCCTGCGGCTCTACCTGTCTCTTTCCAGTTAAAAAAAAAAAAAAAGGAACAGCGGTAGAAGTAACTTTTTTTAATAGATATAGAAAAAAAAAGTATTTATTTCAAAAATGTTTTGTGTTAGGAAATGTTTAGGGAAAAATTCGATGTTTCGTAAATTTAAAAAATATGACCCGCTAATCTCTATTTTGTTAAAGGTTTTATATGCTTGGAAAGAGAATTAGCCAGCCTTTGTGATGATACCTGTAGTTAAGAAACCGAGCCATGGATTTTTCGTGCAAGGTGATTCAAAAAGAGATAAGCGAATGTGAGCCGAAAAAGTCATAAATTTCGGTTCTTTTTTTTTTTTTTTTCCTTAATATTAAGACAAAAAAAAAATGCATATGTATTTTTTTTTTTTTTTTTTTAAGTACATCACTGGAATTACGAAGAAACGTGCCTTCGCATGGTGCAGATGTATTTTCTGTATTTTTCTTCGTTTACACATAATTGAAATTTAAAGACGGGACTTAAATCAAGAAGGACCTCTTAAAGAAGGAACTCAAAATGAGAGTTTCGGAAAATCCATCTTAAAAAAACAAATTCGTAACTCGCGAAATTTTTGCAATCGGATTTCAGTCTTTTTAGGGTTTGTTCCACTCATCGAGATCTATATCTAAAAAATAAATAAATAAATTTATCACATAAACTTTTTAAGTTACAAAATGTTTAGTGAAAAATTTTATGTAAAATTTTATGTTTGGTAAATTTTAAAAATATGGATTGCTAATCCGTATTTTGTTAAAAATTTTATGTGGTTTGAAAGAAGATTAAATGACCTTTCTAAAGGTATCTGTTTTTAGAAAATTGAATTTTTAGTTTCTCGTACAGGGCAATTCAAAAAGAGATGAGAGGGGGAAAAAAAGAGGATATTAAAAAAAAAAAATCAATATAAAATATCCATATTTAAAAAAAAAAAATAAAAAAAAAAAAATTACACCGTTTGAAATGGGAACAAATAACTTTTCGATACTATAGACATATTTTGCATAGATTGATTCGTTAAGGAGGGATCGCTTTTCAAAAATGCACATTTTTTACCTGTTTTTCTTCCTTTTGTGGAACGCTTTCGGATAAAGGAACAAAGATTTTTGGAGAAAATATTTACAAATTGCCAGTTAGAGTATTTTTATTAACACGACGTTTATAATTAATAACTTTATTAATTAATGTGGTAGAAATTTCTAAACAAGATAAACGTGTTCCTTGGATTATTCGTCAAACATCGTTACTTTTCGTAACACTGAGGACTCTCTTGTTTGCGAGGAGGAACAAAGGAATTCGCATACAAAAAAATCGTACAGTAGCGGCAGTAACTTTTTTAAATATGTAGAAATTATGTGGAAATGTTTATTTTATCTTCTGTCATTCATAATGGCAACAAAAAATTTTAAGTTTTTTTTTTTTTTTTTTTTTTTTTTTTGTCGGCAAGGAGGTTGCAGACAAAATAATAATAATAATAATAATAATAATAATAATAATAATAATAAATAAATAAATAAATAAATAAATAATAGGACAGCAGCGGTAGTAACTTTTTTGAATATATAGAGATTATGTGGAAATGTTTATTTAATCTTCTGTCATTCATAATGGCATGGAAAATATTTATGTATTATTATTTTTTTTTTTTCATTTCTATTTTTAGGGCCTTTGCAAGCAAAACCTGACAATGATGTTTATCATTATAACAACAGGATTTACGGAAAAAGCTTTGATACTTCACAAACCGATAAACAAAGACAACTGTTCAACTGGGGTGATAACAATGATAGACAAACCTCTCAACAGGGAGTTTATGGAGATGGTCCTCGTAGATTACCATTGATAAATGGCATCTGGCCACCTCATGATCAAAAAGAACAAGTTCTTGCTTTCGGTCCTCAAAGTACACCAGGACCAAAGACAATGATCAAAGAAGAAATTGACATTGCAGAATTAAGAAATAAACAGCTTGAAGAGTTGAAGAAACAGCGTTACACTGATTTAAAAGGTAAATAGTTAAATAATGATTAAAGAAAACATGCTTTTTTAAAATGCTATGAAAGTACTTCCGTCCTATTCTTTATTTATTTATTTATTTATTTTTAACATTTTAACAATAAACATGTATTTCTTTATTAATTCTATTTATTAGTACTTTTTTTTTTTTTTTTTTTTTCTGGATTAATTTTAATTATTCTCGTAAAACTATGTTATACAAATGTAATTGTGAACAAAGCTTGAGAAGAAAAAATTTAATCTTAAATTTTAATAAGAATTATTAAAATTCTTTAACATAACACTAAAATGTTTTCACTGTTTAACATTATGAAAGTTAACAAATACCATCTAATGATTAAAATAATTAAATGATTAGTTTCATGAAATCCCAGCTTTGCTGACTCTGTAATTATTATTATTATTATTATATATATATATATATATATATATAACTTTTTTGTTTCATTATTGTTTAAAAAAAAAAAAAAAAAAAAAAAAAAAAAAAACTGTCGATTATATGGTTGTCTTATCTTGTACTTAAAATATTTCCTTAATTGTTTTGAGTAGTGAATGTTTTTCTTCTTAGCAAATTCATACCTATTCATTACCATACTTGCCAACCTGACGCAGAAGATTGTTAGTCCCGCCCCTTTCCGCCTACATTTTTCACACCAGTCTTTTTTTAGAGTACTTTTCTTCTTATTTAATCGTAAATATATTTGAAGAGAATTACTCTAAAAATTAAGTGGTGTACAAAAAGGGGTGGGAACTAACAATCTTCCGGGTTAGGTTGGCAAGTATGTTAAAATTTTCGTTTGGATTTAAAATATTCGTAAGAATATTATTAATTTGAACTATGGCAAATATTTTACTAACAAATAATTTCTAAAACTGCAGTTTTAACAAAGCATCTATCTTTGATTTACGTTTAATTTGCTGCTGTTTGCATGAATAATTAAAGTGTCAATTTTTTTTTTTTTTTTTAATTCTTGATTAAAAATAATATTTGCCTATTTTTCATGTTTTGCAAAATAATAAATCTTAAAGAGCTTAAATGTAGTACTAGTATCTTCGTAGAAATTTATATTGATCTGTATGATTTTTACTTAGAAGAAATTATTACTATTCTATTATTCGGTTATTTATAAGGTATGGGAAATAAGAAAATTTAATATCGACTAAAATGTTTTCAATTTAAAAATTAGCGAAACACTTGAAAATATTATTATAGGAATTCAAAATATTTACGAATATATAAAAATGGTATTTAAATCCTTAAAATTTCTTTCTCGCATTTTAGAGAATAAAATATATATGAAATACTAGCAGACCCGGCCACGCGTTGCTGTGACTAAGTTATACGTTGAATTATACGGCTGTAAACTATTTAGTACAGTTAAATTATTATTTACGAACAAAGACGAAAACGTTGTAGCCGATGTAAAAACCCACAGGGTTGAGATTTGAAACTTAGGTCAAAATTTGGAAGCGATTGATAAAAATTTTCGTAGTGTTGATATTAAGCACAAATTAATTTTATTGTAGGGTCCTATAAATTTTAATGGAGAAGTGATATATATTATTTCTAATGCTACTTTGGATAAAATTGCTAAAATGACTAATATATAAATTAAATTCTATTAAAATAAAAGTATAAAAGAAACAGACGATTTTAAAATCAATTTTTATGGAGGAGTGAAATATAATATATGCTATAATGGATAATTTTACTATAAAATGACCTCATCATTTTAAATATTTCAAAGAGGGCAACAGCTGTAGTTATAAAAAGGAAAACAATAAGGCTAAACCAGAAAAATAGGTAAATTTGATAAATATTTTAAAACTTTAAAATTGGAAATCTTATGAAATATTGGACATTTAAAGTAAATCAAGGATGGAACACGGGCGCAGAATTCATACCACTATCAATGTAAGAAAATTTTCTACTTCTTAAATCAACGATATTATAGGTAGAGAAATTTCTTAAACGGATTCCGGTATGAATTCTGCGCCCGTGTTCCATCCCTGGTAAATACATGTATCATTTTAAATAGAAAAAGATTTTGGAAAAGTTTAGTGTATTTCAACGAAGTGATGAGAAGTTTTTGAGTGTGTTAAAATTTTAATAGTAAATTCAAGTTAATAAAGATGGGAAACATTGAGGATTAAGATAAGAATAATTATAAGATAAAAAAAAAAAAAAAAAAAAACTTTTTATATACCATGTTTTTAAATTTTAATATACTAATAATATACTAATTAAAAGGAAAATGATAAATATTCTATCATAGTTTGAAGTCAAATTTGTTTTCAAATGTCTAAATAAAATATCTGATGTAAGATACTAATATTTTGCAGCGGAATACATTTCATTTCTGTCATCCTTGGCGAAAAAAAAAGAATATCGCCAAATTATCTGGCGAAAATATTTAATTCCTTTCAAAAATCATGGTTATTTTAACAACTTATATTAAAAGAGTAATGAATAATATGAAACAATATTTCGTACAATACATATTACATGTCATACATACGTACAATGAATAATACATATTACATTTCGTACAATGCATACATCTGGCATGTATATTTTCGTGTTACGCTTTTGATCGCCAAATAATAATAATAATAATAATAAAAAAAGCCAAGGGCGACAGAGTTTAAAAATTTAAAATTAAAATTTTGTCAATTTGACAGCAAAATAATTCAATCTAACACCCGCGATAACTAATACATATCTATACCCAGATATAAGGATTAAAATCGGGAAATAAATTTCCTCGATTTTTAATAATTTCTTACAAAAAATCCAGTGGGCAATTAACATAGGAAATCTTTTTCTTGGCTGCACAGACGGTCAGTGAGTCACACTTCGCTTGCGTATAGAACTCATAGATATAGTATAGCATATATAGAATAGAGTGATCATTGGGGAGAAAAAAGTTATTCCTTTTCATTTGGGAAAAGACGACGTTTTTACCAAAATATGGCCGTCTTTCCCCGAGTGAATACACCCGGGAATACATACTAATATTTTAGCAAATAAAATTTATGAATAATTTATTTGCTAAAGGGGAATGGAAGACTCCAGATACAGTTTCAAATTCATATTTCTTTCTTTCTTTTCTTTTTCTTTTTTTTTTTTTTTTTTTTTTTTCAATACCACTTAATGGCTGTTTCCAAAGCTTTTATTTTTTATCTTTTTTCGGCATCAAAAATTTTTGTACGATAACATGGGGATGAGAGATCTATATATATTACTATATCTATGATAGAACTACATTAGCACTTTATCAATGTGTATAAAATCTTTAAATTGATTATGACGTCAATTTTCGTGAGATGCATAATTTAACTTTTTATAATTTTTTAACGTTCACGTTTGATTAAATGTATTTATTTTTATGTCGAAAGAAAATGAACTCGTATTTTTTTTTTTTTTTTTTTTTTTTTTTTTGGCAACAATTAAATTAATGGAACTCACAGATATTTTGGAGCAACTTTAATAAAGGTCTATAATTAACAAATAATTGCAATAAAACAATATTGTGACAATAAATTGAGATAAAAACTATCCTATCTCTCAAGTTGGATCAAACTGCAGACAGTGTGCAAAATTTCATCAAAATCAGTTCCTTAGTTTAGGAGTTTACCCCGGACAAACATCGTGACACGTAATTTATATATATATACAGATTAAATTATAAAGTTTTGATCAATGAAGCACAAATAAGTAAAAAACAGGATTAATTTCACTGTATTATCTTCATTATAATATGAATTCAATTTACACTTCAGTCTAAGTAACACGTGGCCGGCTATGCTAACACCAAAAATTTAAAAAGTGGAAATAATTGAATTATACGAAATTTATTAATAGGTTAAAAAGTTGAAGATTCTTTGTGTAGATGGCAGCACCAAATATATTTCAGCTTTCATTTCAACCCAGTCGAAAGGTATCGACATCTGTTAGAATCATTTGGAGTTAACAGATAATTGTGACTGTCAAATAATAACAGACAAATAATTAGCAATAAATTAAAATTGCGACTATAATTTGAGATTTAAACTATCCTATCTCTCAAGTTGGATCGAACTGCACATGGTGTGCGAATTTTATTATAATCGGTTAAGTGGTTTAGGAGTCCATTGAGGACAAACATTGTGACACGAGATTTATATATATTAAGATTTACACTTTATCCAATATAAGTAAAATAAATATTAAAAAAGTAAAAAAAAAAGTAACTTAACAGTGTAAATAATGTTAAAATGTTCCACATCTTAAAGGATATTTTTACGAACGTCTACTTTTTTTTCCTTGTTAAAATTTTTAATGTAAAGAGGACGAGTGTCGCAATGTGTAAATGCTTACGACGACCAACGTTTCAGCGAATTTCGGCAAACCTTTCTTCTATGTCAGAAAACATTTGACATATATATATATATATATATATATATATATATATATATATATATATATATTACAGTTCTTATTGACTGTGTAAATTCTAACTAAATTGAATAAATGTTTGAATATTAAGTAATAATTAAATGACGCAATGATAATTCCATACTTTAAAATTTTTTCAACGTTTATTTCCGAAATTTTAATGTAATATCTGATGTCTTTTGTCCAGTCGTCAGCTCATATGAAAATATATATTAACTGTTACTTTTGAATGCTATTGCTTTTATTTTCCTTTTATCCCTACACGTAATTTTTATATGCACTTAGTTTATCATTTATTTTAAGGATTTTTTTTTCCAGTGTGTAAGTTATTAAAGCATTACACTAACATTTTGAAACTTTTATTAACAGGTAAAAAAAGACAAGGACACAAAAAGAATAAAAATAAGAAGAAGAATTCCGTTCATATTAATGAAACAGTACCAGGAGAAACGTTGTTATCTTTAGGCAAAACTGAAGATGGAGAAGCATTATCTATTGCTTTTACAAGACCTGAAAATAAAACTGATAGCAACCAGTCAAAACACAGGCATCGTCATAGAGGAGGTCGAAGGAAGAAACACCATAATAAGAAATATAAGGCATATAATCCTTCCGATTCAGGTTTTATCATATCCCGTGCTTCAAGAGTGGATACCAGTGGAATTTCGCCTTATCATACAAGATACCAATTTGGGTCCCCCAGAAATAATGATGTTGCTGAATTACGCCGTAGACCAACGGAACAAGTCCATGGTCTTCATAATACTACAGAATTTTCTGTAGGCGAATTCGATACATCATGTGTAGAACCTTTGTATGGTAGGGAGGTTCCAATGATAGCCCCTCAAGTACCAAATGCATTCGTATTTCGTTATGAAACGAAAAAGAATAAGTTATATCCCTTTAACAGCTATATGTCTGTGAAATATCGATGTCTCAGTGGTTACGTCTTTGAAAATGCTCGAGCACAAACACTATACTGTAAAGAA
This sequence comes from Salticus scenicus, assembly GCA_963930645.1. Classification (NCBI taxonomy): domain Eukaryota; kingdom Metazoa; phylum Arthropoda; class Arachnida; order Araneae; family Salticidae; genus Salticus; species Salticus scenicus. The sequence continues at coordinate 244,716,566 of OZ005651.1, forward strand.
GCTTCTTGGGTTGGAGAAGTGCCGAGGTGTGTGAATTCAACTGTAAATTAATATACAGACGAGTTTACCAGACTTGAGAGAAAGAGTTAACTTATAATATGTGTATGTATATTGGTTTGTACAGAAAAGAACTTGGGTGATCTACGTATGATGACTTAGCAGAGCTGTTTTCAAAAAGATTGTATAAAGCCTTTTTTTCTTAATTATTTTTGTGCATCTGTTTTCACCTGCTATCATAAGTTGTGTTTGATGAACTAAAACAGCGTGACTAAGTTAGATTCAGTGAATACAAATTATTCATTTTTCACTTTTTATTTAAGCTGACATAATCAAGGTAGTTTTCATTAGTTTTCTTAACATTTTTATGGAAACAGTTATGTTGAAACTGTTATGATTCATGAAGTGTTTTGGTTACAGATGAAAAATGTGATTGTTGTTTATGCATAATGGATTCCAAGATTATTTATAAATGTAAAATCGTTTTCGGCGGTTTTCTTATGTTATCATAAGGAAAAGTTAAATAATAGATGAAAGCTATAAAAGATCACCATATTCTTATTAATTTTAAAGATGTTCTGCAACTTTTATTTTTCATTGCTTATAAATAAGATGCTTAAAAATATGTATAATTAAAAAAAAGTTTCTGACTGAAATCATGAGCTCTAACTTTTAGCAAATTGAAAGTCTGTAAATTAATGATTTGTAAACAATCTTGACACAGTAAAAACACTTCCACAATTGAAAAAAAAAAAAAAAAAAACTACAGTTTTTGCATGTGTTAGAATTTTTACTGAAGTAAAATATTTTGTATCTGCATTTCAGTATATCATACATAGATAACATGTAGAGTGATCTGAGCATTGTATATGAATAAACTGTCATATGTTTGAAATCGCTTATCAGCTATTCTGATAAATGTTTAACTTAAAAGAAAAAGAAAAAGAAACTAAAGATCAATAATTTGTATTAAATTTAAAGAAATAAACTCTGCTGTGAAGTAAAATTGGCAGTGATTTTTGTGTTAATCATTAGATTTGGGGTTTTACAATGATAGAACGAAACTTTTGTATTTAAAATTTTTTATTTTATTTTACTTTATTTGCATTTATTTATTATATTTATATATTTTTAACACAATGAATGATCACGAATTTTTATCGATTAAATGTAGAAATTGATTCAAAGTTTTCTTTTCTTTTCTTTTCTTTATTTCTTATTTTATTTTTTACTTTTTTAAAGTAAATATTCATCAAAATTAGTGAAACCTCCCTAAGAGGGTCAGCCACCGTGCCATAGAAAATTGGCTCTTTAGTGAGGTGGCCTTCTAATATAGGTCGTTCAGAAAATCTTAATTCAGGCAACAAATTCTATAAATTAAATGGTTTCAAATATTTAAATATAGTTTTCTATTAGTCATTTGTAGTCTCATTTATTTTCCATTAACCCCTTCATGGGCATTGAATTTAAGTTAATTTAAAATCAAATACCACCAGAGTCTGAGATAAAGATTAGAAGAAAAGTAATAAATAAATGCTTTCAGATAAGGTAAAAAAGTAAAATTTTATATAAAATTTCTGGGATGAATTTTTGCAGTTGAGAACTAAAATTAGGTGGTATAAAATATATACCACCGCCCCTGAAAGGGTTAATCCCATGGTTTCAATTCAGAAAGCTTTTCAGCAATAATTATTTTACCCAAGAATTATTTTTTTATATAGATGCTGGAACAAATTATTCATCTTAAGACCATATATAAATGAAAAAAAAATCTTCATTAATCTATATATTTCATTTAATATTCCGCTCAGGAAACACTAATTTTAGCATTTAGTGTTTAATATTATCTATGCTGAATACTTTTGCCATTTGAAGTCAATAACTCAATTTTGAAATCATTTCATTAAAATTTATTAGCCAAATAATAGTATGACACAAAATTTAATTTTTCTTGTTTTAACCTCATATACATGGTTATACACATTCAAAAATATAAAGATTTTTTTACTTGCGTTTTTCTCTACATGCAGTTTATTTATTATACATTGGAGATTAACTTTAGGTACATGCTGAACAGTAGCGATCAATTCAAAACAAGGGAAAATAAAATTATCTTCTCTCTGAAATGGAACTTTAATGGCGGCAAATTAGTGTTAAATTATATGATAAAAATTTGGTACAGAAAAATTTGGTCCTTAACCCATTTCAATCATTAGCATGTATATATGATCAATTTTCCTGGTCATATCACCAAAACTTTTACATACAGCCGGCAGCAAAAGTATCCGAGCACTAGCGAAAATTCCTATGTAAAAAAGGTACACTTAATACTGATTTGTTAAATAAATCCTTGTCGAATCGTGTTCTTAAACAGGAGTCGACAAGGATTTATTTAACAAAACAGTATTAAGTGTACCTTTTTTAAATAGGAATTTTTGCTAGTGCTCGGATACTTTTGCTGCCGACTGTATGCACAGTTTTCTGGGTCACTATCAATGCAGCTGTATGCATACGCTCAACTTTGTTGATCACTACATAGCCTCCTAAACTAGATGCCTGTCGCGTGGCTCGGAAAATTGGCAACAGTTGAAGCGGTAGACACCGCCACCTGGTACAAATTGCGTGACTTTTTTATTCAACAGCCACCAAAAATTTTTAAAAGTAGGATATGATATACATAAAAGGCGAATAGAATCGAAGAAATGTCAATTATATATATCATATATCACTTCTTAGAATTACTGGTGACAGTTGAATAAAAAAGTCGCACAATCTGTACCAGGTGGCGATGTCTACCACTTCAACTGTTGCCAAGTTTCTGAGCCACGCGACAGGCATCTAATTTAAAAGGCTATGATCACTATTATTATTCGTTAGCTAAAATAATAGAAATGAAAAGTGTTGCTTTTTTTTCATATATCGTTGTAATGCAAGTGGATCTTTGTACAAATTCAGGAAAAAATCAACTAATTGAAAAACAATATGGAGAAAGAAAATTTTTATATACAGTCGGCAGCAAAAGTATTGAAGCCCATATCCCCATTCTTCATATATTTTTTTTAGTTTGATCACTTATTTTTATTATCAACTTACTTTTTTTATAAACAGCATAGGACTAAGATCATGACTCTACAAATATTTACTTAACAAAACAGTATAAAGAGCATATCTTTTAAATACGAATTATTGCTAGCGCTTCAATAATTTTGCTGCTGACTGTAATAAAAAAGATTTTTTTATATCAATCTAAATGTTAACTACGTAGATATTTTTTAACTTGTTCATAAAATTCACTTTTACAATGAGCGATGTTTTTAAATCACGCAGAGTTGCCAACATTTCTAATTTATTCCAGAGCATTGTTAGACCCGCCTTTTTTTCATACCAAGAATAATTTTATTCTTATTTAACCGTAGTTACACACTGTAATACTTTACAAGGAATGCAATGTGAAAAACAGGCGAGCGTTGACAATGCTCCAGAATAAATCAAAAATGTTGAAAATTCTGCGTACACCATTTTTATGTGTAAAACATTATCAAAAATAGCATTCTCTGAAAGGTTTTTTTTTTTTTTTTTTTACTTTCACTTCTTACAGTATACAAAAGGATTAAAGTGGTTATAGTGATTCTGCGTCATTCAAGTTTATTGTGAATTTTAAATTAAACAAATTATGAATTTTAAACTAAACAAATATACAGCGGAATTACCTTAACCCCTATAAGGGATGTGGTACATCATTTATCCCATCTAATTTTAAATCACAACTATAAATATTCGTCCGAAATCTTTTAACAAAATTTTACTTTTATAACTTGGCGTGGAAAAGCATTTCTTTTCTTATATATTTGTTTCTAAATTATAGTGAGCTTTCTACATTAAAGTAACGTAATAACCTTGTTCCTCAAAGGGTTAATACGAACTTGACTTAAACGAAAGTACAGTTTAATTATGGATCATTTAATCTACGTTGAAATTTATCATGCATTTTACTAGTGTTTTTACACTTCTTAGTTTTCAAGCACTTTCACAAAAGTGAATTTCTTGAAAAATATCGAAGAAAGAGGAGTACTGCCAAAAGCGCTTCTCTCGCCTATAAAAAAGATGTAGGAGAACTTAAAATTGAGTTGGGTGGAGATAAGGGTAATGGTAAGACGAAATCCTGTAATCTTTTAACGCCTGTTAACGGTAACGTAATTTCTAGTCATCTCTCTTCCGTCTATTTTGAGAGAGCAGTAATGACGTAAAAATGTTAATAAAATAGTACTCCAAGTTTTAAATTTTATGTTAATAATACTAAAATGTTTTTTCTAATCGCTAAATAAAACACGTAAATTAAGAAACAGAATTATTGAATGCAGATAAATTAAATTTACTCTCTGAAAGTTATAGAATGAAATATCAGCACTATCACAAATTATTATATATATATATATTTAATGTTTATGAAATTGTGAACATTACAATTTGTCAAACAATTCACATGAATACCTAAATTTTCAATTTCTCAGAGTTACAGCGATGTAAATTTAACTCAGCGTTAAAAACGCAAAAAAAAAGGGGGGGAAGAAAGAAAGAAAGAAATTAAATTCGCATTAGCGTTAAGCATACCATCATCAGTGCAGAATAGCAAGACGTATTGATGCTCCTATATAGAACGAGGAAGAAGATTCTAGCGTCAAAAATAACAGATATTAGATATGTGAGCTTTGTGAAAGAATTAGCCAACAGGAAATTCAGAAATGCAGAGCAATGGAAATGATGGGTAAAAATTAAACAAAATGCATGTTTTATATAATATTTCCAACAATTAGACAGAGGTGGTGCCATAAAATCCCTATTAAGAATATTTTTATCATTCTTATAAGCATGGAAAGCTTCAATAAAAGCAATTTTATGTAAATATTAAGGCTTGCAGATTATTCTGGAAGAATTAAAGTGCAAAGTATTATTGCTCTCTCAGCAATGCTTCGTTATGCTATGAAACCAATCATACTTTTAACTTTAATTATGCTAGAATATTCTGCAAGCCCAAAATACTTACATAAACTTGATTATTTTAAGCTTTCTATATTTATAAGAATTATAAAAATATCATTAATAGCAATTTTGCGATATCCCCTCTATTTAATGGGTGGAAATATTGTAAAAAATCTACATTTTGTAAATTTTTATCTTTATTTTCATAGCTGTGTATTTCCGAATTTCTTATTGGTTAATTCCTCCGAGCTAGAATGATTCCCTGTTATATTTAGGAGCTTTAAGCCGTCTGTATCTTTGAAAATTTTGCTGTAAAGCTTTACTTTTGTAAAACTTTGCTGTATCTATTTGCATCAAGTCAATGTTTGATATAATTACTCAGAATGTAAAAGTGTAATGTATTTAAAAAGACGCTGTAATTTTCTAGAAGTTAATTTTTAATAGAAATTTTATTTAATAAATTATTTTTAGGTAGTAAAAATTCTAAAGAATTTTATCAATTACAAATTCGGATTCGAAATTTATTCATACAGCAAATTTCGTGTGTATTACAGGTGATGAATATGGAAACCGAGATGATAATTTAGTAGGGTGAATCATTTCATATGGTCGCTGGTGCGTCGGGAAAGAGCGCACGTGGAAAGAAATGAGGTACACTGTAAAAAATATGTCCTATTTCCTGCCATAAATTCTCTATAATTTGAGAAAATACGTTCTGACATCGTAATTTTTTCGTAAATTACGCGTATTTTCTCAAGTTACAGAGAATTTTTGGCAGCAAATAGGACATATTTTTTACAGTGTATGCACTGTGACTACCTACACTTCATAGTTCATTTCTTTCCACACTTCAGTTGGCGTCGAAATAAGTAAGTAAGAGCTTCAACCTCATGTTGCGCAGCGTCTTATTATAAAATTTCTCCCACGTAAGGGCGTCAAACTAACCGAAATCATTCTAAGACTTTAAACATCTTCTTGGTGACTAGTCTAAAGAAAATCCAAATGCACGAATGAAACTAAAATTTGAAGTCTTACGCAAAACACGTCTCTCAGCTCTGAGGGTACTTGCGAAGATGTTTCAGAACATCAAGGGAGTTTTGCACAATGCCTTCCTCCATGAACAGAGTTAATACTGCCGACTATTGGTAGCTATTGAATGAGGTAAAGCTTGCATATCGATTGAAAATCCGGTAAGATTTCCGATTAGAAATGTGATTTTTCTTCACAACAATGACTATCACTGAAACCACACAGCGAACTAAGAAGTTAGAAAAAAATTTATTGGACGACACTGGAGCTACCTCCCTATAATCCTGATCTATTCCCGTGTGACTTTCACATGTTTGGACCACTGAAAGAAACACCATGAGATGAGTGATTCGACGAAGATTCTGCTATTGGGGCTTTTTGCACAATTGCCTGAAAACTCGTCCTCGCTCTTTTTTACGAAAACAAAAAACTTCCAATCCATTGGGGAAAATGCTTAATGAAATCGGGAAATATGTTAAATAATAGTATTTAATTTACATGCTTGTATCTTGTACCAATAAATTTAAAAATCAAAATCCCGGTTCACATTTGATAAACCCTCGTGTTCGATAAATGCTATGATGGACTAATTTTAAATGGAAGTTTTTATCATAAAATAAGGCAAAAGTTTAAAAAGAATTTTCTTGTTAGTGAATAGTAATGGGAAAATGTACTAATAAAAGGTTACACTCTGAGATCTTCATTTGCTTCATAACAATTTCTAACATTTCAATTAATAATTGTTATCACCCATAAGAGGGGATATGATGTTAAGGAATTAATAATTTTTCATGATTTTTAAAAAGAATTTGAAAAAAAAAAAAAAAAAAAAAAAAAAAAAAAAGGAAATTCAGAAGTATATTTGGTGAAAAAAGATGAAACACCATGTGTGTACTTTATTATTCATGCTTAAAAGGCGAAAATTGAAGGTTAAAGATTCAAACAAGCTAATTTCTGTGCGGTGCACGACTTTCTCTTCGTGGAATGTTAGAGGAAGAATGACGGGGAAGAGAAAACGAAGAAAGAGAAATATGTGATAAAAATACATTTCATTAAATAAACTATAAGTATTTCTACATATCTCAAAATAAATAGCAGTTTTCAAGAAAAAAAAAAAAAAACTAGAGTTGATATTTACACAAGAAAGGGTTGATATTTATACAAGAAAGAATACAGTCAAATTCTGTAAATAAATTTGTGATTTAAAATTTTTGTTATTTTTGTAACTTAATAATATACCGGGTGATCCAAAAGTCAGGACAAACTTCAAAAATGAATAATTCGAAAACGAATCAAGACACAAAGATGCAGTTTGAACCAAACGGATGGAAAAGAAGCCGGGTTTTGTGTGGCAAAGAAAAAAAAAGTATTTCTGTTGGCGACTAACAGATGGCGCTGTCGTATTTCTGATGTAGGATTATGAAAAGCAACAAACGATGTAAAAAGGAACAACTACAGCAGGTAATGGTAGTCGAAGCTTATATGCATCGAAATATCGCATTCTCAGTCGCTACTTTAATCACGCATGGCCTCCAAGATCTCCCGATCTGACACCCTGTGACTTTTGGCTGTGGGGATTCTTGGAAGTCAAAAGTGTACCGCGACCAACTGGCATCACTAGCAGCACTGAAAGATGCCATCCGCCAAAATGTGTCTGCCATAACGCAAGAAATGCTACTAAATGCTGTGAACGATGTGGTGAATCGTCTCACAGCTGTACTTCTGAATGATGGACATTGAACAGTTACTGTAGTTGTACTAATTAACTGTAATTAAGCTGACTTGTAAGTTGTCAACATTTTTTTTTCATTTGTAAATCATCTTTTGGTGAAATAAAGCACTATAGCGCCATCTGTTGGTCTCCAACAGAGCTATTTTTTTTTTCCTTTGCCACACAAAACCCGGTTTCTTTTTCATCTGTTTGGTGCAAACCGTATCTTTGTATCTTGATTCGTTTTCGAATTATTCATTTTTAAAGTTTGTCCTGACTTTTGGATCACCCGGTATATACAAGAAAGGAATTGATATTAAAATATTGGTATGCTTAAAAATGTCAATGAAATATTTTTACAATAGTAAACTGGTCATACATACACAAATAGTTTTGAAACTTGCATTTCTAAACATTTGCAGTCTGCAGATTTTCATATTTAAATAATATAAGGAGATAATAAGCCCCGCCGCACAGTGGGGCATTTGATTGACTTAGCCGGCCAAAAATATTCCATGCAACAAAATTGGTGAAAAGCATCTTACTTGTTAGATTTTCATATTATAATACTTTGCAGTAGTTTTTCTTAAGAAAGTATGTTTTTTTTTTTTTTTTTTTTTTTTTTCTGTATATATAGGTCATATCAAAATCACTGTAACACAAAACAATAACTTTAATAATATTAAAATGTTAGATTATTTCTGTATTTACGATGGTATTTAATCAATAAAAAAAAACCTAGCTTATAACCTAGAGCAAATCAGTCATTAAAATTTGTTATGTCACATGAAAATTCCTTCAAAAATTCCGGAGCTAATAGAGTTTTTTTCTCAAGAAGCTTTGAAAGGTTTTAAATCAATAAAATCAAATAACATTATATTGAATTTTTATTTTCTTTCATACATAAATAAAGTATAGAAACAGTTTTAGAGCCAAATTTTCGAAATTTTGTTTTGATTACATGTGCTCGTTTAAATGTCCCCTGAATCAGAAAATCGGGTTTTTAGTGGTTGGTTTGTGTGTGTCTGTGTGTCTATCTGTTATGACCATATCTCAAGAAAAAACAGTAGCAGAAAGTCCAAACTCATTATTCTATCATATAGAGATGCTACACTAAACTTTTCATTGAGATCAAGCAAATAGTCTATGTACAGAGACATCCAAGAAAATTCAATTGCATTACATCTATGGGTAAAATTTTTCGAAGATACAGTTTAATATCTATAGACTGCACTAAACAAAATTAAATGAATATATACATTTGTGTGCATAAAAGCCTGTTTTCTGTAGAATACTGTCTGAAAATTATTCACCATCACCATTAATATACAGAGCTACCCAAAGGGACTGGAATATAGTGGGATTTTACATGAAAATTGCTGGAAGTGAATTTTAAGGTTGTGCTGTGTGTTATTAATATTGGTCAATATCTAAGTGCATAATGTGACGTATACATGATTTATAGAAAACATAAAGGGCTACCAATAATTAATCAAAAACATTCTTTGTTTTTAAAAATGTAATTGGTGGAAATGCTTTACTATATTTTACCATGTCCAAAAAAACTGCTTGGAAGTGAAAATTGATTCCTTATACTCATATGGTAAATAAAGTATTGTATGAAGTTAAATTTTTAGTGATTGTTTTTTGTATATTGCATGTTTTTAACGTTCCTTGAATACTAAAATCAAGTTTTAAACTGTTGGTCTTTGTGTAAGCCTGTTGTCAACGTAACTAAAAAACAAATAATTCCAGACAATTCGAATTTCGAATGTTGTATTTTAAAGTTAAAGTTGCTACTTGGAAAGTTTTATCCAGATTGATACATTTGATAAAGTGATGCTGACGAGAGAGTTTTGAATAGTTATGACTACACTTTTAATTCAATAACAATCTTGTATTCATTATAATTATAGATATTATATGGAAACGGGGGGTTGAGGGGGAAGTAGTCTCTCTCGCACAGAATTATATGACAAATAAAACTTTTACTAAACCAGGTTTGAATTATTTTTTATAAAGTACTTGTTATCTTGCACTTAATCTCCAATTTAACTTTATATTATTGAATGCAGTGTAAGAGAAAGTCGTATAAATGCCACACTGTATTATTAACAAGCTTTTCAAGCTCTCTCTCTTTAAATATTGGCACAGATTTAATGAAGAACTCCCTTGGTGAAATTTGAAATCTGGCACCAATGTAGCTCGGACGTTTCTCGCCAAGGCCTTTAGAAACTGGCCAAACTGGCAAAAAATGTTTGAAGTCGCCAAGTGTATCCCATACTTAATCTGTGCTACAAAGGGAACATTTTATTACAATTTCTTAGGTAATAACTTAAAATATTTGGAGATTGGCTATCTTAGAATAATTTTTTAAAGAAAGGAAAAGAAAAAAATTGTCATTTTCTAAAACACATAGATTTACGTATGAGAGAAACTCTATTTTAATGGCAGTTACTAGCAGCTAATTACTTCAAAAGTATTTAATATACATCTTGGTCTTTCAATTGATGTTACATAAATGACAAAGCTTTGTAATGCAATATAACGAATTCTTTATAGAATATTAAAATTAATAAAAACAAAAAATTCTAAATTGTAAGGTACATTTCATGTCGTCTTATCACATTTTAAAGATTAACAAATATAAAAATTTTCATGCGAAATAATAACATAATTATCTGTCCTTCAAAAATCAAGAATTACATTATTGCAGTTAAAGTTCGTAATAAAAAGAAAAGCTCTCTGAAAAAAGTCATTTCAAAACTTAAGTTGAAAGTAGAAAAGTTCAACTTTTTAATACAAGCAACTTTCAACCTGCATAATACTCTTTAACCGTCTTTGAGAAAAAAAATTATGCCTTTACCATTATTCCCAACTATTTACCTACATAACTATCTACATCTTTATCTGATTTGCGGCATTTCGAAAAATGGGTTTTGGGCCGGCTAAATGGCGAAAATGCCTCCCTGTGCGCCGTTTGGCGTTTCTTAAAGCGTTGCTATATATTTAACATCACATCTTTAGTGTTCGTGTTAAAATCATATAAATAATATTCACAGCAATCGATGCATTTAATGCCACGATCATATATATACGCGTATTCCTGTTTAACCCATTAAACAGGAATACGCGTATATATTCGCGAATAATACGCAACCTTCCCCTCGCCTTTTTTTAATAGCGTATTGTTTTAGAGAAACACCTAAGACGGAGCTGTTTTAATGTTTCCTTTATTTATTTATGAAAATTTATATTTATTTTTTATTTTCTTTCATTTCATTTATTTATTTTATTTTATTTCATTTATTTATTTATTTATTTGTTTTATTTATTTTTTACTTATTTATTATTATTATTATTTATTTATTTATTTTATTTATTTATTTATTTATTTATTGCCTGCTATTTGCAGACACTCGTCCGCAAAGGGATCGTATAATAATTACTGGTAAAGCTTCAATAGAAATTGCAACAATATCTGAATTTGGTAAAACTTCGTCCGATCATAAAATAAAACTATTAATAAAATGAAAAGTAAGATATTTTAAAATATAAGCATAAAACAGGGTTTTATTTCATTTTATCTACGTAATTTTAGGTTGAAATTTTAGGTTAGGCGCCAAAATGCTCCAAATAACGTGACGTTGTTCTCAAATGAAAAAATAACAATTTTTGTGTTTACAGGATTTACGAACGTTTAAAGACTAATTGCACTGTTAAATTAAAGTTCAGCTTTTCACAAAAAATAACAAAACGGGGGGGGGGGGCAAATTCAGGCCAATTTAGGTCAATACCTTGCCATTTTAATAATACGCACTACTAAACTTAATGAAAATGAGCACCAAATTTTTAAAAATATTGATCGCAGTTAAAAGGGCCTCAATTGGCACAACTATTTGTTTCTCAGCTAAGAAAAGAATTGTGCTGTAATTTCTATTTATCCACGTTATAATTGGTGATAAATGCTTCAGAAGAAAGTGTAAAATTAATGAAATCGTACAAATATTAATCAGATATGAAACTAGCTGTATTAGAGTCGAAGAAAGGTTATGTTATTAAAATCACACGAAGCTGGTTCATCAAGTTCCTGAGGGAAAAAAAATATCTAATTTTTAACATTTTTTATATAGCTGTAAAGTATATATATATATATATATAGAATTATTATGTGGATTTGTGAATTCTTTATATATAAACTGCTGTTTGTAAAAATTGCAACACCATGAAAAAATGCGAATATCAGAATGATATTTATTGGGTACATACATTATAATAGGAAGAGCATCTGATTAAAAGTTCAGGAAATTTGGAGTAATATGTACTGAGAAAACAGTACTTAAAGCAGCGACCTCTGTGAGCAATAACAGCACATATCTGCCTAGGCATTGGATCGAACAGCGACTGGATGACATGTACGGGTAGAGCACTTCATGAAGCTTCAACACGATGCCACAATTCATCTATCGTAGTTACTGGTGAGGGGTGGAAGGCCATTCGCTTTCCAAGGATTAAACAGTCGTTTTCATTGGTGCGAGATCAGGAGAACGCGTTGGCCGGAGCAACGGTTAAACACATTCTGTATAAAGGAAGGTCTGGACAATACAGGCAACTTGAGGTCGTGCATTATCCTGCTTAAATGTTGCGCTACGCAGACCTTGAATATAGGGCAGAGGGGCGGGCTTTAACTCACCAGAAACTTAATAGTTGCTGTTCAGAGTGCCGGGAATGCGAACAAGAAGTAATCGAGACGTGTATCCAATGGGACCCCATAACATCACTGCAGCAGATGGACAGCGTGACGATGTCGAATCCCAGCTAGCAATGTGCATTATTTACGATGCCGTTAAATACGGATAAGGCATTCTTGGTGCTGTAAACAGGATTGTGATTTGTCTGAAAGGTGATTTCACGCCATTCCTGCGTCCGGGTTCGTCGTTGATCACACATTAAACGCGCCCATATCTGTGATGCAGTTTTGAGGGAAATGAAAATTTTGGTAGTCGCATACTGTGTCACCACCTGGAGTGATGGTATGTGGTACCATCGGATACACGTCTCGATCATCTCTTGTTTTCATTCCCGACACTCTGAATATCAGCCGTTACATTTCTGACGAGTTAAGGCCCGTCGCTCGGCCCTATATTCAAGGCCTCCGAAGCGCAATTTTTAAGCAAGGCAATGGACAACCGCATGTTGTTCGTATTGACGGCATTCCTTGATGCAGAATATGTTCGACTGTTGCTCTGGCCAGCGCGTTTTCTTGATCTCGCACCAATGAAAATGACTGTTTAATCGTTGAAAAGCGACTGCCCCCCCACCACCACCACTCACCAGTAACTACGATCGATGAATTATGGCATCGTGTTGAAGCTTCATGAAGTGCTCTACCCGTACATGTCATTCAATCGCTGTTTGATTCAATGCCTAAACAGATAAGTGCTGCTATTGCTCACAGAGGTCGCTGCTTTACGTACTGTTTTCTCAGTACATATTACTCCAAATTTCCTGAAATTTTAAGCAATTGTTCTTCCTACTATAATGTATGTGCCCAATAAATATCATTCTGATATTCGCATTCTTCCATGGTGTTGCAATTTTTACAAACAACAGTGTAAATTATTGTTTTCTGAGGTGCACTTTCATGGTAAAAAATACAGTCGTCCCCACTTAATCGGGTAACGGATAATCGAATAACCCGCTTAAAAGAATATAAAGTTATAGAGCCATTTTTCCCCCATAGAAGTAATGTTAAATTTCCTCGTTTAAAGAAAACTTTTTTACAACGCCACCCCGCTTAATCGCATAAAGACTCAAAGTTTCTTAAATAAAATTCCTCTATTTCTGGGAAAAATTTTCCTATCATTCTCAAAAAAAAAAAAAAAATCGTTCTTCTTTTATAAACTTTACATAACTTAGGCATGCTCTTTAAACATGAGACGGTATTCCTGCCGAGGTGATAAAATTTGTTTTGCAAAAGTCAAATTTATAAAATCAGCAACTGATGAGAAAATTAGAAATTAAAATACAAATTATCCCCAGGAATTAGAAATCACAAATTTTAAAAGTTTTCAGATGAGATGATTGAAAAAGAACTTTATGAACTCATAAACGTGGATAAAGATGGAGAAACAGAAAGAGATGAAGAGTTTAATCTTCTAATAAAATCTTTAAATGAAAGTGATAAAGAAGAGCAAGCGAACGACGATAAATGAAGTTGCAAAATCCTCTAACATTATTCATCGTCATTTTGAGTCTCATAGAAACGATTATAATCTATTTATGTGCTTTAGAAAAAGAATTCGAAAAATGTTTAGTTAATTCTATGTTAAAGTAATCAATCATAACTGATTTTTTTTTTCTTTTTTGTTAAAAGTAAAATTGTAAGTACACTTTATTTTATATTTATTCCAGAATTAATTGCATTTATAAATTACTATAATATTTTACCTTAATAAAAGTTTTGTTAAACATTTAAATAAGAAAGATATATCGATCATTCATCTTTTCATGTAAGCATAAAACCATTATAGTTATACATGCAATTGCGTTTCTAGTCTTCCTCGCATAATTTTTTGAATACCCCGCTTAATCGAATTAATATAGTTGGAATTCTATATCTTCATGGTTGGACTGTATTAAGAACCTTCTTGGTTGTGCTGCCATCTAGTAACAGAATCATTTTATATTTCCGCATCTAGGAATTATTAATCCTTATTTTCTTACTTCTTCTTTCTATTATTTTATTTTCATTCTCTAATTGTTTTATTTGTTTATTTATTTCTCTATTTTGCAAAGAGATCTGCTACTGGATTACTTAGCAACTCATTTTAATATTTGTATGATATTCCAAACATTAGCAATAAATATGCAAAGTGTTAATTTTTATTAGGTGTGTCTCTGGACCAATTTTTGTTGAATTTGCATGCATAATATTACCGACAGATAATATAACTTTAAAAAATGTAATTTCTATGCTTATCATCGAATTAGCTTTTTATTTATCTTTGTATTTAAATCCCAATTCATTAATGTAAATTATAAGAATAAAAATTTAGCTTAACTCGCATTAGCACGTCTTAGTTTTATGTATATGTCGTCTTCCTTAAAAATTTGGTTGTCATTCTTCTTTTTCAAACGAAAAATTTCGTTCTTTCACAACTTTTCAAATTACCATTATATTTTTTCAAATATATGTACGATCCTAGGTTGCGCTTTGACCTAGCCGTTAGGAGTTTTCAATGGTTTCTTCGAAACTTGCGTAAATACGGACTAGGACGCCTTAAGAAGACCCCCCATGGAAGGCATTCCACCCAGGCGTAGGACACTTCGTAAATATTCGAAATTTAATATCTTAGTAGGGCAAAGTTTTGCATAAACATGCATTATGCAAGTTATTTTAACCACGATGATGTCCAAACTGTTTTCATATACCATTTATGATACTGACTTGAATCCTAATTAAAGATTTTCAGACACTGATAGATTACTGGCAGAACAGGGCAATATTTCGCATAACCTTGGATTATGAAGATTATTGCATGGGAAATAGTTTGGAATATTGCATAAAGGTTTAAAGAAGAATGATTATATTATATAATATTTAAGTCAGTGTCATAAATGGTATATGAAAACTTTCTGGACATCATCGAGATTAAAATAACTTGCATAATGCATGTTTATGCGTAAATTTGCCCTACTAAGATATTAAATTTCGAATATTTACGAAGTTGTCTTAGACATAGGTGGAATGTCCTCGGGGTCTTCTTAAGGGGTCCTATCCGTATTTACGAAAGTTTCGGAAAAAAAAAAAAAAAAAAAAAAAAAACCACGGAATACTCCTAAAGGCTAGGTCAAAGAGCGACATAGGATCGAACATAAATTTGAAAAATTATAATGGTACTTTGAAAAATTGGGAGGGAACGAAATTTTTCGTTTGAAAATAAAGATTGGCATCCATATTTTTAAGGAAGAAGATATACACATAAAACTAAAACGTGATTATGCCAGTTAAAAAAATCTTTTTATTCTTATAATTTACATTAATGAATTGGGATTTAATAACAAACATAAATAAAAAGATACATAGATGATAAGTATACAAATTACATTTTTTAAAAGTTATGTTATCTGTCTGTAATATTATTTTAGGTTGTTTTATTTATGCAAATTTGCCAGAAATTGGTCCAAAGACACACCTATCTATTACAAATTAACACTTCGCATATTTCTATTGTTTGGAATACCGTGCAAAAATTAAAATGAATTGCTGAATAATCCAGTAGTAGATCACTTTGAAAAATAGAGAGAAAAATAAATAAATGAATAAGTTAGAGAAGGAAAAAAAAAAATAATAATAATAGAGAAAGATGAAAAGAAAGTGGGTTGGTTGGTTGTACGGTTTTTTAAGGCCGATTGACTACGCTAGGGTCCTAGATCTATAGATTGAATGCCCTCCGTTGGGGTCTTTCTAAGGGGTCCTAACCCGTATTCACGCGAGTTTCGTGGAAACCACGAAAAACAGCTAGGTCGATTAGCGCGACCTGGGATGTGGGATGGAACCCAACATTTCCCATCCACCAGTTTTGAGCGCAGAACCGCTCGGCCGCTGAAAAGAAAGTGGGGAATAATAATAGCATCATTTGCCAAGATTCGGAAATATAAAACTATTCTATTACTAGATGGCAGCACAAGCAACAAAGTTCTTAATATTTTTATCATAAAAAAACATCTGAGACTGAGAAAACAATAACTTATAAGTTATAAACAAAGAACTCACAAAATAACATTATTATTATTATTATTATTATTGCAGAAACTTGATGAACTAGTTTAAATGTAAATTTAATGAATTTAAATTCGGCTGTTTTAAAATAAATTTGAATAATGAATAGATTTCAACGGACATAATTTTTTTTCAAAATGGTAATTGTACAGCATTGTAAAATTTTTATCGCTTATTAATTCAAAATTTCATAATTTAAATGATACTTAGTCTTAAATGATACTTAATAGAAATAGAATTGTATTCAAGAGCAACTTACTTCGAACAATCAATGTTTCTATAAGAATATATATTTATTTTTGCGATTATATTGAAGAGAGCAAGAAGAAGAAGAAGAAAAAAAAAAAAAAAAAAAAAAAAACATAATGGAAGAATTTATATTTAAATATTTATTTTATTTATTTTTTTCTTTTTGTAATACAGTTCATTTCAAATTTCAAATCTATGCCAGAACAATAACTCAAATATTTCATATTTTAGAATAAGAAATATATTTAAAACATGAATAGATGGTAGTATTAGAAAAATTTATACAAACAGGGAAGTTGTTTGTTGTTGTACGGTTAAAGGCCGATTGACTACGCTACGGTCCTAGACCTATGTGTGGAATGCCCTCCGTAGGGGTCTTTCTAACAGGTCCTAGCCTGTATTTATGCGAGTTTCGGAGAAAACCACGAAAAACTCTGAACAGTCAGGTCGATGAGCGCGACCTGACCTGGGACCTTACCCGGCACTTCCCATCAACCAGCCACAAACAGGAAAAAAAAAATGTTTAAAAGACGTTTAAAAATTGAAATATAACAAAGAACTCACAGAGGAAATAAATTTTGAAAATATACAAAATTAACAAGATAGGCATATGCATATTATTAATTATTAAAAATGGATCTAATTCTAACGTATGGTGAATATAAATAAATAAATAAAAATAAAATAAAAATATTTGTAAGGAGAAAAATAAATAAATGAACGTTAAATAAAATAAAAAAATATTCTGATAAAATTATATATAGTCTACCATTGTATAATTCAGCAAGTCTTTATTATAAAACTAAAGCAGGATTCGAACATGACCCCTAGTAAAATGTTAACCTGATGGGGTATATCTACATGGAATATAAAACTTTATAAGTTAGTGTTTCAGATAAAGTTATTAATGATATATTTTCATTGAAGATTTTAAGTTCTTTTAATTAACACTCTACGAATGAGTAACATACCATTTTCACAAGTTTATTTATTTATTTATTTATTTTTCCTCTTAGGCGTAAAAAAGTTTTAAGTTTTCTTTTTTTTTTTTTTTTTTGTAAAAACTACTATCATGTATAAATTTTCTTTTATATACAATGCTCATAACAATTCTACTACAATAATTAAAAAATATATACCTAGTACGTTTTCTGTACATAAACTTTTTACATGTTTAGGTTTTAAAAAGCTTTTACTTAAGTTTATATTATAATAGAAAACGTCATGTAAAAGGAGATTTCGTAATAAAAGAGCATTAAAAAAATATAAAAATTAAAACAAACAATTTTTATCTAAATCTTTTTATTTAAAATTTTAATCTATTTAAATCAGTATAAAAAAAAACAGACTCATATGAAACTTAATCTATATTGATGAAAAATCTTTAATGTCATCTTGCTTCGTACACTCAGCATTAAAGTCACACAAAAAATTTAGCAAGTCCAGATTTTTATTGTCAAAGTTAACTTTTGGTAACTCATGAATATCATTTTAATTCATACAAAAAGTTCATCAAATTCGTATTTTCGTTGTTCGTAGATAAGCCATTAACATCATTCATGCATTCAACATTAAAATTATTCAAAAAAACATTAACAAGTCCATATTTTCATTGTCAAAGTTCACTGTTGGTAATTCATTTTGTTTTACACTAAAATTATTCAAGTCAATATTTCCATCGTTGGTAGATAAACCATCAACATTATTTTGATTCCTACATTCAGCATTTGAATTAAAACAAAATTTGTTAAGTCCAACTCTATATTTTCATTCTGAAAGTTGTCGGTGATTAACCATTAACATCATATTGGTTCATACATTCAGAAAAAAAAAATATATATATATATATATATATATATATTCAAACAATTTGACAAGTCTAAATTTCCACTGTCTAAGTTGTTCGCCAGGAAAATCATCGAGAGTATTTCGCTTGTTACATTTCCTACAAACGTAAGCAGAAAAGTGTTTTCGATGAATCTTTCTCTTATGTTGCAATAATTAATATTTATATTGGAAAGTTACAGTGCATTCATCTCATGCGATTTGAGTAGGAGATTTTCTATGCATAATTCTTTTATGTTTCAATAAATATCGCTTGTTCGTAAAAGTATCAGTACATTTGTTACAGCCGTGTCCACGTAAAGTCTTTTTATAATTCTTTCCCTTATGCTTTAAAAATGCCCGTTTGCTTTTGAAGGTTATAGAACATTCATCATATATTCAGGTGAGATCTTAAAATGAAACATCCTCTCGTGTTTTACTAATCCATACTTGCCTTTAAAAGTGTTATTGCAAACGATTCATAGATATTCAGGTAAGACTTTTTTAATGAAATATTCTCTTATGAATATTTGAAAAACTTTAGAAGGACGAATTAACTTTAAAAAAATATTAAATACCTTTTACAATCCTTCATTTATGGCAGCTTTAATTATAATATATTTCGACTACATTCGTAGTCGTCCTCAGATGTTGTCTTTGCTGCACTGTTGAAACATGTCTTCATCTTCTTCCACATCACTTTCCTTCTTGCTTACGTCATTTTTCCGTCGGTACGTTTTTATCACCTGTTGCCAGTCCTCTGCTATGATGCTATGCTCTCTCTCATTTACTGCTGTGTTAGAGGTTAATATCTCTAAAGCTTCGCGTTTCATGGCGTAGTTGTGTGAGTTGTAGGGAGCTATTTTAACGGTTTTTAGGGTATTAGTTATTATAGGGTTAGTTTTATGTATAGTTTTAGTTTTATATTTTAGTTTTATGTCACGATATCATTAAAAACTGTAAAACATGGTTACGTTACGTGGATGACGTGTTCGCCGTCATCCCAAACAACATCGACCCACATGCTCTACTAAACAAATTAAACACCCTAGATAATAATATTAAATTTACACTCGATATCGAAACAAACAATAGCCTTAATTTTCTTGACGTCAAAATCATTAAAAACCGCGATAATAGCCTCGATACTACAGTCTATAGAAAACCAAATAATAATAACGAAATTATTCACAACAAATGTAAAACCCCGCTCCAATACAAAACCGCCGCCATACGCTCATACATAGATCGCGCCATCCTAATCTGCTCTAATAAAAATCTACTTAACACTGAAATAAAATTCATAAAAAACATAGCAAAAGGTGCAGGATACAGCAACTCTATGATTCAAAAACTCTATAAAAAGCGCTTAAAAACTTTCAACAAAATTAACGACGCTCAAAAAATAAAACCCAAGTTCACCACCTCCATTCCCTTCTGCAATGGCATAGCAAATAAAATAAAGATCATAAAACCCCTCCCTCACTTAGGCCTATAGTAAATAAATCAGAAGGCCCCACATACAATCTTGAAGTATATATGAAGAATATCTATGAAACCCTCCTTCCCCCCTCAACTCACAGTCTAAACTCAACAGAAGCCTTTATAAAATCCATACAAAATATAAATATAACCTATGATGACACACTCGTTAGTTTCGATGTAAAAGACCTGTACCCCTCAATAAACCTAAACGAAATTAATGATATAATACAAAACCAAATAATTAACCACTACGGCAATAATAAAATAAGTGAAACTTTAATCTCTGCCAATAACCTCTTACTAAATAATTCATACTTCACCTTCAATAAAGATATCTACAAACAAACGAAAGGCGTGCCTATGGGGTCCCCCATATCAGGCGCCATTGCAGAAATTAAACTCAGACATTTCGAATTATCCGCTCACGATATCATTAAAAACTGTAAAGCATGGTTACGTTACGAGGATGACGTGTTCGCCGTCATCCCAAACAACATCGACCCACATGCTCTACTAAACAAATTAAACACCCTAGATAATAATATTAAATTTACACTCGATATCGAAACAAACAATAGCCTTAATTTTCTTGGCGTCAAAATCATTAAAAACCGCGATAATAGCCTCGATGCTACAGTCTATAGAAAACCAACTAATAATAACGAAATTATTCACAACAAATGTAAAACCCCGCTCCAATACAAAACCGCCGCCATACGCTCATACATAGATCGCGCCATCCTAATCTGCTCTAATAAAAATCTACTTAACACTGAAATAAAATTCATAAAAAACATAGCAAAAGGTGCAGGATACAGCAACTCTATGATTCAAAAACTCTATAAAAAGCGCTTAAAAACTTTCAACAAAATTAACGACGCTCAAAAAAATAAAACCCAAGTTCACCACCTCCATTCCCTTCTGCAATGGCATAGCAAATAAAATTAAAAACGAAGGTTCCAAACATAATATCCACATACCCATTAAACCCAATAAGAACATCATTCAAAGAATCCGAAATGAAAAAGACCACATTGACCCTAAAGAAACATCGGGAATATACAAAATCACTTTCCATCTAGAAAATAACAATAAACCTGCAACCTACATCGGAATGACGAAGAGAAAAATCAAGGACAGAGAAATAGAACATATTAACGATCTAAAATACAATAGAAGCTATACCGCCTTATCACGCACACATAAAACTAACCCCATAATAACTAATACCCTAAAAACCGTTAAAATAGCTCCCTACAACTCACACAACTACGCCATGAAACGCGAAGCTTTAGAGATATTAAAATCTAACACAGCAGTAAATGAGAGAGAGCATAGCATCATAGCAGAGGACTGGCAACATGTGATAAAAACGTACCGACGGAAAAATGACGTAAGCAAGAAGGAAAGTGATGTGGAAGAAGATGAAGACATGTTTCAACAGTGCAGCAAAGACAACATCTGAGGACGACTACGAATGTAGTCGAAATATATAATAATTAAAGCTGCCATAAATGAAGGATTGTAAAAGGTATTTAATATATTTTTTTAAGTATTCTCTTATGTTTTAATAAATCACACTTGCGTTTGAAATTTTCGATACAATTTTCACAATCGTATACTACGAGAGTTTTTCTGTGAGTTTCTAAATGTCTTTTTAAATGCTATAAAGTATCAAATGCTTTCTCACACACGTAACAAATATGAGATTTTACATTATTGTGAATCTTCATGCGACGAGTTAGATGGGATTTATTTTTTTTTTTTTATTTTTTTTTTTTTTTTTTAAAGTCTTATTGCGGGTTGGGCAAATTAAAAGTTTAGACATCTTCTCATCCTCAAATCTTGATAAAGGAGGTTGTTGAACAGAAACATGCGTCTTCGCAAATATTAAGCTATTATAAATTTCATACTTGAATTTTTTTAAGTATAAAATATTACTCTAAAAGTAAAATGATGTATGAAAACTTAAACAAATCTACATCGTAAAAATATTGCAACTAACAAAAAATTTTTCTTTGTTCTTAAGTTTTACTCAATAATTGTCGCCAAATTCTCATATTTAATACCAATATATTTATAACTTTCAACAATATTATCTTAAATCTCGCCAGATATTATATTATACAGTTGTGAGAACAAGTTCACACATATGTTCTTTTAAATATTTAATTCATTTCTAAATAATTCAATTTATAATTTAAAATAAAAAAAAAAGTCAATTTATTAAGAATAATTCAAAAAAATAATTAATTCATTTAACAAATAAAATCTAATTTAATTTAGTTTAATTTATTCCAATAAAAAAAGAACCTTTTATTCTGTAATATCCTCTGAAATCAATTCATTCTATTATAAAAGTCAATCTCTATTTAATTTAATTTGTATTTTTACTAAGGGACTCATTCATTTGTAAATAGGTACTTTTTCCCTTTTCAACAACGTTGGGTTTCAATATCTCATTTAATCATAGATAGAAAATAATTTATTTGTCTAAATTGCTTTCTAATATAAACAGAAGTTGTGAAATGTATTTCATTTCCAGTCATTTGTGCTATCATAATAAGTTAATTCACCCTCATTGGCGTCAACAGATGCTGGATTCGTTTCTTTTAATAATAGTAATAAAATAAAAAAAGAACAAATAAATTCTTAATGATATATTCCTGGCGCCGATAAAAAGTAATTATGTTTGGCATAATTTATGAGGCTTAGTCAGGTTATAAAATGTTAATTTTCAGTATTTCTCGCTTGTTTTTGCGTTAAAATAGCTTATTTTTCCTTAAAAACCCGTTAAAAATCTTCTTTAAGGCAGGTAATAGCTTTGGAGACAAATTTGGCGAGTTATTCGCTCCTTTGCGACTTTTTTTGACGACATTAGCGAGAAATTTTTTATTACCGATATACGAAATGTCAAAAGCTCTAACTTGATTGGCTGGGAAGTTTCTGGAATTTTCTGCATTTTCTACGCGGGTATTTAAGGAATCAAATCGCGCCAAATCAGTCAGTTCCGCCAAGGCATTGGTTGCTGCATAAAGACGAATAGAAAATCTTTGACTACAGCCTTTGCTGTGTGTTAATGCCATGCTACAGTTTGTTCTGTGAATTTGATGCTGACAGCTGTTATTTAATAGAGATGGGATAAACAGTTACTTTTCAGTAATATGTTACTTCGTGTCATATTACCTTTGGTAATAGGTTCTTGTAACATATTATTTTATAACCTATTACTTTTTAGTTTATGTATATGGCTAATGCCTTTCTAATCCTTTCGGGATATGCAATATATACATATGCCCTGCATAGTGGATGCATAGATATAGTAATATATATAGATCTATCATCCACATGTTATCGAGCAAAAAATTTTGATGCCGAAAAAAAAAAAAAAATCAGCCATTAGAGAGTATTGAAAAAAAGAATAAAAAGAAAAATGAATTTGAAACTGTATCTGGAGTTTTCCATTCACCTTTAGTAAATAAATTATTCATAAATTTTATTTACTAAATTATCTTTGAGTATTCCTGTGTGTAATTTACTCAGGGAAATTCGGCCATTAGAGTGACTTTCCCCGAAAAAAAAAAAAAAAGAAAAAAAAAAAAAAGAAAACGCCTCACTTTTTCCCTCTCGCTGATTAATCTATGTCTTATTACTATATCTATGAGTGGATGTGTTTCATGTTTTTGTGTCCCAATGCTTTCGAAGAGTAATCTTCACTTAATTTAACACTAGAGTTTCTGCAATTAGAAAAAAAAAAGCTAATATGAAATAGTGGTAGATTCAAAGTTTTACACAAATGTTCGTCCCAATTGTGTAAGTATACGATTCTGTTAAATCAATTCATTTAAACACGAAAACAAAATGTTTCAAATAATATCAAGTAACACGTATACGAGTGCCATTTTCTGTAAAAAAGAATTCTCATATTAAAAGCCATATAATTAAGAAATAATTAAATAATAATAACAAATCTTTAAAAAACATCTTTAAGACATCTCAAACTTTAAACTACCGGGTAATTGTCTCTTTTGATCTTCCGCAGAACTTGAACATTCCAAATTGACAAGAAAATATTTTTCAATTATATTTAGCAAACAGTCAATTTGAATATGTTTTCTAAAATTAGAAACAGTTGTTTTAAATTAAAAATTTTGCTTACAAAAACTGCATAAAATGATTTATTTTCTCAGGCACTTAATTTTAACATACGACCATAATTAACTATTCTTAACACCTTTACTCATTTTTAATCATTTAAAAATAGTCTCGAGAAAAATCAAATAAAAAAAGCAAAGAAAAGCTAATAAATAATAAATAAATAAATATTCAATTTTCTGATCAAATTATTCTTGATTAAACTCAAACAATATTCTTGATAAAACCACAATAAATAAATGCTCATCAACACTATCAGTATGCTGCATGCGATTACGCATTTTCAATTCCAGCTGCTATAAGCAATTTCAAATATAAACAAGCACTCTTTATCCTTCCTCTCCCTTATCACACATTCCTTTTAAAACCTTCCATTATCTCCCCAAACTAACAGTTACCAATACGCAAAGTATAATCCCATTCCCCATCTTCATGAAGAAATAATCAAGATGTAATAATCACCCCTTGCCTGTCTCATGATGGCTGCTTAAATTAACATTCTGACAACATTATTTCGTTATACCGTGGTATTAAAATACCTTCCACTTTAAATGCAACATGCATATAGACTATACTGATATTAAACTCATACACAATAATGCTCAGTTTAGAATTAATACTTTGAATAAAATATTAGAAAGATGTAAAATAATCAAAGCTTTTACTTATTTCAAAAGAATATTTGTAATCTACAAAGTAACTGTATGTACTCGTTATTGAGGTTATACGGGTATTCTTCCAGACTCGAAGTAATGAATCGGTATTTTCGAATTCGACGAGCAAAGTTCGAACATTTGTGCGGGAAGTCTCATATGCGAGAGATGTTACTTTTCCGTTACATGCGGTATGCGGATATTATCAGATTCTGTGTGTGTGTAAAATATGGGTGTTTTATTCGTTACTCGTATGATGTGATTCGATCTAGTTGTTTACGTATAATTTGGATTTCGCTAGTCGCAGTGTTTATAGTTTGTTTTTGTAAATTCATTATGGTAAAGAGAGTATTCAAACTCGTTACTTGTATAACGCTGTATCATATAAGTTGTTCTTGTATGATTTAAATGGCATTTGCAATTTTGTTTTAGAACAAAGGAAAATAAGTAAATTCTGGAAGTTTTTTTTTTCCCTGAAAATATATGATTACAGAAGTACGTTCATTTACTTTAAAAAAAAAAAAAAAAAAAAAAATCCGTATTCTTATTCTTCTTATTTTTTTTTTTTTATAACAGGCATTTTTCTTTCCCTCTTTTTAATTCCCTTTTTTTTTTTTTTTTTTTTTTTTCGCGTGCAGAGAGATAAAATTGAAGTGTTATTTATTTAATATGATCTTTTCAGTAATATATTACAGTGCTAATATGTTCTTATGTAATAACAGTATTATTTATTTTATTATGTGAAATAACGCATATCTATATTATTTAAGCTCTGTTTTCTGGTATTACTGAAGTTGACAATTGGTTTATAGACCTGTATTCTTCTAGAATTTTCTGTGAAATAAACTTTTAAGCCTCTGCAAAATTTACCTTTCATTCGCAGACAACCCACAAACCCCATGTACACAAAAATTTTGGTGTCAGAAGGGAGAAAGTCTGTGAATGGTGATAACCAGAGGTTTGGAGCAAAAAATGAAGAAGAAGAAACTTCTCAAAGAGTTAGCTGCCTGTATGAGTGAAATGAAAGACAGTATGGAAATTGGGCAGAAAGAAATGAAAGCAGTACAGGAAAAGATGGAAACTGCACTGTTAAAAGTGGTTGCTTAAAAATGAGCTAAATTGTCTCAAAATAGCTTCGAAACAATATATACTTAAATTTGAAAACCCATGTACTCATTTCTAAGTATATTGACATACATGGGGATATTGGGATTCTTATTGGTCAACCCCATTTTTGAGCATGTCAATATACTCAAAAAGGAGTACATGGGTTTTCAAATTTAAGTATATATTGTTTCGGAGCTATTTTGAGACAATTTAGCTCATTTTTAAGAAACCACTTTTAACAGTGTTGATTGACCGAAGAAATAAAACGAATGAAAGGCAGTTTGGGTGAAGAAATAAAAGAAATAAAAGCAGTACAGGAAAAGATGGAAACCGGATTGACTGAAGAAATTATATCCATCCAAGAAAAAGTGGAATCTAATCAAGATGAGATGCAAAAAGAACGTTTAACAGTGAGAGAAGCAATAAAGAGTAAATTATCAGATATGGAAGAAAGAATAGATAGAAGAGAAGAAAAAATTATGAAAATAGAAGAGAGCTTTGAGGAGAAAGTTATGTAGATAGAGGAGACTTTTGAAGAGAAAGTCAAAGAAAATGTCGATCACGAGTTGAAAGAGAGATTTTCAAAGATAGAAAGCAAATTTCAGAAAATAGAAGAAAAGTTTGCATCGATGTCTCTGGAAGAAGAAAGGAAGGCAAAATAATTCAAAATCAAGAATCAATAAAGCTATCCACTTATGATGACAGATCATCCTTGAAAGTATATAGGACACAGTTTTCCATCGTAGCTGAAGCTAATAGCTGGGACTCAACTGCCAAGACAGTCCATTTAGCAGCAGCATAACGGGGCGACGCAGCTGATATACTGAAAACCCTTTCCAAGGAAGAGCGGTATGACTTCGAGGCTCTAACAAGAGCGCTGGAGCTGCGTTTTGGAGAAAAATGCAGTCGTCTCCAGTTAAAGTCCCGTTACCAAAAAGCGGGTGAAAGTTTACAAGAAACTGCATCGGATATTCAAAGACTATCACACATAGCTTTCTCAGACTGTCACGCTGAAACTCGAGATGATTTGGCTCGCCAATATTTCATCGATGTCATTCGAGATCCAGAAACTCAAAAAGCACTTAGACTCGAAAATGTCAAGGATGTTGCGTCAGTTTTGGCGTACGCCCTGAAGATTGAGACAACCCAACAAGCCTCTAGTGAAGGCCAGCACACCATCAGGGCAGTCACTCTAGAGGATTCCTAAGTTGATCTCAAGGAAATGAAGAAAAATATAGCAGACATCACAAGGAAGTTGTTCAGTTTTTGAGGTAATAAAGAAGTAAAGAATCCGAAGATACAGTGCTGGGGCTGTGGAAGAGATGGACACGTGAAGAGAAACTGCCCCATGCGACAACCTAACGAAAATAACCCGGTTTCACGATCACCAAAGGGAAACTAAGAAAAAGCCATCTCGCTGGGCGGAGGTTGCCGGAAATTAAAGAGCCCCACTTTGCATTATTTTATGTTTCTTCGATGAGTGGCTGCGAGAATTCACTTTATGTTTATGGACGAGTTAATAACACTTCCTGTCGCATGATTCTCGATACTGGAGCCAATGTAACCATCGTTAGAACGGATGCAGCTCAAGAGCTCAAAGATAAGATCATCTAGACGCTGCCCTGCATTAAACTTCAAACTGTGACCGGTGAAGAAATCAAAATCTGTGGGAAAATGAACATGAACATCACATTTAGAAATGCCAATTATCACTATATGGCATATGTAGCAGATATACGTGATCCTCTAATACTTGGATTTGATTTCCTGAGAAAGTATAACTTTAAATTGGATTATGAAAATTTGAAATTGGATAATGAACTACATTCTAGTTCAGAAGACATAGCTGTTTTTAACATTGAAAATCTAGACATTCAGCCAATTTGTCAGATAACAGCCAAATCCGAAATTTCCATCCCTCCACACACAGAGACAATAGTTTCCGGGACACCTCCTAAAGAAAATTACAGTTCCGCTACGGACTGATTGAATACTCGAATCCAGACAATAGCCTGAGATGAGTTTTGGTGGCTTCATTTCTGATTGACCTTTTAGAGAGCAGTATTCCCGTGAGAGTCGCCAATATAAGTGATAAAGTAAAGATTGTAAAACAGGATGAGGTGTTAACAACCTGCACTCCTGTTAAATGCATTAACCGGTACACGCAATCAGCCGAGTTCAAGTCTTCTGCTTTTTTAACAATGAATTACTCAAGAATGCAGAGTTAGGAAATGAACAGAGACGTGCTGCGGAGAAACTACTCTATGAATTTAGAGACCTTTTTTTCCGAACACCTGAAGACGTCGGGAGAACGAGCATCACCCAGCACAGAATTGACACAGGAAATCATCCTCCAACCAAACAACAAGACTTCCATTTGCTAAGCAGGAAGAGGTGGCTGCACTTCTAAATGAGATGCAGCATAATGACATCATCGAACCATCAACGAGTACTTGGACCTCTCCCATAGTTTTAGTTCGAAAGAAGGATGGTTCAACGAGATTCTGCGGGAGTTATCATCGTTTGAATGAAATCACGAAGAAAGATAGTTACTCACTTCTTAGAATTGATGACATTTTAGACATACTTTCTGGCAATCAGTGGTTTTCAACTTTGGATCTGAAAAACGGCTACTGACAAGTAAAGTTACATCTTGACGACTGTGAGAAGACTGCTTTTACAACAGGAGAAGGACTGTGGTAATTCAAAGTTATACCATTTGGATTATGTAATGCATCTGCAACCTTCGAACGCCTGATGGAGACATTGTTAAAAGGACTTTCTTATAAATCCTGTCTTGTGTAGCTTGACTATATTATCACTGTGGGGCGTACTTTTGAAGGTCATTTAAAAAACATCCGTAAGGTGCTGGAAAAACTCAGAATGGCTAACGTCAAATTAAATCCCAGCACTTGTTCCGTCGTAAATAAGTTATCTCACTCATACCATCTCTGCTAAAGGTGTGAGAACTGATCCTGAGAAGATATCTGTAGTCGAGAACTGGAGTCGCCCTGAAAACATCCATCAACTGCGAAGTTTCCTGGGATTATTTTCACACTACAGGAAGTTCGTGAAGGGCTACTCGAGTATTGCCAGACCACTCCACAAGCTGAAGGAAGCTAAACAGAAATTTCTATGGATACATTATTCGGATGCATTATGATGAAAAGAAGATATCCATCATAGCTGAAAATGAAGATAAATACATTTTTTCAGTAAAACTCTTGCCAAATTACAACTGAGATTTCTTGACAGATTCAGATTCATGACATGTAGTTTAAAATATTTAGTGTAAAACCTAAAGAATAAAAGATTTCGAATTCATGAATTTCTTTTTCTCTTCATCTAAAGTGGACCTTCTATTAAGAAAAGGAATTTTTCTTTATGATTATGTGAACGATTTTTCAAAAATTTATAGAAATGACCTTACCAAGTAAAATGATTTCTATAGCATTTTGAACGAAGCAGAAATAGCCGACAATTGTTATTCGCATGCCATGAAAGTCCGGAAAGAATTTGACATAAAAAATTTATGTGACTATACAGAGTTGTATGTGAAAACGGATATACTTTTGATCGCGAATGTGCACCAAACGTTTCGAAAAAAGTGTTTTGAAGCATAAGGATAAGATATGGCTTGGTATTTCACCGCACCAGGCTTATCGTGTGATGCAATGCTTAAGAAAATTAAAGTTTGCATAGAACTCTTAACTGATTTCGAAAAACTGTTATTTGTTGAAAAGAACATTCGTAGAGGTATTTCCCAATGTAATCATCGGTACGCTGCTGCAAATATTAAATTCATTAAATGATTCCAACCTAATGAAGAAAAATCCTATTTAATGTATTTGGACACAAATAACTTATATGTCTGGGCTATGTGTCAACTTCTCCCCCTTAAAAAATTTCAATGGTGCAACAACGAATTAGATGTCATGCATATTTCTAATGATGCTGAAGTACAGTCGGTAACAAAAGTGTCCGAACACTAGCAAAAATTCCTATGTAAAAAAAGTACACTTAACACTGTTTTGCTAAATAAATCCTTGTCGAATCCTGTTCTTAGTCAGTCTAAGAACAGGATTCGACAAGGATTTATTTAACAAAACTGTATTAAGCGTACTTTTTCTACATAGGAATTTTGGCTAGTGTTCGGACACTTTTGTTACCGACTGTAGGTTAGATTCTGAAAGTAGACCTACAGCACAGAATACCATACAGATAGGACAGTGAAGCTAAAACGCAACCGTGGTGATAGTATCACTACTAGTGTCAACAGAGGGGAACTAAAAATTTTCACATGCGTTAGATCTACATGAATAGCATCTTTGATCGAAAATTGTTTTTCTGTTTCGCGAGTAGTTAGTAGCAGGTTAGTATCAGGAGTTTTCTTTTACTTCACTTTCTATTATTTTTGAATTCATAAAATCATACTCAAAATATTCCTAGCTAATCTTCTGTAATTTCGGTAATAAAGATGGCGGATAAAAGAGCAATGCGATTGTTGTGTTGAAGTCTTAGAAATTTAAATGTTGAAATGTCCGATGTGAGTGATTTTTAAATCAGTTGCTGGTTTGATGATTTAGTTTTTCAATCTTAATTTCATATTGATAAAATTATTATTTTGACACTGTAAAAGCATGAAACGGTGTATCATTTTCTATTAATTCAATGCATTCATTAAATTTTTTCTAATATTTTAAAAATAAGGCGAGCGATTGCTTAAGCTGGAGAGCTCAAAAAAAGCTTACAGCCGTTGCCCACAGGGTCGCTGTAACTGTAGTTGCATTTTGGTTACCATTGAGTATACGGGAGTGTCCTATGTGTATGATGATTTGTTGACTCAACCTCCAGAGTCTTGGATAGTTACGTTTAGATCATTACTGAATTTTAAATTTGAACCCGTTTGGGTGATGCCAAGAGAGACACTGTATCATTTGAAGGGGAGATCTGACCCCCTTCCCTCCCCTCATGGTTCTAGGTATTTTGGAAAATTACGGTCAGATCTTTACAAACTTTTGCTTTTTGCATCTCCAATTTAAAACTAATAAAATTTTAATGTTTTGTTTAATCGATTGACCATTTCAGAATTTGTGTTTAATTTTGCTTATCTAACCAAAATCAATGAGTTATGTAGTGAATCGAGTTCTTTAGAAACTCACTGATATTGATAACACTTTGACAAAAACTTCCACATGAGGTCATGAGGATTATTTTTTTTAAATATTTATTTTGTATGTTCTGTCCAACCGCTGAACTATTTAAGAAATTGAATAAAGAGTTAAGAAAATAGATCCCCATTTTCTTTACATTTGTAGAAATAGTTTGTCGTTTTTAAGATGTACTTTCTTATGTCATTGTAGTTTTGCGTACTTTAGCCCCTCAAAAAATATTATTTTTTAAAGTTTCTCATTTTATCACTTTTCATAAAATTTTGCAATTTCGTTTAGTTTGTTACATTTTTTGAAGTAAACTGTAATGTAATATGACCTATGAAAGTGCATTTTTTATACAGTATTATAAACTTATTTCTATGGTCTTTTAATTTTAAGTTTTTGATCATTAACCCCTAAAAAGTAATGATATCAGTACAAAAAACCATTAACGGGTTAAAAGTTTGTTACGCAGTACTATACTTTATAACTATAAGAATTTGAAATATGGGTCTTAATATCAAATTTTGAGATATTAAATTTTGAGTGACGCTTTGCTGTTAATTAAAATACACATAGTTTTTTTTATTTGATGATTTGCTTTTTTCTTCTACTTATATTCACATTGTAAACATTATTTTCAACATAAAAAATTATATATTATTTGCACTCACTGACACTTTTTCATTCACATCTCTCATAATATCAAAATGTTTCTATTAAAAGAAATGATATAGAAATTCCAGTAACGCAGTGGTGTTACATTAAATGATTTGTTTTTAAATTCCATTGCAACTCTTTTGTTTTGTCTAATAAAGTATATTTGCACATTGAAACGTTGCTTTTGATTTTCAAATCCGTCAACATATTCTTCGACCACATTTGATGAAACCATGGAAGCATCTGCGCAAGCGCTAACTCAACGAGTCCAATGCTGAAACAGGGGTGACAGTCAACTGACTCGGAGAAAATGAGCAATAACAGAGCTCGGAATTGCTGGATGTTTTCCAAATTTCAAGCTGGCATCCCTCCAACATTTTGGACGCGTCCTCACTACTAGTTTTAGGATATGTTGCTGCACTGTATGTTATCGACTTCTTGTGTTGGGTTGAGAATCTGTTTTTCAAAACGTTCAATCCCAATATCATAAAACTGGAAGATTTTTTATTTTTATTTATTTTTATTTTAATTCCATCGTATACTTTCTTTACTTTGATTTTCGTTAAATTAAAAAAATTTACAATCACTATTTCAACCCAAACAGTGCCGGGTAGACCTACTAGTTATTAATATTATTCAATTTGTTATTATTTATTATTTATTATATGTATATATATATATATTTAATAGGGGTTTTAATAGTTTTTTAATAGTATAAATGAGGCTTAAAAATTAACTAAAATTTCATGAAAAAAAAAAAAAAAAAAAAAGAAAAGAAAAGAAAAGAAAACCTCAGAAATTGAGAGGGCACAGTTCATTAGTTCGGTGTATTAGAATGCAGGTGTAAGAGCGTGAATTCATAAGAAATTTTGGTAATACATTTTATTGAAGAACTGTGCCCTCTCAATTTACTGTGCTCTCTCAATTTCTAAAGTTTTTTTTTTTTTTTTTTTTTTTGTCTTTTATCTTTTGTCTTTTGTCTTTTATCTTTTTTTTTTTTTTTTTTTTAAATGGGATTTTAGTTAAATTTTAGGCCTATATATTTAAAATTGATGTCTGTTGTTAGTTTTGGAATACTGGTAATGAATTGTAGAAACATTTTATTTTCTATGGATTTTATTATTAGTATGCAATGGAAGGATGTCATACATAAAGGACGGTTGGTTGTTTGATTGCTTTTTTTGTGGCACAATGTCCAAATATTTATAAAGGATGGATTCTTCGAATGATTATAATAAAATAAGATGTGTGTGTGTGTGTACCACAGACCTAGTAGAAGGAGTATTCCATTTATTAAGGGAATATAAGTAAAGGTGAGAAAGATGAAACACCTGGCTACTGAAAAAGTGTTACTTTTTTTTGGCATTTATTGCGTTATTGGCGATTTCTTGTTCTAAATAATAATAATAATAATAAATTTTTATTATTATTATTAAAAAATACAGGAAGCAAAATTTGTGTAAAACGCTACAGCGGCTGAAATTTATTTTTACCTTATTATTAACACTTTCCAACAAGGTCGAAAGTGTTATGACTTCGATTTGTCTATACTCGATTTAACTCCAATAAATAACCATGGACATTTTAAAAATAATATAAGGTATAATATATTTAAACTAATTCAATTTAGAGAATTAAGTATAGCAATTATAAGCGTTTTATAAAAATAATTACTTAAAAATTACGAAATAATGAAATATAAAAAATAATCTTACCTGTGAAATAAAATCCTTATTTTACATAACTTCTAGGCCTTTTAAAGTGCATCTAATCACTATTTCTTGCTATAAAATTTAGATTCAAAACAATCTAACTTTTCAAGTGAAATAAAAATTTTACAAATAACTTTCAAAGAAATAGGAAGGATATCGTCTGCGTAAGAGAAAGTAGAGTTTAGAGCATGGCGAGAAAATTTCAATGTTGGCCAGTTTGGCTTCCTCTAGTTCAAGCAGTCACGTGACTTTTCTATGAGGGATCTTTGAAACTGAAAAAAGTTGCCATTGTCCCGTCCACTTTTATAGTAGGTCTATGGTGCATACCCGGCTCTTTGTAGGAAAATGTCTGATAACAGAGCTACACAAATTTGCATGGAGGTTCGTATTGACCTCTCCTGATGAATTTTGGAGCCCGATTTCCAAATTTTGAGTTAATTTTTTTTAAATTAATTAAATTATGAAAGTAATAACCTTATAGTAGCTTTAAAATTGGCCATTTAAATATTAGATTTAAATTTAATTGTTGCCAAAAAAGTTTATGAGTTAATTTTTTTTTTCGACATAAAAAGAAACATATTTTCACTAGAATAATAATAATAATATATATATATATATATATATATATATATAAATTAAATTTGCTTATGCATATGAGGAAATGACGTCATTATGATTTTAAAATTAAATATTAATAAAAATTAAATTATAGAAAAACGTGGGCATTTTTTTAAAATTTTGATGCTGAAGTAGACAAGACATTTTTCATCAAGGACTTTGCTTTCGCGACAGTCATTTTAAGCCGAGTAGCACATCAAAAATATAAATAAATTATAAAATATTGAAAGAAAAAAAAAATGAAAGAAACGGAAACAATAATCGCAAAAATTATCTAATTTTGTCTCACTATATCATTTTATAGAAAAAGCCAAAATGGCGCCAAAAATTCAAAAGTTGCCAAGGAAAGCTATAATAAAGCTACCATGATCAGGTTTACACATTTATTTATTTATATTTCTGTATACCAAACACTTTTAACTAGCCATAAAATATTTAAAATGGAAAATATATATAACCATAAATAACACTGCTCGACAGGAAAATTGACCCCAACACCATTTTGGCAAATTCTTGTGTAAAATGACCTCCTGAATCCGAATATGACGTCCATTTTGCCCTACCCACCATTTTTTAAGGTAGGGCAAATTAGGGTAGGGCATTTTTAGGTAGGGGGCTCTACCCCCCATTTTTATCACTTTTTGGTAATTTTATGGCTATATATTTGATTTTTAAGGAGAGGGGGGGAGGAGGATTATTTTAACTGTTAAATATCTTCTGAGGGGCTACAGAGTTGGAAAATTTTAAAACACCAACATTTGCCGCAAGAGGAAAACTTAAGGGGGGAGGGTTGCCACTGAAATTATGTATTACATTTCTTATATTTCTTTTAATCTATTAGTAATGTTATTTATTAAACATTATACATTTTTATTTTTAAGTGTTAAATTAATTCTTTTACATTCTCCAAATAAAATTCATGACAGTAAAATTACCGAACAGTGATAAAAATTGGGGGAGGGATGGGGTCCCGAGAAAACGGTGGGTGACTGGGCAAATTGGTAGTCATATTCGGATTCAGGAGGTCATTTTACATAAGAATCAGCATGAATGGTACCA
This sequence comes from Salticus scenicus, assembly GCA_963930645.1. NCBI lineage: Eukaryota > Metazoa > Arthropoda > Arachnida > Araneae > Salticidae > Salticus > Salticus scenicus. The sequence goes on from OZ005651.1 coordinate 244,751,743, forward strand.
GGGTTCAAAGATTTTTTATTTTTTCATTTTTATTTATTTTTTTATTTATTTATTTTTTTTTTTGCAGCGCAGTGTAATTAGTTGTCTCATTACACACAAAACTCATACTGTATTGTAATATTGTATTTGGCGTGAAATTGCTGTCATTTTATGGTTGGCTGGATAAATTACATAAAATATAGGAAATAACGTGGAAATAAATATTATGTATAGTACGCATAGTGCTATTCATATGTAATTGGGTTTCAAATATAAAAAATTTACTTCAATTTCTTCGAAACTGTCATCCAATAAGCACCCAAATTGAGGCCCACGGGTAAGGCATTGTTGCAGGCAGTAGGGACACGTACCAAAGATTTAGCGGTTGAGGAAGACATTGCCGAAGGCAGCGAGGACTCGGAGCGAGCTTTTGAGCAATTTAAATGAATTTTCTTTTTGTTTTTTGTTTATAAAGCAATATATATATATATATATAAAGATGATTCTATTTTTAATTCCTTTAAATATAGTGACCAGCGATGCGGGCAAAGCCAGATAGTATCAAATAATTTTCTGGTCCTTTTATTTTTTATTTTTATTTATTTATTTAATTTGAGTTAAAATTAGATTTTGGGTAGAGGGCGATAATATTGCTTTTTTGAAGTTTTTGGTGGGTAATACTTTATCGAATTCTTTCTGTTGTTGAATTATTCTGTTATTAATATTATTCTATTTCTATTCTATTGATACATTAATATATTTCGCATTAACATTTAATGAACTCAGAATTAAATTTCAGGTGTTCAGTTAGTTTTTATGTGTACTTCGCATAAATATTCACTATATTAGAAATTCTGTGTAATTTTTTATTGTGTACGAAATTTATCAGTTATTTATCTTGACATTTTATAGGAAATTGTTTATTTTAGAATTACTATTTCGTGATTAATGTATTCTTTCAAATTTAAAATTAAATTAGTTTGATAATTGAATATTTTGAAATTTATTCCAGTTTAAATATGGTGACTGTATTTAGTTCATTATTATTATTTTTGCATGCAGATAATTAAGGGATTAACTTCTAACAAAAAATGTGTGGGAACGCTAGTCTTCAGAACTTAGGTTTGTACCTATCTCTCATTTTCAAGTCTATCAACGAATTTTAAGAAATTTTACTCCAAGTTAGTTTTACAAGCGTAAAACAAATCTTATAAAAAAATCAGCAAGATATTTTCTCATTTCTCATTTGATATTTCAGTTAAATCGATCGTTTTCTTTTCGAGAAAAAAATTGCTGTTTACTTTTCTATTTTTGATATTTTGAATTAGTTGTGGTTTCAATTTGATGACCAGTAAAAGAAAAAAAAAATAAAAAAATAACTGTATTCATTTATGGCTAATTCTAACAATTTCTGGCCGCTGTGGGAAAAGTGCGAAAGAAAAACTAATACTCGTACACTCTTGCTGGTGACATTACATAGAAGTAAAACTTGTATCTCAGGTTACATTACAAATTTACATTCCTGCTCAAAAATTTAACAAGATTTGCAAACGATCAGTTTTTTTTTTTTCCAATTTAAAAACTTATCTCTCTATGAAATGTTTTTAAACATTGGGTATTTAAAAAAATGAGTCTTCCTCAGGTTTTTCAGTGAAGATTGGTTTAAGACAACATTTTGGGGGCCAGTAACAAATTGAGAAAAATCAATAATGTTTGTGATCACCCTGTATCATTAAGTGAACGAAATGATCTGTAATTTTAGGATATTTATCCACAAACTGTACTGGGTCTATATTAACATATCCTAAAGTAACAAATCATTTCGTTTAGTTAATGGTACAGGGTGATCACAAACATTATTTATTTTGCTTAATTTGTTACCGGCTCCCTAAATATTGTCTTAAACCAGTCTTCACTGAAAAACACGAGGAAGACCCAGTTATTTAAATATCCAATGTTTGAAAGCATTTCATCGAGAGATAAGTTTTTAAATTGGAAAAAAAAAAAAAAAAGTGATCATTTGAAAATCTTGCTAAACTTTTGAGGAGGAGTGTAGATGTCTTTATAAGTAAAGAAAAGGAAGATGAAGAAGGGAAAACACAATTTGGGACTTTGATTTTTTTAGAAATGATCTACTGGTCCGTTTCAGTACGCATTATTAGTGCGTTCCCATGTGTTCCATCTAACATGTAAAAATTCACTAAAATAAAAGAAGAATGGGAATTGCGTTCCTGTGTGTTCCCATGCAAATTAAATCCTGAATATTTGTTTAACTGAAGTTTTTATCTTTTCTCAGAAAGATGCTTTCTTTAGTGTTATTTTACATTGATTGCAGGCTAAAATTGTATACAACTAATTGTTACATTATATATGTATATGCATATATATATTTACACACATATATTTTTAACACGCTTTTATTAGCTTCACCTGTATGTATGTTTGTATGTCTGTTTGTATGTATAACGTATGTTTGTAACCGCTCTGGGAGCAAACAAAAAATCTATATTATAAAAAAAAGACTTTCCTTACGTGAACGCTGTGGCTGTGAGGTAAAGCTCCGCGCCACGAACCTAAAGGTCTAGCGTTCGAGCCCAGTCAGGGGAGATTTTTTAAAAATGGTTTTTGTTTAATTCTGAATTATTTTAATTAAAGATATAAATGTATGTAAATATTATGGTGTGTCGCTCACACGATTTTCTCTTACCCTGCATTTTAATACTAAGATAGATATTTTGTGCTTTTTTGTTCACATTTCTAGAAAAGCGTGTTCTTTATTTTTTTTTAAACTATAATATTTTATTTTCATTTGAGATTGTAGTGAATTTATTATGAAACATGCATATGGAAGAATTTTTTAAATCATGCGAGCTTAATTCTTTTTCAAATACTTTAATTTTTCATAGAAAATTGAACTATTGCTATTGTATGTTATGATTTGTTGTGAGAAAGTGTTTTTAACACGCTTTTATTAGCTTCACCTGTATGTATGTTTGTAACCGCTCTGGGAGCAAACAAAAAAATCTATATTGTAAAAAAAGACTTTCCTTAGGCGAAAAAAAAAAAAAGAAAAAAAACTGTGGCTTTGAGGTAAAGCTTCGGGCTACGAACATAAAGGTCTAACGTTCGATCCCAGCCAGGGGAGATTTTTTAAAAACGGTTTTTGTTTAATTCTAAATTATTTTGTAATCACCCTGTAATATGGTGTGTCACTCACACAATTTTTTCTTACCCTGCATTTTAATACAATAAAGATAGATATTTTGTGCTTTTTAGTTCACATTTCAATAAAAGCGTGTTCTTTAATTTTTTAAAAGTATAATTTTATTATTAAATTTTCAAATGTAATTTTTACAATAGCAAGTTAGTAAACCTTTACACATTCTAAATTTTAAATATTTATTAGCAACTTTTACATGTTGTACTGATTTGCATCCCAGAAAAATAAAACCCTGTATACCCTGAAGAAAAATGTGAAGGGAATTGTTCCGTTGTGCTTGACTTTATTTGTATTGTTACACAGTCAGATCAGTTCTCCCCTAAATGTGTTTTTGTAAACATTAGAAATTGACAACTTAAAAGTGAAAAACTATAGAGTGCAAAGTGACCTTTTTCAGAGAGGTTTTTATCGGAAAGTATGTCTAACTGTACACATATATTTTAATGGATTGGCCGAATTAACTTTTACAAGAGCAAAAAGTTTCAAAGTCAGAATTTGAACCTGAGACTTTTGGGTTAACGACTCAAACACTCTACTACCTGAGCAATAGCTGGTGAGAATTGACTTGCCCAAGTCGCTCATACGACAGTTGATTTTTTTTTTTTTTTTTTTTTTGTTAAATGCAGGTCCAGTACAATCAAAGAAATTTATTTAATTTTAACATAATAATTGTTGGTTGATAAGGCATAATTAAGAAATTTACTCTGACCATTTATACCAAAGAGGTCTGAAGAATATAGAGATGAAATGACCGTTTTCCGCATGAAGCCTAATGCGACCTTAAAAACCTGTTCAAATGTAGCCCAAACTTTTGCACGAGTAGTGTATGCAGTAAGAGTAGCCCAATCTTTCATACAGAAGTGCCTACACTCATCCCTAGAAAATACACTGTAATTATTACTCGACTACGAATTGGGCATTCAAGACTCACACATAAATACTTATTACTTGGAGAACAACAACCTGTGTGTCCGAAATGTCATTTCAGTGCATTAACCATTCGTCATGTCCTCACCGACTGCCCTTGCCTTCGTCATCTCTATCGAACACATTTTAATTCATCTTCACCCAATCTGACGAGCCTTTTAGGTGTAAATCCTCATTATCATTTGACAAACTTTTTTGAAAGAGGCTGGTTTTTACTTCGACATCTGATTTTATTATTTACTATGTTCATACTGTTTTACATTGGTTTTTAGTGTCTACACTGTTTTTTTTTTTTTTGATTTTATCTTTTGTGTATTTTTGTTTCTTATTTTTACTGTGTTTTTTCAATGACAATCTGGATGGGTGAACCCATCCAGAAGCTGCTTTTTATTCTTTCACCTTTTTGTGTGGCGCAGCATGTCCAAATATGGACCTCGCGCCAATAAAAGTTATTCAACCAACCAACCATACAGAAGTGCAAACACTTGTATATAGTTAAATGTCTCCTTCCCGGAAAATCTTCGACCACGCCCACGAGTTCGGGCTACATTTGGGAGGGATAACAGGCTTCACATTGCATATCCGGTTTTAAGGTTGACACCATCTCTATATTCTTCTAACCTCTTTGCATTTATACAACAAATTTTTAATGGATTGGTCGCGTTTTTACAAGGGCAAAACGTTAATAGGCCATTCAAACCTGGAACTTTTGGGTTAACATCCCAACGCTTTACTATTTTTAGCTCTAGTAAAAATTAATTTATCCAATCCATCAAAAATCTATCATATAAATGGTCGAAGTTATAATTCTAATTAACCATTGGCATCAAGCAGCTATGGAAGTAAAATAAATAAGTAATTTCATCCATACGATAAGGTTTGTATTCCCTCGTACCCGGAAAAACAAATTAAATTAAAATTTCCTATTTTCATAGGAGCGAATAATGCGGGTGAGTTATTATCCGGGATCTACAGTTGATAGATGGTTGGAGCATTAACACAATGTTCCTATGTTTAAATTCTGTACAAAGTAACTTTCTCCTTTAGTAAAAATTAATTCGACCAATTCACCAAAAATCTATTGAAAATATGATTAATGTTCTTAGAATATATATATATATATATATATATATATATATATATATATATATATATATATATATATATTATAATATATATATATATATATTATTACATCTAGTTAAGAGAGTACAGTATCTATTTTTGCCGACAGCTCTAACCATGTTATACTATGCGTAATTTGTTTATAGAAATACTCATTACCTAATATCTTTTTTCTGTAAATTCTGTCTTCACATTCGAAAATTTACAATAGTTAAAGTTTTGAACGCTTTCTGAAAACTGATCTTTTAATATTTTTTTATTTTTAAGTTAAAAAATGCGAAATATTAAACAAGTTCATTTTTCACATATTTTTGTTCTAAAATGAAATATTAAAAGCTTAAAAGATACATTTTTAAAAAGTGAGAACAACTGTAATGGTTGTGAATTTTCCGAATCTGAAAACGGAATTACGAAAAAAAAAAAAAAAAGTTCTTAAAATCATGTAATATTTTGTTCATGTTTGCTGTCTCAAATATAATTCATACTTAATGTGTATTACTTGATTCACATGTAAATCATCAAATCTAAAGTAAATAAGACAAGTGTAAACTTGAATTCTTAATCTTGGCTTGCATTAAACTTACAAGCTTGAAATATCAAGCTCAATGTAAGTTTCGTGGCTTGATTAATCAAGGCTGAGATAACATAATGCAAGCTTTCTGTGCTGTCTGGGTTAAAACTTTAATTTAATGAGTGACTCGTTTACTAAAACACACATTCGTGCCAATAACAATCTGAAAAGTTTGTCATTAATGTTTTCTATTTTACTGGCTTAAACTTCATAAAAATTGGGGAAAAAAGGGCTAAAGTAGCCCAGGTCTACTGTACCATAAAAAATCTCTAATCTGTAAATGGTATGTTTAATATACTATACATATGCCATGCAATTTTTTATAACCAGTACATTATGCTGCAAAGCTAATATAGGGTATATATACCGTAAAAAAAAAATTAATCAGTACATGTGCTGTAAAGCTAATGCAGGATATATTTACCATAAAAAAATTATCAATCAGTACACATACCATATTTTTACTGCATGGTATAAGTGCCATAAAAAATATCTATTAGTAACTATACTAATAGATATTTACTATATACTTTAAATAATATTATATAATTATTGTATAATATATTTAATTATACAATTATATATGCAAATATATTATGAAACATATTGCAATATATATGCAATATGCATATTATGCAATTATATTGTATAATATTATTAAATAATATTATACTTTAAATGCATGATATGTGTGCCGTTAATCTGAACACATAAGTATTTTTCATTGATGGTATATGTTCTATAATTAAGTTGTAAGTTGTAAGCTATATGTATCCTGAATTTCATAGTACTTTTCTAAATTTTTAAACCTATTGGTTTTTATTGAGAGGATTTACTAAAATTTTACATTACATTTTACTGATTTTTAATATTTTTTAATTTAATTTACTGAAAGCTAAAGTGAGAAAAACAACCATCACTACAAGAAGAGATGTCATTCAAAGAAATTAATGTATAGTTTGAATTGTTATCGCCACATGTAATAAAATCTTGATTCATAAAACCTATCACAGAATCTAATTTTTTGATCGATTTGGCTGCTAGGATAGCTTTAATGTTACGAAACCTACCTTTAAAGCCTTACTGAAAAATTCTTCGACTATAGAAATAGTAATTTAATTCATATATTATATATTTTTTTTTATAATTGCATCTCTTTTTGTAATCTGGTTTATCTATTTCCTGTTTCAGTAACTATAATCAGAAAACAGTAAAATATTCAACAGAATGTATTATTTTATTACTTACATTAGAATGCATTATTATTTACATGGACCATTTTATTAAAATCAATGAAAAAATCAATGGGTTAACTTTGATTTTTAAACTCATTTTAAATTTTATTAAACTATTTTATTTTCACAATTCTTATTTTTCTCAATTTTATAGTGAAAGCTGTTTCATTTCTGGGAAGACACAAGTTATTTATTTGGTTTTATTTCCCATTTCATTTTCAGGCAGTATTCAGGTAAAGTAAAGTAAATAATAATAATAATAATGGTAAGAATGATATGTTTTTTTAAATTAATAATTAATTAATTAAATTACTTTTTTTATAATCTTCTTATATATTTTCAAATCAATAATGTAAGATAATAATAGTAATTTTTTTTTTTTTTTTTTTTTTTTAAGAATATTATACATATATATGTCTTTTTTTTTTTTAACGTATTTCCAGAGTAATTTTCATTTTAAAAGTATTATATTCTTAAGAATATTTTTATATACCTCAGGTAGAAAAAAGAAAGAAAAAAAAAAGAAAAAGAAAATTGTATCATAATAAGCAGCGAGACGTAACAAAATAAATAAATTGTTGTTCAAAACGTTAAAATTATAATAATAATAATAAACAGATTCCGGTAGTTCTTGTGTTAAATATTTTTCCTTGATTTTATCATTGTCTCTTTTCTATGAATAAATATTTAATACTGATTTATTGTTCAATGTTTTAGAATAATCAATAATTTGTTGTTAAATCTTACAATATTATCATTTTGACTTAAAACTATTGGTATGACGTAAAAACCAATAGTGTATGTATTTTTTTAAATCAATTTACGTACACATTAGTTTCACATAACACATTTTTTTGAAATCCATCCATAATCCATGCTCTGGGAAAAAAAAAAAAAAAAAAAAAAAAAAAAAGAAAGAAAGAAAGAAAAAGAGAGAGAAAAAAAAAAAAGAACATTCGCATATGTTGGTTTTTATAATCTTCATTAGCAAAAACAAATATATATGCATATATATATACTAGCTGACCCGACAAACGTTGTTTTGTCATATAAATTATTTCTAGAGAATATTTTGCTAGAAAAAAATAACTAACTTATTGTAAGTGTGTAAGGATGTGGTATATAAGTGAAACAGGTATGGAGCGCTGTGAACGGTGGCTGTGAATTCCGATTATAACGTAAAAGACATAATTACCGAAATTTTCGCTACTTGCTTCTTGCTACTTGCTATTTGGTACTTTCTACTTGCTACTTGTTATTTAAAACCTCCTCTGAATGTCGAACAGCACAAAATTTTATTTAATACGGCAAATATTTCAATTTATGAGAGAATCTCTGATAGCAACGAATTTCACATGAAAATTCCGTCTTTTTTGAATAAGCTGTAACAATCTGGACCGATTTGATGAAAATTTTTATCAAAAAGTTATTACAATATCTAACATCATTACATGCACATTTATCACAATTCAATCAATCGATGCATGTGAGTATGTGTATAGTATGAGCGAAGTGAAATGTAGAGTTCGTATTAAATAAAAACTTAAACTCGTTTTAATTAAAGGTGAAAAAGTTGAAATTCAATTTATTTTATAACAGGTATATTTTTTTAATCTACAAAAACTTAATTTATCGTAATGCCATTGGATGTACAATATTTTTGGTTAATCCTTGAGGAGTATACACAAACAAATTCGAAGGTTTTCCAACCCTGGAACACGCAACATATAATTGGTCGTGAGAAAAGCACGGATTTTCTAAATCTAAGCCACAAATTGGGACCCCTTTGGTGACTTTAAATATTTTAAGCCATTTTTGCGATGAATTGAAATGGCTATCTCAATTGTGGAACTAAAGATCTTGGCGAGAAGCGTCCGAGCTACTTCAGTGCCAAATTTCAAATTTTGCCAAAGGGATCCGATACTAAAGGTGTTCTATACAAAAAATAAATAAATAAAATATCAGTGACATACACACGCACAAAAGTATGGGACCCCAGTGGTGACTTTAAATATTTTAAGCCATTTTTGCGATGAATTGAAATGGCTATCTGAATTGTGGAACTAAAGATCTTGGCGAGAAGCGTCCGAGCTACCTCGGTGCCAAATTTTCCATACAAAAAATAAATAAATAAAATATCAGTGACGTACACACGCACAAAAGTATGGGACCCCTTTGGTGACTTTAATATTTTAAGCCATTTTTGCGATGAATTGAAATGGCTATCTGAATTGTGGAACTAAAGATCTTGGCGAGAAGCGTCCGAGCTACTTCGGTGCCAAATTTCAAATTTTGCCAAAGGGATCCGATACTAAAGGTGTTCCATTCAAAAAATAAATAAAATATAATAAATTAGCTACACAAATAAATTTGTAGGTTAGGGTGGTTGTTAATCAACGCGCGTGTAAATTTGATAGAAAATTATATAAAACACTCACTCTAATTCCGCACTAAACTTGCAAAATGTATAGTTTTTTATGCACACTTCAAAACTTTTCAAACACTAATTACATTTTGATGTAATATTTCAATTAGGACACAATTTTTTGTATAACAATAATAACACGAAGTTACAAAATATTTTCTTGAATTTGATCTCAGCACCAACTGTCGGGAGAAACTGGAATTACAATAGAATATACGCAAGCGAAGTGTGACGTCACTGACCGTCAGTGGATGCAAGAAAAAGATTTCCTATGTTAATCTCCCATTGGATTTTTTATAAAAAATTATTAAAAATCGAGGAAAATTATTTCTCGATTTTAATCCCCGTATTTGGGTATAGATATGTATTAGTTATCGTATGCATGTGTTAGATTGAGTTATTTTGCTCTCAAATTGACAAAATTTTAATTTTAAATTTCAAAACTCTGTCTTCCTTGGCGTTTTTTGTATTTGGCGATCAAAAACGTAATACGAAAATATACAGGCCAGATGTATATTTTCGTAATATGTATTGTACGAAATTCTTTCATATTATTCATTACTCTCTTAATATAAGTTGTTGAAATAACCATTATTTTTGAAAGAAATTAAATATGTTCGCCAGATAATATGGCGATATTCTTTTTCCGCCAAGGATGACAGAGTTTTGAGATTAAAAATTCAAATTTTATCAATTTTACAGCAAAAACAACTCAATCTAACGCATGCACATGATAACTAATACATATCTATACCCAAATATGAGGATTAAAATCGGGAAATAATTTTCCTCGATTTTTAATAATATAAATTACAATGGACGATTAACATAGGAAATATTTTTCTTGCATCCACGGACGGCCAGTGACGTCATCACTTCGCTTGCGTATTATTGAATATTCGATATTACGATCGTAGCGCAGCCTGCCGGATCCAATGTGAAACATTCCAAAATCAACAACAACTTATAAGTGATAAATTAATTAAATAAACAATTTAAATTGGACTGAATTGTAAATCTAAACCATTTTTGAATCCACCTGAAGACACACAAAAAATTTCATTAAACTCGGTCCAGCCGTTTAGGAGGAGTTCAGTGACATACACACGCACAAAAGAAATCTTTATATATATATTTCTTTTGTGCGTGTGTATGTCACTGAACTCCTCCTAAACGGCTGGACTGAGTTTAATGAAATTTTTTGTGTGTCTTCAGGTGGATTCGAGGATGGTTTAGATTTACAAATGAAAGTTGTAACTTAATTAGTTCTTTCTTAATTAATTTTTAACCAACTCTTTCAACAACTTTTCCACCTAGATGGCGTGAGTTGTCGTAAACACGATGTCAGAATTTATTTAATGTTGAAATGAATAATATTATAGTTTTAAAAAATTAAAGAACACGCTTTTATAGAAATGTGAACTAAAAAGCACGAAATATCTATCTTAGTATTAAAATTCAGGGTAAGAGAAAATCGTGTGAGTGACACACCGTAATATTTACATACATTTAAATCTTTAATTAAAATAACTTAGAATTAAAAAAAACCATTTTTTAAAAATCTGCCGTAAAGGGGATCGAACGCTGGACCTTTAGATTCGTAGCGCAGCGCCTTACCTCGACGCCGCATCGTTCACGTAGGGAAAGTATTTTTTTTTACAATATAAATTTTTTGTTTGCTCCCAGAGAAGTTACAAACATACATACATACATACATACATACAGGTGAAGCTAATAAAAGCGTGTTAAAAATGAATTTTTAACCGTATCTTACGAAGTGTTTAAAATATTTTTTCAAAATTAATATTTTTAGAATCGTAACCGTATCTTACGAAGTGTTTAAAATATTTTTTCAAAATTAATATTTTTAGAATCGTAACCGTATCTTACGAAGTGTTTAAAATATTTTTTTCAAAGTTAATATTTTAGAATCGTAAACACGATGTCAGAATTTATTTAATGTTGAAATGAAAAATGAATTTTTAACCGTAAGTGTTTAAAATATTTTTCAACGTTAATATTGTTAAAATGTTAAAATTAGTTAAAATGGTATATTCTTTTAAAATATTCGTCAATATCCGACGGAGTTATTTTATGTTAAAATGAAAAATGAATTTTTAGGCCATTATTATTTGTGCAGATGGAAAATGTACTAAAAGTTTGCCGAAGAATTTCACGATCACAAATGTTGACGGATATCCAATATATCGTCGAAGAATTCCCGATAATGGCGGACAATCTTATCATCTATGGCGGTCATCTATGTCAACAACATAGATATTGACATTGATAACCGATGGGTGGTCCCATATTCGCCTCTGCTGAGCAAAACATTCAATGCTCATATTAATGTTCAGTTCTGCAGTTCAGTGAAGAGCATCAAATACATTTGCAAGTATGTGAATAAAGGCAGTGATACGGCTGTATTTCGAGTTGAAAATACCAATGTGAATGCTCCTCTGGTGAATAACAACGATGAAATAACACTTTACCAAACTGGCCGGTACGTGAGCTCCAATGAAGCTGTTTGGCGTATCTTTGGTTTCCCAATTCATGAACGGGAACCAGCAGTTCTTCATTTAGCCGTCCATCTTGAAAATGGCCAGCGCGTATATTTCACGAGCGAGACAGCGAATGATCGTGCTATAAATCCACCAAAAACTACACTCACCGAATTTTTTGAATTGTGTAATCGTGCGGATGCTTTTGGTGCTTTTGCACGGACATTACTCTATTCAGAAGTACCACGCTATTTCACATGGGCTCCAACAAAAAAATGGATGCCCCGCAATCAAGGCACGCCGATTGATGCATGTCCCGGTTTATTCAAATCAAACACCTTGGAACGAGTATTTACGGTCAATCCAAGGCAGACTGAGTGCTTTTATCTTCGACTGTTATTGGTTAATGTCATCGGCCCTTTGTCATTTCAAGATTTACGTAAAGTGAATGGACAACAGTATCCAACGTATAAAGATGCATGCCTTGCACTCGGCTTGCTGGAAGACGACAACCAGTGGGAGTGTATGCTTGCTGAAGTAGGACTGAACTGTACAGCAAAACAAATTCGTCTACTATTCGCTATAGTGTTGACTACATGTTTCTCGGCCAAAGCAGAGACATTATGGGATAATCACAAAGATTCAATGACTAATGATATATTGCATCAACATCGTTCACGGTGCAACGATCTAACGATAGTATTCAGTGACGCTATGTACAATGAAGCATTGATTGCTATTGAAGATCTTTGCATTATCATTGCCAACTTACCACTCAGTCATTTCGGTATGCATTCAACAAATCGAAATGCATCTGATTTAATAAGCACTGAATTGAATCGTGAACTACAATACAATACTGTAGAAATGGCAGCGATTGTTGCTCGCAATGTCCCACTAATGAATGAAGAATAAAGAACCATTTACGACCGCATCATGCTCGCAGTTTTGGCAGGACAAGGTGGATTCTTTTTTTTTTGGGGTGCACCAGGTGGAACTGGCAAAACATTCCTTATTTCGCTAATTCTCGCCGAAATACGATCAAATAATGGCATCGCATTGGCTGTTGCATCATCTGGCATTGCGGCAACTTTATTGGATGGATGCAGAACAGCTCATTCATTATTTAAACTGCCACTAAATATTCAAAATAACCCAGACGCAGTGTGCAACATAAAAAAACAATCGTCCATGGCCACAGTGCTGAAATAGTGTAAAATTCTTATCTGGGATGAATGCACTATGGAACACAAACATTCGATTGAGGCGTCGAACAGGACATTGAAAGATATAAAAAACAACGACAAACTATTTGGCGGCACTCTGTTACTCTTTTCAGGTGATTTCAGACAAGCATTTCCCGTTATTCCGTGTTCAACATACGCTGATGAGATCAACGCGTGCTTAAAATCATCGTCATTGTGGCTTAATGTTGAAAAAGTACAACTGAAAGTAAATTTGTGCGTTCAAAAGCTTCAAGATCCATCCGCTGAAACATTCTCAAAACAATTGTTAGATATCGGCGATGGAAAAGTTACTACAGATGAAACTGGATGCATAAAATTACCGACCGATTTCTGCACAATCATTGATTCTCAAAATGCTCTTATTGACCAGATATTTCCCGATGTACACAGACGATACACAAATCATGAGTGGCTGGCAGAAAGAGCAATTTTAGCAGCAAAAAATGTGGACGTCAACGAATTGAATCTCAAGATACAACATTTGTTACCAGGAGACTTGGTGTCATACAAATCTAATGATACAGTTTGCGATGCCACCGAAGCTGTAAATTATCCAACAAAGTTTTTAAACTCATTGGATTTACCAGGCATGCCACCGCATATTTTACAACTGAAGGATGGATCTCCGGTTATTTTGCTTCGTAATTTGAACCCACCACGGTTGTGCAACGGCACGCGATTAGTCATAAAAAAATTAATGAAAAATGTTATCGAAGCCATCATTTTAAATGACAAATTCCGAGGTGAAAATATATTACTACTGCGAATTCCTATTATACCCACAGATGTGCCAATTCAATTTAAACGCCCTCAATTTCCAATTAGATTGGCATTTGCAATGACTATCAATAAGTCTCAGGGCCAAACGATGTCTGTCTGTGGCTTAGATTTGAGCACATCATGTTTTTCACACGGACAATTATACGTGGCTCTCGAGTGGGCAAACCATCCAGTTTATTTGTATTGGCGAAAGATGGGATAACAAAAAATATTGTACACTCTGTTGCATTAAGGGAATGATATTGTTTTTTAGTAATATTGTTGTAAGTAGCGATATGTATATAATTTTAAAGAATCAATTTTAATAAATTAAAAAAATAAATGATTGGTGTTTTGTAATTTTTATATTCTTTCACCGTTCACAGCGTTCCATACATCTTCCACTTATATACCACATCCTAACACACTTACAATAAGTTAGTTATTTTTTTCTAGCAAAATATTCTCTAGAAATAATTTATATGACAAAACAACGTTTGTCGGGTCAGCTAGTATCTTTATATATATATTTCTTTTGTGCGTGTGTATGTCACTGAACTCCTCCTAAACGGCTGGACCGAGTTTAATGAAATTTTTTGTGTGTCTTCAGGTGGATTCGAGAATGGTTTAGATTTACAATTCAGTTCAGTCGGATAATTGGATCAAAAGATATTAAATAAAAACTCCATTTTAACTTTAAAATGATTAAAAAGAAAAATATATTTGATGCGAAAATAAACAAAATTCACGTTTATTTATTTTTTCCGGAAATAAAATATTTTTAATTTCGCGTGATAAATAATAAAAATTAGAAAAAAAAATTTATATACTATGAAAATATTCGCGTGTAAATAAATATTTTCATAGAGATACTTGGTATTAGCTTAAAATTTTTATTTAATTTAGTAGTACTTTTCGTTTCTACAGTAAAACAAAATTTTTCGTTTTAATTGATACTTTAAATGTAACTTATAAAGGTTCTTTTATGTTTTCACTTTAATTGTAAATAGTAATAATTTCGAATTTATTAGAATTTTTTATTTTTATTTTGTATATATCATAAAACAGTTTTTCTTTTTTCTTTTCTTTTTTTTTTTTTTTTTTTTTTTTTTTTGTATGGAACAGCTTCAGTTTGGAAAAATTTGAAATTTGGCACAGAAGTAGTACGGACGTTTCTCGCCAAGGTCGTCAGTTACGCAATTGAGATAGCCATGTTAATTCATCGCAAAAATGGCCAAAAATATTTAAAGTCGACAAAGGGTGGGGGAGATCTATACTAAAGCTGTGCCTTTGCATTTATCTTTATATATATATTTCTTTTGTGCGTGTGTATGTCACTGAACTCCTCCTAAACGGCTGGACCTAGTTTAATGAAATTTTTTGTGTGTCTTCAGGTGGATTCAAAAATGGTTTAGATTTACAATTCAGTCCAATTTAAATTGTTTATTTAATTAAT
This sequence comes from Salticus scenicus, assembly GCA_963930645.1. NCBI lineage: Eukaryota > Metazoa > Arthropoda > Arachnida > Araneae > Salticidae > Salticus > Salticus scenicus. The sequence continues at coordinate 244,767,188 of OZ005651.1, forward strand.
TTATCACTTATAAGTTGTTGTTGATTTTGGAATGTTTCACATTGGATCCGGCAGGCTGCGCTACGATCGTAATATCGAATATTCAATAATACGCAAGCGAAGTGATGACGTCACTGGCCGTCCGTGGATGCAAGAAAAATATTTCCTATGTTAATCGTCCATTGTAATTTATATTATTAAAAATCGAGGAAAATTATTTCCCGATTTTAATCCTCATATTTGGGTATAGATATGTATTAGTTATCATGTGCATGCGTTAGATTGAGTTGTTTTTGCTGTAAAATTGATAAAATTTGAATTTTTAATCTCAAAACTCTGTCATCCTTGGCGGAAAAAGAACATCGCCATATTATCTGGCGAACATATTTAATTTCTTTCAAAAATAATGGTTATTTCAACAACTTATATTAAGAGAGTAATGAATAATATGAAAGAATTTCGTACAATACATATTACGAAAATATACATCTGGCCTGTATATTTTCGTATTACGTTTTTGATCGCCAAATACAAAAAACGCCAAGGAAGACAGAGTTTTGAAATTTAAAATTAAAATTTTGTCAATTTGAGAGCAAAATAACTCAATCTAACACATGCATACGATAACTAATACATATCTATACCCAAATACGGGGATTAAAATCGAGAAATAATTTTCCTCGATTTTTAATAATTTTTTTATAAAAAATCCAATGGGAGATTAACATAGGAAATCTTTTTCTTGCATCCACTGACGGTCAGTGACGTCACACTTCGCTTGCGTATATTCTATTGTAATTCCAGTTTGTCCCGACAGTTGGTGCTGAGATCAAATTCAAGAAAATATTTTGTAACTTCGTGTTATTATTGTTATACAAAAAATTGTGTCCTAATTGAAATATTACATCAAAATGTAATTAGTGTTTGAAAAGTTTTGAAGTGTGCATAAAAAACTATACATTTTGCAAGTTTAGTGCGGAATTAGAGTGAGTGTTTTATATAATTTTCTATCAAATTTACACGCGCGTTGATTAACAACCACCCTAACCTACAAATTTATTTGTGTAGCTAATTTATTATATTTTATTTATTTATTTTTTGAATGGAACACCTTTAGTATCGGATCCCTTTGGCAAAATTTGAAATTTGGCACCGAAGTAGCTCAGACGCTTCTCGCCAAGATCTTTATTTCCACAATTGAGATAGCCATTTCAATTCATCGCAAAAATGGCTTAAAATATTAAAGTCACCAAAGGGGTCCCATACTTTTGTGCGTGTGTACGTCACTGATATTTTATTTATTTATTTTTTGTATGGAAAATTTGGCACCGAGGTAGCTCGGACGCTTCTCGCCAAGATCTTTAGTTCCACAATTCAGATAGCCATTTCAATTCATCGCAAAAATGGCTTAAAATATTTAAAGTCACCAATGGGGTCCCATACTTTTGTGCGTGTGTATGTCACTGATATTTTATTTATTTATTTTTTGTATGGAACACCTTTAGTATCGGATCCCTTTGGCAAAATTTGAAATTTGGCACTGAAGTAGCTCGGACGCTTCTCGCCAAGATCTTTAGTTCCACAATTGAGATAGCCATTTCAATTCATCGCAAAAATGGCTTAAAATATTTAAAGTCACCAAAGGGGTCCCAATTTGTGGCTTAGATTTAGAAAATCCGTGCTTTTCTCACGGCCAATTATATGTTGCGTGTTCCAGGGTTGGAAAACCTTCGAATTTGTTTGTGTATACTCCTCAAGGATTAACCAAAAATATTGTACATCCAATGGCATTACGATAAATTAAGTTTTTGTAGATTAAAAAAATATACCTGTTATAAAATAAATTGAATTTCAACTTTTTCACCTTTAATTAAAACGAGTTTAAGTTTTTATTTAATACGAACTCTACATTTCACTTTGCTCATACTATACACATACTCACATGCATCGATTGATTGAATTGTGATAAATGTGAATGTAATGATGTTAGATACTGTAATAACTTTTTGATAAAAATTTTCATCAAATCGGTCCAGATTGTTACAGCTTATTCAAAAAAGACGGAATTTTCATGTGAAATTCGTTGCTATCAGAGATTCTCTCATAAATTGAAATATTTGCCGTATTAAATAAAATTTTGTGCTGTTCGACATTCAGAGGAGGTTTTAAATAACAAGTAGCAAGTAGAAAGTACCAAATAGCAAGTAGCAAGAAGCAAGTAGCGAAAATTTCGGTAATTATGTCTTTTACGTTATAATCGGAATTCACAGCCACCGTTCACAGCGCTCCATACCTGTTTCACTTATATACCACATCCTTACACACTTACAATAAGTTAGTTATTTTTTTCTAGCAAAATATTCTCTAGAAATAATTTATATGACAAAACAACGTTTGTCGGGTCAGCTAGTATATATATAAAGATAAATGCAAAGGCACAGCTTTAGTATAGATCTCCCCCACCCTTTGTCGACTTTAAATATTTTTGGCCATTTTTGCGATGAATTAACATGGCTATCTCAATTGCGTAACTGACGATCTTGGCGAGAAACGTCCGTACTACTTCTGTGCCAAATTTCAAATTTTTCCAAACTAAAGCTGTTCCATACAAAAAAAAAAAAAAAAAAAAAAAAAAAGAAAAACTGTTTTATGATATATACAAAATAAAAATAAAAAATTCTAATAAATTCGAAATTATTACTATTTACAATTAAAGTGAAAACATAAAAGAACCTTTATAAGTTACATTTAAAGTATCAATTAAAACGAAAAATTTTGTTTTACTGTAGAAACGAAAAGTACTACTAAATTAAATAAAAATTTTAAGCTAATACCAAGTATCTCTATGAAAATATTTATTTACACGCGAATATTTTCATAGTATATTAATTTTTTTTCTAATTTTTATTATTTATCACGCGAAATTAAAAATATTTTATTTCCGGAAAAAATAAATAAACGTGAATTTTGTTTATTTTCGCATCAAATATATTTTTCTTTTTAATCATTTTAAAGTTAAAATGGAGTTTTTATTTAATATCTTTTGATCCAATTATCCGACTGAACTGAATTGTAAATCTAAACCATTCTCGAATCCACCTGAAGACACACAAAAAATTTCATTAAACTCGATCCAGCCGTTTAGGAGGAGTTCAGTGACATACACACGCACAAAAGAAATATATATATAAAGATACTAGCTGACCCGACAAACGTTGTTTTGTCATATAAATTATTTCTAGAGAATATTTTGCTAGAAAAAAATAACTAACTTATTGTAAGTGTGTTAGGATGTGGTATATAAGTGGAAGATGTATGGAGCGCTGTGAACGGTGAAAGAATATAAAAATTACAAAACACCAATCATTTATTTTTTTAATTTATTAAAATTGATTCTTTAAAATTATATACATATCGCTACTTACAACAATATTACTAAAAAACAATATCATTCCCTTAATGCAACAGAGTGTACAATATTTTTTGTTATCCCATCTTTCGCCAATACAAATAAACTGGATGGTTTGCCCACTCGAGAGCCACGTATAATTGTCCGTGTGAAAAACATGATGTGCTCAAATCTAAGCCACAGACAGACATCGTTTGGCCCTGAGACTTATTGATAGTCATTGCAAATGCCAATCTAATTGGAAATTGAGGGCGTTTAAATTGAATTGGCACATCTGTGGGTATAATAGGAATTCGCAGTAGTAATATATTTTCACCTCGGAATTTGTCATTTAAAATGATGGCTTCGATAACATTTTTCATTAATTTTTTTATGACTAATCGCGTGCCGTTGCACAACCGTGGTGGGTTCAAATTACGAAGCAAAATAACCGGAGATCCATCCTTCAGTTGTAAAATATGCGGTGGCATGCCTGGTAAATCCAATGAGTTTAAAAACTTTGTTGGATAATTTACAGCTTCGGTGGCATCGCAAACTGTATCATTAGATTTGTATGACACTAAGTCTCCTGGTAACAAATGTTGTATCTTGAGATTCAATTCGTTGACGTCCGCATTTTTTGCTGCTAAAATTGCTCTTTCTGCCAGCCACTCATGATTTGTGTATCGTCTGTGTACATCGGGAAATATCTGGTCAATAAGAGCATTTTGAGAATCAATGATTGTGCAGAAATCGGTCGGTAATTTTATGCATCCAGTTTCATCTGTAGTAACTTTTCCATCGCCGATATCTAACAATTGTTTTGAGAATGTTTCAGCGGATGGATCTTGAAGCTTTTGAACGCACAAATTTACTTTCAGTTGTACTTTTTCAACATTAAGCCACAATGACGATGATTTTAAGCACGCGTTGATCTCATCAGCGTATGTTGAACACGGAATAACGGGAAATGCTTGTCTGAAATCACCTGAAAAGAGTAACAGAGTGCCGCCAAATAGTTTGTCGTTGTTTTTTATATCTTTCAATGTCCTGTTCGACGCCTCAATCGAATGTTTGTGTTCCATAGTGCATTCATCCCAGATAAGAATTTTACACTATTTCAGCACTGTGGCCATGGACGATTGTTTTTTTATGTTGCACACTGCGTCTGGGTTATTTTGAATATTTAGTGGCAGTTTAAATAATGAATGAGCTGTTCTGCATCCATCCAATAAAGTTGCCGCAATGCCAGATGATGCAACAGCCAATGCGATGCCATTATTTGATCGTATTTCGGCGAGAATTAGCGAAATAAGGAATGTTTTGCCAGTTCCACCTGGTGCACCCCAAAAAAAAAGAATCCACCTTGTCCTGCCAAAACTGCGAGCATGATGCGGTCGTAAATGGTTCTTTATTCTTCATTCATTAGTGGGACATTGCGAGCAACAATCGCTGCCATTTCTACAGTATTGTATTGTAGTTCACGATTCAATTCAGTGCTTATTAAATCAGATGCATTTCGATTTGTTGAATGCATACCGAAATGACTGAGTGGTAAGTTGGCAATGATAATGCAAAGATCTTCAATAGCAATCAATGCTTCATTGTACATAGCGTCACTGAATACTATCGTTAGATCGTTGCACCGTGAACGATGTTGATGCAATATATCATTAGTCATTGAATCTTTGTGATTATCCCATAATGTCTCTGCTTTGGCCGAGAAACATGTAGTCAACACTATAGCGAATAGTAGACGAATTTGTTTTGCTGTACAGTTCAGTCCTACTTCAGCAAGCATACACTCCCACTGGTTGTCGTCTTCCAGCAAGCCGAGTGCAAGGCATGCATCTTTATACGTTGGATACTGTTGTCCATTCACTTTACGTAAATCTTGAAATGACAAAGGGCCGATGACATTAACCAATAACAGTCGAAGATAAAAGCACTCAGTCTGCCTTGGATTGACCGTAAATACTCGTTCCAAGGTGTTTGATTTGAATAAACCGGGACATGCATCAATCGGCGTGCCTTGATTGCGGGGCATCCATTTTTTTGTTGGAGCCCATGTGAAATAGCGTGGTACTTCTGAATAGAGTAATGTCCGTGCAAAAGCACCAAAAGCATCCGCACGATTACACAATTCAAAAAATTCGGTGAGTGTAGTTTTTGGTGGATTTATAGCACGATCATTCGCTGTCTCGCTGGTGAAATATACGCGCTGGCCATTTTCAAGATGGACGGCTAAATGAAGAACTGCTGGTTCCCGTTCATGAATTGGGAAACCAAAGATACGCCAAACAGCTTCATTGGAGCTCACGTACCGGCCAGTTTGGTAAAGTGTTATTTCATCGTTGTTATTCACCAGAGGAGCATTCACATTGGTATTTTCAACTCGAAATACAGCCGTATCACTGCCTTTATTCACATACTTGCAAATGTATTTGATGCTCTTCACTGAACTGCAGAACTGAACATTAATATGAGCATTGAATGTTTTGCTCAGCAGAGGCGAATATGGGACCACCCATCGGTTATCAATGTCAATATCTATGTTGTTGACATAGATGCAGTGGCGTAGCGTAGGTTTGGAGCGCCCGGGGCAGTCCAAAATTATGCGCCTCTCTCCTTCCGGTGATGGTGTAAGTGTTAAAGCAAACTGACTGTGTAAGAATCCTAGGCCTGCATAGATTGCAGTCAAGGGGCTGTCTTTCTAAGAGATCCTATCCCGCATTCTCACAAGTTTCAGTGAAAACCACGAAAAAATTAGAACTGCTAAGTTGGCGAGTACGACCCGAGTTCGAATCGGGCACTTCCTCTCTCCTAGCTTCGACAGAAGACCTTCTTGGATATTAGTGGCTTTCGTCCGAGATTATGGAGTTAAATATGTACAGAGAAAAAACTATATATATAAATGATTCAAAAGCTATTTATAAATTCGCAATTTGTTCATAAAATACAATTACTTCCTTTCCAGTCATCAATACTTTCCTTTTTCATAATTATAAAAAATTACATCTTTGTTATCTATGAATAAAAAGGTTTCCAAATAGTAAGAAAAGAAAAAAAAAAAAGTACCTTATAAAACAAATAAGTTATTTCCACCCAGTTAGAATTATAGCTGAATCATTACATAAATTACACTCTCAAAATATGTAAATCTTTTTCAATTGGAAATATTGATACTGTCAGTTAGTCTTTCTTTGATCATCATTGAGCGTTTATATGTGTTTTATTAATTTAATTTTTAAAAGCTTCTATCATCTTGCATTGTTAATAGTAATTCTTAAGGGAATTGATAATAGAACAATAACATAACGTTAATTTAACTTTTTTGAAGCTTTTATTCAGCTATTCAGGGTAATAAATTTAAAAGTATCGTCGTAGAAATACTCAATTCTGAATAGACTTCTTTAAATAAAGTGAGTCGTCTAACAAAATGTCATAAGTATGACGTTTAAGTCAAAATATTTGAAACATAAATGCAGGATATATCGAGCAATTTTGTACATCTAACGAAGTTTGAACTTACAGAAAACCTAATGACTCATAAAGTGTATTAATTTCTGTTGACTTTTTTTTTTTTAAGTTGCTTGGTTACTAAACTTTTTAAGTTTTTCCCGAATAAAATATACTATTCACAAAGTAAGGATAATACTATGAAGAACTGACATAGAGGCTATAACAGTATAGAAACTCTTTGCGTGTAAAATGCATTAAAAAAGGCTATTATTTATACACTGTCTTTTAAATATCTCAGTTTCTTGAAATCGAAGCTCGTTTAATTTTTTTTCGTTTGTGAGGGCAATCTCTATGCAGCATTCAACAACAATCTGCTAATATATTAACATTCCATCGACTCTGATACTCCCTTTACAATTCTCGATAACTTAAGGAAATGCCTCTCTTCCTTCACTCACATCGTCTAGATTTTTAGGGAAATAAGTGAGATGGGAGTTGAAAAAGTAGAGTTTTAAACTCATTTCTGTCAAAAAAAAAAAAAAATCTGTCCAAAACCGTATGGGATGGAAATTTTTGAATATTCTTTTCTTAATCAGCATCTAGAAACACATCCCATCTCATCGCAAACCTGTATTATCGATATCAGTATTTTTTTTTTCTGATCAGTACTATGTTACAGAATACTTAATAGTTCAGACTCGAAAATTACGCAGAACCTTCTCAGCCTTTTCCATTATTTCTACAGCAGAAGGAGGCCCCACCAGTAGCTGAGTGGTTCTACTCTCGAAACTGGTAGACAGGAAGTAACGGATTTGATTTCAAGTCGCGGTCGTCGACTATTCGGAGTTTTCCGTGGTTTTCTCTGACACTTGCATATATAAAGACTAAGTTCCCTTAGAAACACCTTCATAGAGGGCCTCTCATCCAGGTCATTGTCAATCGGCCTTGCTTTCAAACACCAAAGATCATCTACAACAAAGTGTGAATAATTTAAAGACCTTGTATTTGCAGCTTGTTCTGAAGTTCCTGGAACCTTATACACTAAGATAAACTCTGCCTTTTTTCTTTACGATTTTTATTATAGTCGTATCTATTTGTTTAGAATCATGACAAAATTTATCTGTACAATATTTATTATTAAAAAAAAATAATATGAAATTTATTTGCAATCGCTCAAAAGGTGGTGCTGTTGTACCGTGCTCTTCTGGATTTTGTGATAGTTATATAATTTAGCACCTATGGAATGAAACTGTATCAAATTTTATATATAAGGTTTTTAGTATTTTTTTTCTTTGGTCAATTTTTAGTAGAAATGTTTATTTATATTAATAAATAAAAATGATAAAGAATGTCACTATCAAAATCTGATTGTAAAAAACTACCCATTTATGGATTTGGAAATTTCAGCGCCTCTTTTCAGCAATCATCTTGTTAACAACTGGCAGATGATGACCCTTTTATATGAATTTCTGAACTAACAAGTTACAGACGCAAAGGGTCCAGTATTTGACTATAAGGTAGGCTTTTGTTATATTGATCAGTATATTAGCGCTTTATGGACGCGAAATAAGAAGGGCCGCTTACAGTTATTGCCATACTATGAATGTATAGAGGCGTAGAGCTCAACGTCCAGTAGAAACTTTGACAAAAGTACTTGGCCAATTTATGAATATAAGATGTAAAAATGAGAGGAGAGTTCATTTAAAGTACGCGCCCACATTATAATAATCACAGGGGGAATAATTTAAAGCTATGATGCGCATAATTTTTTTTCATTTTCCTCAAGAAACCTATGGTTAGCCAGAGATAATTTTAGAAGGGTCTAATAAAATTGTAAACATTCAGAAATTTATCACAATGATAATTTTTAGTTTTTAGAAAAGCAGTATTTGGCGCCCCCTAAAATTTTGCGCCCGGGGCAAGCGCACCCCTTGCCCCCCGCACGCTACGCCACTGCATAGATGACCGCCATAGATGATAAGATTGTCCGCCATTATCGGGAATTCTTCGACGATATATTGGATATCCGTCAACATTTGTGATCGTGAAATTCTTCGGCAAACTTTTAGTACATTTTCCATCTGCACAAATAATAATGGCCTAAAAATTCATTTTTCATTTTAACATAAAATAACTCCGTCGGATATTGACGAATATTTTAAAAGAATATACCATTTTAACTAATTTTAACATTTTAACAATATTAACGTTGAAAAATATTTTAAACACTTACGGTTAAAAATTCATTTTTCATTTCAACATTAAATAAATTCTGACATCGTGTTTACGATTCTAAAATATTAACTTTGAAAAAAATATTTTAAACACTTCGTAAGATACGGTTACGATTCTAAAAATATTAATTTTGAAAAAATATTTTAAACACTTCGTAAGATACGGTTACGATTCTAAAAATATTAATTTTGAAAAAATATTTTAAACACTTCGTAAGATACGGTTAAAAATTCATTTTTAACACGCTTTTATTAGCTTCACCTGTATGTATGTATGTATGTTTGTAACTTCTCTGGGAGCAAACAAAAAATTTATATTGTAAAAAAAAATACTTTTCCTACGTGAACGATGCGGCGTCGAGGTAAGGCGCTGCGCTACGAATCTAAAGGTCCAGCGTTCGATCCCCTTTAGGGGAGATTTTTAAAAAATGGTTTTTTTTAATTCTAAGTTATTTTAATTAAAGATTTAAATGTATGTAAATATTACGGTGTGTCACTCACACGATTTTCTCTTACCCTGAATTTTAATACTAAGATAGATATTTCGTGCTTTTTAGTTCACATTTCTATAAAAGCGTGTTCTTTAATTTTTTAAAACTATAATATTATTCATTTCAACATTAAATAAATTCTGACATCGTGTTTACGACAACTCACGCCATCTAGGTGGAAAAGTTGTTGAAAGAGTTGGTTAAAAATTAATTAAGAAAGAACTAATTAAGTTACAACTTTCATTTGTAAATCTAAACCATTCTCGAATCCACCTGAAGACACACAAAAAATTTCATTAAACTCAGTCCAGCCGTTTAGGAGGAGTTCAGTGACATACACACGCACAAAAGAAATATATATATAAAGATATATATAATTTTGCTCAATTTTAAATGAAAAATGTTTCGTATCACAAAAGTAATACACAAATTATACTGCTATTTACATATGTTTCTTTTCATGTTGGAGTATATTATGATTAAAACATGAATATAATTAAACATGCGCTTTGTTTAAACTTCATTAGTAAAATATAATGTAATACTTTTCATTTAAATGTTTTTATTACATGTTTGCAAGGTAGTTGTGTCAATAAAAATATTAGGTCTTTTGAAAACTTTTCACCTCACTTATTTCAAAGTAAAATTACAATAAAGGAATGCATGGTAAATGAGGTAATAAACAAATAAATAAATAAAATAAGGTGGAATGAATTATTACTTTGGTTAATTTGTAAAAAAAAAAAAAAAAAAATCATAAATAAATTACAGAATTAGGAGTTTCTTTTTGCATGTATTTTTGTTGCATTATGTACATGTGTTCTTATACATGTTTATTTTTGAGTTAGAACTTCATTGTCATTTGACTAATTTGGGGTACAATTATATGGCAAGTTTTTTCAATAGTTCTTTTACACATTTTTACAGACTTTTACACATTTCACTCACTAATGCACGTTTTAATTGACCTCACAACTCAATTATTCTGGTATGTTCTCTTCTGAGTTTACATATTTTCCTCTGACTTAATTATTTGGCATGTCATACGTTCACATATCAGATAATCGGCAATATTTTAATCTGACCTTCTTTTGTTATTTTATTTTTATAAAATTCATTTATAAATGGTAACACTAAACATTTGGCTATTCGAAACTGTTTATTTTTAAATTTTGTTAAAATGAAAAATAAATAAATAAATAAAATAAAATAAATACATAAGTAAGTTATAATAATTATAATAAACTTTTTTATTAACACTACATGCATAACGTATTCTAACTTTTCCATTATACCACTAATATGCATTATAACATATTTTTAAATTTTACATGAAGAAAAATTAAACATTATTTCTATATATTGCAATTTTCGACAACAATATATAAGACACTCTTTATACAAACTAAATAAATTAAATAAATAAAACTACATAAATGAAACACTACACTTTACATTTTCCTACATGTAAAAACAAATTTCCATTTATGAAACAAAATAAAAGGAATTTTTTACATTACACAACACAGATTTAATATGCACATTTTTTCCCTCATGCATTATTTGATGTCAGTTTATTAAATCAAAATTAACATATTTTATCAAATATTGGTTTTTTTCTCATCTATGTAAACACCAATAATTATTTGAATAAAGATTTTATGTCAATTCTTATCATAATACAGCCATACCTAATCATTATTAACCCAATAATTTACTAATGCTTATATATTACTATTATATATATTATGTGTTTTTATATCATGCTTTCTCAATGTATGCATAACTGTTATAAAACAAAATGATTTATATTTAAAAAGAAAAAAAAAAAAAAAAAAGAAGAAGGCTCATATTTAAGCATATTAAGGTCACATAAGCTGACATGTGACCTGTTTTGTTGGGCCCAATGTTTAATAAATGCATATGATTATTTTAATAATAATAATAATAAATGCAGGTCATTTAAATTTACTAAATAAGGGTAAATATGATACGGACTACAGTCGGCAGAAAAATTATTGAAGCACTAGCAATAATTCCTAGTTAAAAAATGGGCACCTAATACTGTTTTGTTAAATAAATATTTGTCGAGTTTTCTTTTCTTTTCTTTCTTTTTTTTATTTTTACGAATAATAAATTTTCTTGTACTTTCCTTGTACGAAACTTTTTTCTGGAATTTTTAATAGAAGTTGTGAAATTTTAACAAATATAAATATATAGTATGCTAAATCCCCCCCCCTTTTTTTTAAGTACTTTTATATCTGTATAGTTATATACATTTTTTTTTTTCTAATGAAATAAAAAATAATGATACTGAAATAAATGAGACTGTGTGACTTCCCCAATGAAACACTATTTTCCGTATTGTGTTGACAGTCTTATAAACACAAACTTTCAAGTAATAAGAAATATATTGAATTACTTTAAAACCATTTTGGCTTCATGCCTCTCTGTATGTGTTTTTTAACCTAAACATTTTATCTAACCATTACCCTCTAATTTGAATAAGTTCACCAACAAGAACATTAAACATTTTGAAATTTGTAAAATTCGGAAATATTTAATAAAAAATAACATTTGAAAATGGCAAAAAATTATTTCTTAACAGTTACTTGTCATTATTTCACAAAAAAATATGAGTTCAAAATTTTGCATTTCAATCTGCATTCAAGATATAATATAATGTTCTTGTAAAATAAATGTTCATAAGTTTTGTTTTGAAAAACACAATGTTCAACTGAAAATTTGTCAACTGGTTTTTCATTTTGTTAATTGCACCACTGGCAGCATTTTTTTCGTTTCCATCTTCTTCGAGAAGCAGTAGGAGGTTTCGAATTACACGATTACGATTTTCGAGACTTCTTCTTCTCTGGGGAATGGGGATGATCTCTGTTACAATTTTCTAATGCGTTGTACCAGGCATTGTACAAAGCAGTCTCTGGCAAATAGAACTGTTCAACTGGGGAAAGTCTTGTTCTTGAGTCATATTTGTTTTTTTCATAATAATTTGTTTGATTATGTGTACTTTGCTGAACAGTTTTCTTAAATGATTCGTTAGCAGGCAAAGGAATTCCCGCATTTGGAGCTGAAGCATTTTGTGAGATAATTTTGGAACTATCATCTCTATAAAGATTTTGGAATTTCTTCGGAAGTCTTTTGAAATCGTTTGAAGGTAGAACAGGCTTGGGAGTTTGATATCCTTCATAACATGTTTTGTTATTTGAACAACACCTATCTTCATACACATTTGAAGCATTTTTGCTAGGAAGAAATATTTCTTCAGAGCCACTGGGATTGTTGTTAAACAAAAGTTTTTCTGAATGGTCTAAGTTGTGTGCCTGTATTATATTTCTGTTCGATATAAAGTTTCTGTACCTTTGGTGTAATTCAGGTGTTTGAGTTGCATTTATTTCAGTCATAAATTTGTTAGGATAATTCGCATGTTTAGACATTTCTGCGATATGGGGCATTGCCTGAAGTTTATAATTAATATGATAAGAATCAGTTTCATAAAATTTATTTTCTTCAGAAGCAGCTAACTGTGCAAGAAACACGTTATCAATGAATTGAGATTGTTGACCATGAAATTGCTGATTTATATGAGGGCTTTTATCAAAATAAATATTAGATCTTGAAGTCATTTCTCTCGTGATTGCAGCTCCGTTTCTTGAATAGAAGTTCTGTGTAATATCACTTGGACTAGGAACATTCTGTGAATTAAACGGTAAAGTACATCTCTTTGAAGGATTATTAAGAATTCCTGGATTACTTACTAATCGAGAATTATTACAATACTCGTTTTGAGAAACCATGCTGTTTGTAATGTTCGCTTGTCCAGTATTTGCATACATTTTTAGCATAGAGTTTTGAGGATCTGCATAGTTAATATCAAAACTGATATTATTTCCCGGAGAAATTTTATTTGTGTAATTAAATTTTGAATGTATTTCATTATTGTGGATATTTTGATGATATATACATCCACATAAACTTTTATTTATGTCAATATTTCTGTGAAAATTGAAATTTGGGTTGTGATTGAAATTTTTCTCATGATGTGATGCAGGGTTTATTACAGACCTAGCAGCAGAATTCAAATTAGGCTTATTGCTATCATACATGCATGACTGCATATTTTTTCTAATATCTTGTTGAAGCAACATTGTAGGGCCAGAACTATTTTGATATGATGGTGAATACGAATGTAAATTTGAGTAATTTTTGTTTATTAGTGGGTTCGTTAAAACCTGTGGATTTTCAGAAGTCATAATTTTCGGCTTTTGAAAAGTATTGTTTATTTTCATTGGTGCAACTGGTCTAGAAAGTTTTTGAGCATTTTGCATCAACTGATTAGGAGGGATATACTGATTACTTTTGGTGGAAGGATTATTTATTTTTCTTTGTTTCATTGATTTAGAATTTTTAGATTTTATTAGTGTGTTCGTTAAAACCTGTGGATTTTCAGAAGCCACAATTTTCGGCTTTTGAAAAGTATTGTTTATTTTCACTGGTGCAACTGGTTCAGAAAGTTTTTGAGCATTTTGCATCAACTGATTAGGAGGGATATACTGATTACTTTTGGTGGAAGGATTATTTATTTTTCTTTGTTCCATTGATTTAGAATTTTTGGATTTTATTAGTGTGTTCTTTAAAACCTGTGGATTTTCAGAAGCCATAATTTTCGGCTTTTGAAAAGTATTGTTTATTTTCACTGGTGCAACTGGACTAGAATGTTTTTGAGAATTTTGCATCAACTGATTAGGAGGGATATACTGATTACTCTTGGTGGAAGGATTATTTATTTTTCTTTGTTTCATTGATTTAGAATTTTTGGGTTTTATTAGTGTGTTTGTTAAAACCTGTAGATTGTCAGAAGTCATAATTTTCGGCTTTTGAAAAGTATTGTTTATTTTCACTGGTGGAACTGGACTAGAAAGTTTTTGAGCATTTTGCATCAACTGATTAGGAGGGATATACTGATTACTTTTGGTGGAAGGATTATTTATTTTTCTTTGTTTCATTGATTTAGAATCTTTGGATTGTGAGCTTTGATTCTTTATCTGCATATCAAAACTTTTCTGCGCTGTATTTTCCATTAATAGAACCTTTGAATTCCTGTACTGTGGAATTGGAAGGTCCGAGAATTTCTTTGGAGCTTCTATGTTGTTATTTTTAATTTGTAACTGTGACATTTCATCCGATGATTCTTGAGAAGGAACATTCCAATATACATTAATCATTTTTGAAGTTTTCTTTTGACTAATATGGGTAGGTGTCGATTGTTTTCTTTTTCGTCTATTGTAATTTCCTTCATCAACTATTCTTTCTAGATAATACAGTATGTAGCAAATGAAAATGTTGAGATATTTCACTGTAAATAACTTAGCCAATGTCAAAACATGCTGTTCGTTTTGTAATTTCAAAAGCGCTTTGAGAATAGAGGAATTTTCCCTTCCTTGAGTTGACGTATTAAGTGTTTCATTTGCTTTGGTGTGTTGTTCTAGATGCGCTGTATTCTTAGAAGGGTTTTCATGCACTTCTAATAATAGTGGTGGTATAAGATTTTTATTCAACAGTTTTGATAAATCCGAATTTTTATTTTGTTCATCCTCTTCTGCCTCACGCTGTTCATTAGATAACTTTGGGGGTATTTCCGTTTCTATTTCCTTAAGAAAAAGTCTTAGATGTTGTTCCATTACTTGTGGAAGTATAGGAGATTGAAAATGTCTGTTTTGCAAATGAGTTAAATGTTGCTCAATCTGTTGCAGACGCGTTAATAACAGAATTTCCTCATTTGGTGATGATGAATTCAATTTTGGAGCTTGGATTGATTCACTTTTTAATTGTGAAGTTTCTACTACAGAGCATACTTCAATATCCCGTCCGTATAATTTATTTATTTCCCAATGTTTTGCTTGCAATCTCAGTAACAATAATGATTTGTGCTTTAAGTGACGAGTTGTTGATGGTAAAATAATTTCACTTGGATTCATAATAAATCTACATTTTTTGCAATGTTCATCACAGAAAGATTGACAACATGGGTTATCAAGTATAATTCTAAGGTTACTTTCAAGATGAATTGCATGTTCCTCAATTAGCACCAATATTGATATTGGTGCATGAATGTTATTTCCCTGTAGGTGCGCTAATAACTGCGCAACTTGTTCCATAAGAACTGAGTGTGCTTCAGATGGCGCTTTTGCTGATAGTGATAGTTCTTTGCGAATTAGACATCTTTCTGTTTGTGATCGAGAACATACAGTCTGTTTGTGTAGTGCATTTATATCGAAGTGTATCACTTTTTTCTGCGCGTCTTTTGATTTTGCATCTCCTTCACTTTGTTCTTTTGAAGACACAAATCCCAATCCTTGTTCATTTTTCAACTTTAAACACTCTGCCATTTTTCTTCTTATTAGGATAATGCAGTCCTTTTATTAGATATTGCTTGCTTTTTTTCACTTGGACCTAAAATTTAAAAAGACTAGAATAAGATATATATTTATAATGGCTTTTATAATTCATATATGAAATAATAAACGAATAAATAAGTACACAAATATGAAAATTATCAGAATAATTGTCAAAATTTTAACCTTTTACAAGCCAGCGTTCTCAGTTGAGAACATTGGATTAAAATTTTAATGTTCTCAATTGAGAACATTCAATTAAAGATTCATGAAAAAATTAAATTTTATGAATAGTGATTTTAATAAATAGCTGATGTAATTTAAAGATGGCTTTTTTTCTTTTTCTTTTTAATAAAAACCATTTTTTTATCATAAAAGGGAAAACATGCAGAAAATTATAAAATATAACCTTATTTCATATCCCCCCCCCCCAACTGAGGTATCATAAAAAACTATATAAATGCGAAAAGCAATCCAGTATTTCTAAAAGTCGGTTTCAGTACTCAAAATAGATAACACTGTTTAAAAAAAAAAAAAAAAATTATAAGACTAATAGAAAGTGTATTTGGTATAATTTGTTAAAAACTAATGTTCCAAAAGGTAAATGTTATGTTTCCACAATACAATTTATATATATTTTTTTTAATTTTAAATGAGTAATAGCTGTAAACTAATGTACAGGGTGACCCAAAAGTCTGTTAACATTTGAAAATTCAACAATTCACGGTAAAAATTGACATATATGCTTGAAATGACATGCAATTTTATTAAAATCAAACCCAACAAAATTAGCGAGTAACAGTTCATGATGATGCTGGATTTTGTACGAATATCTCTGGAGGGTATGACTTAGTGCTCTCCAAATAGTAGAGCACGGAATGTCGGGCGACGTGGGACTTCACGAGTGCTGACTTCCCTATGCGTAGACCATAGCCTCCTAAACTAGATGCCTTCCGCGTGGCTCGGAAACTTGGCAACAGTTGAAGCGGTAGACGGCGCCACCTGGTACAGATTGCGCGACTTTTTTATTCAACAACCACCAAAAATTTTTAAAAGTGGGATATGATATACGTAAAAGGCGAACAGAATCGAAGAAATGTCGATTATATATATCATATATCACTTCTTAAAATTATTGGTGGCAGTTGAATAAAAGAGTCACGCAATTTGTACCAGATGGCGCTGTCTACCGCTTGAACTGTTGCCAAGCTTCCGAGCCACGCGGAAGGCATCTATAGTTTAGGAGGCTATGCGTAGATACTCTAAACTCTTCATTTTTTCCAGAACTGTCAGAGCAGGACTTGTGTCTGGTTGTCCACGACAATCACAGCGAACAGGGGAGCGTGGGGCTGGTTGTAACACTTTTACAAAATTAAATATATTTTGAAATGTATTTACATTTTCCTGTTTATAATTGCTGTTTTCCATAGCATTACTATTCATCTATTATGTTCATAAAAAAAAAAAAAAACTTTCGTTAATTTTGCTAATTTTAGCACAAAAAATATTTTTTCAAAATTATTTGCCTGTTATAATTTGCCCTGGATTTGAGGTAAATTGTAGCACACGTGGGGCAAATTGTAACAGTTATGAGGGAAATACTAAAAATAAATAAAACGACTTTATTTCAAAATGTTTTTGCTATCAATCATTTACTAATTTAATGAAAAAAGGCAATAAATAAGAAATATTAAATTTTACCTTCTTGGTATAGTTGCAATGAATTATATCAAATGGATTATAGTAAAAGAAAGAGAAAATTAAATATCTAATCAATAGAAGTCACTCTTTGTCAGAACTGAAGTTAATACAAAACAAAGATATATTGTTCATGTTCCTTCTCACACATTGCTTTAACAGGGGTCGATGTCCCGCCCTTTTTTTTTTTTTTTTTTTTTTTTTTTTTTTTTTTTTAAGGACACTTTCAGGGATAAAAATTTCCGCCTGTTTTGTCACGACATTTTTTCTTAGAGAAATTTTTTATTTTATTTTTAAAGTAATATGTCGTGATTAAACAGGATAGAAATTATTCTATAAAAATAGTCGTAGCAAAAATGAGATAATTTTCTCATTTATGGAAGCGTCCTGAAAAAAAAAAAAAAAAGCGGAGACTACGATCCCTGGAAGCTATCCATCTCCAGAAGCTAAGTAAAATCACTCCTTTGATTCAGAATTTATATCTGGAGTTAAATTCATTTTATTTATATTTTTATTCTTTTGTTTTATTCTTTATGTATTTATTCCTTTAACATTTTTCTTTCTCTTTATGTTTGTGTTACTCTTTAATTATCTCTTCAAAATATTTTTCAAATACTTTTTTTTTTTTTTTTTCGGGTGATGGTGTCTAATATTTGTATCTTTCTCGAAGATTTCAGCTGTAGCCAAATCATATATGACCCTTTGAAGCTCTTTCAGACTTCTTTTTATAGTTACTCATAAAACAAGGAAAAAAAAAAATTCATGGAATAAATAATTTGCTTGTTAACATTTAAAATAGAATGTATAATTACATGAATGTTTCAACTTGCCCCATCGAATGGGTTTGAACATTTTATTTATTTATAAAAATATATAACGATTTATACAAAAAATTAAACATGCATTTTATAACTTAACACACAGACAAAATAAATAGCTATAAACATTTCTATAAAATATAAATTAACATACCTTTAATCAAAATTTACAAAATATGTTTTTTTCCCCGCTAACTAGCTAAAATGAAGCACGTGTACAGAACCTCTCATTAACCATTTATACCGAACACTGATTGTGCTTACATAACAAATCACGTCATAAGAATTATGTTTACCGAAATATTTTATCAAAATTGTTACAAACTAATTCGTAAATTGCGTGTTACTTCTTAACCCTGTTACAACTAGCCCCACGCTCCCCTACTGCTTCACTAACAATGCCTTTTCTGGTAAAGTCAACATGTCGCGATTGTTGGTGCATCTAATTCCCTCTCTCATTACTATATGACACGAGCTGGCGCAGTGTCCGCCATTTCTAGCCCATCTGGGAAAACGTTGGCGGTAGAAAAAGCTAGGTTATCTGATTAGCGTTTTTATCGCCTTTAAACTTCTACACAGATCATGTGAGCTAGACCTTCTTATCACGAAACAAAAAAGTTGGCAATTTTAAGAGCATCGCCAACATTCTCAAAACTGCAAACCTTCACGTTAAAAAAAATGTAATTTTAAAGTTTACTTCTGCAATTTATAATCCACTTTTTCCTTCTTCCTGGATTAGAAGAAAATATAAACCGGCGGTGCCCTTTTCTGGAGTTATTCGTGCAATTTACTGCCAAAAAATCACCAATAATAAATCGTCAGCCTGCCTTGTGGGCTAGAAAATGGCGGATGAGTCAGCCTATCAATGTAGAAGTTCTACTCACTACAGCTCATTTTATACACGTTTCTCATGCGACGTCTTTGATATTATGCTTTCCATCGTCATATGTTGGCCGCTTTTTGCACTTTTTGGGTTTCAATAATATCCCATGTGATTTCAAGCAAGTGTGTCAATTTTTACCTGTCTACCTATATTAGTGTGTGAATTACAGAATTTTCAAATGTTAACGGACTTTCGGATCATCCGTTATTTTAAAGTACACTGTAAAAAAAAAAATAAAAATAAAATAAAAATAAACAAATAAAAGAAACACTTTTGAATATATGGTTCAGTTAATTTTCAAAAACGTTTCTGAGCATTTTGGAAACCTTTTTCCGTATTATTCGGAAACATTTTAGAGTATTTCAGAAATAACATTCTCAATATATTTTGAGATATTTTTTAGTATTTAAAAAATTCTTTTCAAAAGTTACTGATAAAGGGTAACATAGAGGAAAGATAGCCAGTCTAAATATTTCCTAAACTTGATCATAGATGGCAACATAAACTTTGTTCGTAGAAAATAGCTCAATGAGTTCATTCATTGCGACGTGCAGCTGTGTTTTTCGATTATAAAATTAAGTGACATTTTAACGTTTATTTACTTATTTATTTATTTTTTTAGAGTTAGGCATCTGAATGTTTTACAATACGTACGCAACTTTATTTATTTATTTTAGCTAAACGGACTTTTACAGCAAGTATATAATGCAATCTTTGAATTTAAGCCTAAAACAAAGACTTACAATGATGGAGTGACGCTTTAAATTGCGTGGATAACTGTTCTTCAATTTCGGTGTCGTGGTACAAGCTCACGTATCTAAAGCTCACACTAGAGGAATCGTGGCTGAAGCTCACATACACCAGTATCTGGTGTTTCAAGCGCACAAATATATTCACTCCTTTCCACGACGCATAAACTTGAGAGGTGAGAAGAGACTAATCCTTTTTTCCGAAGAGCAAAGTGTGTGTGTGTGTGGGGGGGGGGGGGGGTCGAGGAAGATTTTTTTTTCGAAGCGCAACTCAGTTGATGAGTTTTTTTTTTTTTTTTTTAACTAGGGCAGGAACTAGGAATAAAATAATTAAATAAAATTATTTTCTGCTTATTTACATAAGTTTAACAAAAATACTTTCGGGGGTGGATAAAATATATATATATATATATATATATCAGGAATAATGGCCCGAAATGTTTGTTCATGTATTTATTTAACACAGTTTTATTTAATAAGTCAATCTTAAGTACTATATATGTTTTATATAGAATTCATAGATTACATATAAGACTACACATAATTTGTGGAATGCCTTTGTTATCAAAGTTAATTGTTGTAATTGTAAGTGTTTTTTAACTAAAAATCGGAACTCAACAATACGAAGGTACAGTCTGAAAAAAATAAATAAATAACACCCCCCACCTAACCCAAGTAGCACGGCAACGTTCTGTGAACGTCTAATAACGGTTACAGTCGTTTAAACACCGTGTTTCGTGTCAAGAGAACGTTCGATTAGACGTTCAAAAATAGTATTACTTAGAACGTTCTGAAAAGGTTTGCTTTGTACCATCTATAAAACGTACAAGTCTAGTTCTATGAAAAACGTTCAAGTGTATCACCGTCGTAGCACGTTCTGTCACAGTTTGATTATAACGAATATGAGAAAATGCCTTTTTTTTTTTAGTTTTTTTTTTTCCTTATTTTCAGTTTCAAATTTTGTTGACATGTAGAATAATCATTGAAATGTAATAGAGATGCGGTGAGAAAAAATTACAAAATTTTAAACTTTAATTATATGTTATTATAATCATTATAATTATTTATAATTTTATTTAAGTTTTATGTTGTTGAATTCTGTCAAACACATTACTCCAGATTACTTTTGCAGATATTCATTATTATTTGCTTCTTAAATTGTTAATAAATTAAGTTACGAAAAATTAATTTATTTTATTTATTTATTTATTTATTATTATTATTATTAATATTATTTTGTATATACCAAGAAATATGTGTTGGATAATTGGGAATTTTTGATCTCCGGTTTTCCATGGGTTTATACACTCTTGAGATGTCCAGAACACAATTCTATCATTTTTTCAAAATGCCAGTCTGTCTGTTTTTTTTTTTTTTTTTTGTATCAAAGTTTTGTGGACTCTGTATCTCACAAACCAATGGGCGGAATTTAACCACACTTGATGTTTAGTTAGAAATTAAACTAATTTGCTAAATATCAGGAACATTTAATTAGATATTGACCTAAATATCAGCTTTGGTGCTCATTAGCCTCTGGAATGTATCACCAGATAGGGTTCGCTTCTATTCTGTAAATTCTCCCTTTTATGGGGAGATTATATCTCCGCTTCTACAGTGCACAAATGCACCAAACTTAATATGTGAAACAGATATTATGTACTACTACGCTGATTTAATTCGGGTGCATATATTGACCAACTGGTGGCGCTGCTCTCCTGCAATTTAATCCCGTTAGCGTAATGGCAATAATTCAGTTTTTGTGATATAAATAATTATAAATACACTGAACTTGGTATGTAAAATTAATATCATATAAAACTTTGCAGAATAATTTTGCGTGCATATCGGACAACTGGAGGCAGTGGTATGCTGCAATTTAATTTTATTCTAGGGAACGGAACGCAATAGCTCATTTTCTTTGATTTATAAATGCTCTAAATTTGGTACGTGAAATAGATATTACGTAAATTTACTGATTCACTTCGGGTACATATCAAATGACAGGTGGCACTGTTACGTTTCAACTTACGGGAAGCCTGTACCTCACCTTCTATAATACGAATACTTATCAAACCTTGTATTTGAGACATATATATAATGACAAAATGTGCTGCTTCAGTTTCCGTATATATCCACCGACGGATGGTGCTGCTATTGCTTTCTGCGATTTTTCAGATATCTGTATTTCAGCATTTTTTGGTGAAAAATGTACAAAATTTCATATATAAAAATGTTAATTATAAAAACCTGTGTTGATTAAATTTTTATGATTAAATTAATAAATTTTAAAATTTTATGGAGGCTGTATCTCACGAACTAATGAACGTAATTTATTCAAACTTGGTTTACTTGGACTATGACCTAAACAGGTGGCGATTATATTTGTTAATAAATCGTTCAATAGGTGGCGCTGTCATACCATTATTTTCAGAATTTTTAATATGTCATAATAGGTCAAAATTTCGTATAAATGTACATGAGTGAGCATTGTTTTTAACTTTTCCCTGGAAAATTAAATATATATATATATATATATATATATATATATATATATATATATATATATATATATTTATTTATTTATTTATTTATTTATATTAGTAATATTTAATTTTAAAAAAAGTATGAGCAATTTGTATAGTTCATCGCTTTCGCTATTGTATTAAAATTTTCAATATTCTTGCCAGGAAAGTCGTCTAT
The DNA here is from genome assembly GCA_963930645.1 of Salticus scenicus. Lineage (NCBI taxonomy): Eukaryota > Metazoa > Arthropoda > Arachnida > Araneae > Salticidae > Salticus > Salticus scenicus. The sequence goes on from OZ005651.1 coordinate 244,790,000, forward strand.
ACTTTTAAAGCGAAAGGATGAACCCTACATCTGTGTTAATTTAAAACAAAGTTATCGACTTTTCACGTTTTTCATTATGTAAAATACATTTCTTAAGATACATATTTTGTATACTATAAAATTAATTTTTTTGGATATTTAGTGTTATATTTGTTTGAGATGAAAATCGTCTACATTTACCATGGAAAATAATTTTGATAGATTATTTTAGCAAATAATATTTATGACATCGACCTGCGCAGGAAAATATAGAAGAAAGTTTTAGGATGGCCTCAGTATAATAATTTTTAAAAAGGTTAAGTTTTGAACAGTATGTAAAATCTTTATTAGAAACGCGTGTTATTGAATAAATTGCTTGATCGACAGAAATTTTCGCCGGGTGTAAATGCCATCTGCTCTGTTTTTGCACAGGAAGTTGGTATTTCTTGGCGTGGCCTGTTGGATCCAAAGTCTTACTGCTTGCTTACTCATCATATTTTGTATTTACATTCAGATTTGAATTTGACTTTCGTTCGGATACACTACAACATTTTCAAGATACAGACAGATAAGTTCGTTCACTTACTTTTCCTTTTTATAAAATTTTCATACGTGTGCATTGAAATCTTACAAAATTTATTAAAATTTATCAAAAAAACATATATTTTTAAATTAAATTTGAAATTTTTAAATTTTTTACATCTTTCACGCTAATTCCTAAATTTATTTCGTTCGATATTTTATTATTACAGTTCGACGTTGTAGTTTAAACTAGCAAACCCATGCGAATTTTTCGCACTTTTCTTTCCTTATTTACTTTTAAAATTTGAAACTCATAAATATTATACCGAATTCCCCATCTAATTAAAATTTTAATTCACCAGAAGCCAAATTATTATTAGTACCAAATTAATATTGTGCAATAGTGAGACCAAGATCATTCAAAGAAAGGTTTCAAAATAAAATTCATGGTTTAAGGCCCAGTTTCATATTTTCGCAGGCAGTACAGTTATAGTATAGGACTTCCATGATGCCTTTTAAATTTTTGTCGCGATGTTGGTGATGACTTTTTATTTGTTTTGCTATATTTTGTTTAAAAAAAAATAATAATAATTCTTATTTTGATTATATTTTTATGTTTATGATTTTTAGTCAATTTATGACAATTATTCATATTCTGTATAATCTTTAAAGTATTTCTATGTTTAAAATGACGCTTATAAAGATTGAAGAAGCAATTTTTAAAAATACAGTTTTCCATAAAATAATGTAAGAAGACAAATTTCGTAATTTTCTCTTATTAGTTCATTGAGTTGAGTCCGCATGCTTAAATATTGTTCATTTTTAAATATTATTTTTTATCCTCGCGTAATTCAATAATTACACTACTATATCGTTTCGGCAAAAATTAATTGCAACTGATCTACGTTAAAGAAATATATAGATAGATTTGATCATGTATGTTTACATTTTACATTACACTGTAGAAATGTAAAAGCAGGGAGAAGTATTAAAAAAGAAATAGTTACTAAGGTGAAGCTTAATATTGCTAAATGTTTTAAATTTTGAATTTTATTTATTTTATTTATTTTATTTTTATTTATTTATTTGTTTACAGAATAAACTTTTAATTAATTATTTATTTATTTTTCAAAATGTTTCACCACATTTTATACTGTCATATTTCACTGCATGTGTATGTAAAATTTATAAACTCAAAATCAATAATTTAAATAAATTTCGCATACGCATGATTTGAAATATGAAAATATTAAGTAAATTTCACGTAATCTATTTAAATAAAAAAACAAAATAATAATAATAATTTTTATTTTTTTATATTTTTAAACGTATTTAAAATACACCGCTGTTCAAAATTAAAGGAACAAACCTGCTTTCCCATTTTCTTCTTTTATGCATAACTTTTAAACAAATAAACACATGGACATAAATTTTGGATGTCATGTTCGTTATCATATCATTAATCGGATTTTACATAATTTTAGAATAAGTAATAATTCAAAACTAATAATTATTAATTTTTCTCAAAAGTAAGCTTTGGAAAAAATTAAAAATTTCAACAATTTTAGCGAAGAAAACTTAATGAAAAATTGTGTTAATGACGCATTATAGACAAGTGAAGACTCACATGCCCTCAAATGTTAAACAAAATCCTGGTTTTACTTTCTGTGTTCACTTTTCTTTTACTTTAATAACGGAATTTTTGAAAAAAAAAAAATAATAATAATTACTAATTTGTATAAACTGTGATCATCACCAGAATAATAAAAATGTCGATAAATAATTTAATAATGAAAGCCTTATCCGATTTTCATATTTCTATGTAAAATTTTTAAAAAATTATTCACACGCGAAAAAAATGAAGGAAAAAGAAGAAACAAAAAAAATGACTACATGAAGAAATATACGGTTTTAATCTAACGCATGGATGCGCGTACATTTTTAACCTCTCTGTAATGCATCTTCATGACCATTTTTCATTAAGTTTTCTTTTCTAAAATTGCTGAAATTTTTCATTTTTTCAATGTTTACTTTTGAGAAAAATTTACTGATATTTAGTTTAAAAATTATTACTTATGCTAAAGTTATATAAAATTCGATTTATGGTATTTTAAAAAATATACTATCCAAATTTTATACTTCTGTGTTTATTTGTTTAAGAATTATGTGGGAAAAAAAAAAAAAAAAACCGAGAAAACAGTTTATTGTTTAAATTTTGTACACTTTTGTACTTCTTTTAACTAATTTTTATTTTTTGTTTTCCATTGATTGTGCATTATTATAGTTTAAAAATAGAATATGTAACATATATGGGCATTAATTTGAGATTTCATTGATAATTTAAAATTTAATAAAATACTTTTGTGTTTGAATGCTAAAAGTTTGCAGTAAGTTTCAAAATTTAGACATAAATATTTTTAATTTTTTTTTTGCTTAAAGGCCCTCTTCACTCACCGTCGCTGGAAGCCGAAGCTAATGTTATTCAACGGGAAATTTTTCTTTACAAATAACTTATTAAGTAATACATATTTTTAAATTCTGTTTTCACATTATGAAAATTCCCAGCTGTTAAACTGACGGACCTTTTTTAAAAAATTATTTTTTTAATTTTTTATATTTTACTTCGAAGCTGCAAAATACGAATTTTCAATATGTGAATTTTTTTCATTTTGCAATTTCAAAATAAAATATTAAAAATTAAAAAAATACTTTTTCAAAAAAGGACCGTCAATTTAACAGTTGGGAATTTTCTGAATGGGAAAACAGAATTTAAAAATATGTATTAGTTAATAAGTTATTTGTAAAGAAAATTTCCCCATAGAATAACATTGGCTCGGTCTACCGGCGACGGTAAGTGAAGAGGGCCGTTAACTTATTAAAATTAATATCCAAATATGGTTATATTCTATTGTTAAATTATAATAATGCAAAATCTAGGGGGGAATAATAATTAGTTAGCAGGGGGCATATTATCTTAAAATTTTTCAAAATATTCCAGAACTTGAATTTATTTATATACTTGTATTTGAATTCAAATATTTATCTAGAATATTCAAAATACTTGACCTTTTGTTATTCCATATTTCAATGCATGTATGTAAAATTTTATAATACTAAGACAATTATTTATGAAAAAAAAATAATAATAATAAGATAAAAGAAAAACTACACAAAAAAGAAAAAAGAAAAGAAAAGATAAATAAAGGAAAGGAAGGAAAAAAGAAAAAAATAAGTAAATAAAATAACAAGTGCAAAACTTTGAACAGACACTATAAAATTCAAGAACTCGAAGCAATTGTTCCGGGTCGAGAAAAGACACAACCCTTCATCACCCGAAAAAAGTAGGCACGAGTGCTGCAAAAAATCTGCAACGTAGCTCTTGTATTTGCAGCACTCGGGCCTATTATGTTCGTCTGACGAAGGGTCGTGTCTTTTTTCGACCCGAAACAATTGTTGCGAGTTCTTCCATTTTATTATTCATGAAATACATTTTTAGCACGTTCAAAAATTGTTTACATAACGTTGTGAGAACGTGTGTATAGAACGTTTTCAGAACGTTTCTACACTACTTTAGAACGTTTACAGTACGTTTTCTAGAACGTTCTGGAAATGTGTATAACGTTTTGAAAACGTTCTAAAAATGTTTAGAACGTTCTGAGACCGTATACAATAGAACGTTCTCTGAACGCTTCTATAACACCGATGGTGATAGCTACACGTTCATTGAACGTTCCCTGAACCGTACTATTGTACGTCTTCAAGATGGACAAATAGACGTCTATAACACGTTCAAAGGAAACGTTCTTAGAACGTGTTTGCAGAACAATATTTGAACGTTCAGAGAACGTTTCGGTGCTGCTTGGGAAATCATCAACAAATTTATAAATCGATTTCTGGTAAAATATTTGTAGGTTATAATTCAAAAGTTATGTTTGGAGTATAAATTTGGCAGTCAATGTTAATGAAAATACACATTGTTATCAAATTTCAGTGAAGATAAAGTAGTCTGAGTGCCACACCAAACTTTTTTGTTGAGATTTATGATCAACTTTCCCTCACGTTTTTATCCCAGGCTTGGGACTGAGCAGTATCAGTTAAGACACAGGCGGTTTAAAAGTTGCAGGCAATTGCCCCTGTTTTTTTATGCAGCAGGCTGAAAACTTGCCATTGTCATTTTTACTAAATTATTCCGTTATTCCATTTTTGTCACGTAACTTAGGGAGGCCAAACATTTTTGTAGATTATTTGATCGCCTGTAGTCTTGCATAATGTTTTCAAATTTTTTCATCTAATTGCACATAAACTTTTCTTCGATCTTCGGCCCCGGTCTAATGTAATCCCACCTGTCAAGTTGATACGTCGGGGGAAAGGGATGAATATATTTGTGAGCTTGGGACACGAAATGCTAATCTATGTGAGCTTTAGCCACGATTCCCCTACTGTGAGCTTGAAGCCTGTGCGCTTCGACCACGGCGCCTCAATTTCAGGGGAGATGGCCACATCAAATCGAGGAGAGATGACCACCTTCAAAACATCAAAAACTCACGATATATCATCATCAACAAAAGTACTATATGATATTGCACCAATTCCTGATGTAACCATGACAAAAAAAAAAAAAAGTTCTAATTGTATTTATGGCATGTTTAATGGCAAATAGGTAACTATAGTTTTGACATCACCAGAAAACATTGAAAAATGTCGGAAACTTTCGTCCCAAAAGCAAAAGTTGATGAGAAAGCTTAAAGCCCTAAAAAAATCTAAAAAACACATGAAAAAAAGAATAATCGATACTTCTAGCAGCGAAGAAAATTAAATACATTTGAAATATCAAATTCTACAGATTCCGAGAGATTAGAATTTGATGAGAATCACTGTGTTGGTTATGGATAAGAAAATAATACCACAACCAAAACGAATGACTAAATAAAATGCATAAAGTACCTGTAGTTGTTCAATGAAACATGTACAGACTACCAAAAGACTTTTGTCAAAAATGTGGTAAATATTTACGAAAAGTGAAGGATTGAAATCATACTTCAAATTTTGTTTTTACGAATTTTACTCGCTAATTTTCCGTGATATAATTGCATCTTTACAAACTGCTATGTTTTTCATGGTTAACTATATGAAATGTTTTACTTTTTGCTATTTTAACTTCATTTTTTTCTTTCTTAAGACTATTCTCAAATGAGAAGCTGAATTTTGGGCATACTTTCTGCCATAAGATAAAAACAGTGTTTACTTTCACATACGTAAAAAAAATAGACCTACTAGTCTAGTTTCCTGAAAATCGTATAACGTTTTCCTTATTCCTTTAAATCAAATATTTTTGTCAAAAAAGAAAAGAATAATAATAAAACAACTGACTTTTTCCATATCTGTAGTCTGAAGTTCTGACATATTCCTGGACAGAAAAACAGAGATAGGATTATATATATATACTAGCCGCCTTCGGCGACCAGCTGATTCGCGATCCCTGAAAAATCCGACTTTAAGAAATTCCCGCTCGGTGGCGCCTGCGGCGCTTTTTTCCCGTGTCAGGTCTAATAACAGCTTATTGATATATCGTGAAAATAGCTTATCTAAATCGCAGTAAACTCCCGTGCGGTAGCGCCTTCGGCGCTGATATTTCAAATTTCTAACTTTAGCTAAGTCCCGCTCGGTGGCGCCTGCGGCGCCTTATCCCCGTTTTAGAACTTACAACACCTTCCTCGCTCATTGGAATTTGAAATATTGAAATTTTAAAATATAGCAGCGCCATCTGGCGGTAGAAATTTCTGTAATATATTGTTCAATTTCAAATCAACAAAGCTTTCAAATGATGTATTACTTATGAAAATATTTTAATTAGTAGCTGAGATACAAAAGAAAACCTAAAAAGGAAACCTTAAAACGTGTAAATCGGGTAAAATCTCGAATAATACTTTCGATAATATAAAAGAACTTTAAAATATCTTTCGAATGATGTATTAAAAATTATATAATCATAATTAGAATTTGAAATATTGAAATTTTAAAATATTTCAGCGCCATCTGGCGGTAGAAATTTCTGTAATCTACTGTTCAATTCCAAATCAACAAAGCTTTCAAATGATGTATTACTTATGAAATTATTTTAATTAGAAGCTGGGATAAAAAAGAAAACCAAATACCTTGCCTTAAAATCTTAATATGCCAACCAATTTCAAACGCTGCAACTCTTTTTTTTTTTTTGCCTTTTTTCCCTGTTCCTCAAGCCCTCCCTAATAATCATACTCTTTCAAAAATATTCACAATCGAATTATCGGGCATTAAAACTACATACTACGAAATTTCGACTACTGCAAATACTGCAAAAAAATAAAAGAAGACAATCTTTTTCCAATCAATATGTCATTTTTTTAATTATTCATATATTTTCATGAAAATTGAACAGTAGCTTTATAATATGCTGTCTAGGCCGAATATTAATTCAAATGTAACGGGAATGAAAATTTGAAAAAAATTGAAAATTGCAATTTTTCCCCCCAGTATAAAACACAGGATATCTTAATTGATTACAACCATTTCCGTTTTCATCACAGACATCACAGACAGTTGTCTCGTATGTGTTTCCGATCGAGACCGCTTAGAAAATCGTCTGCCTGTTTCCAACTAAATTTCATAGTTTAGTTAATTTTAAAAAATCTAATTGACGTATCGATAAGCCGCTTGCACTCTTAGATTCGGAAAAAATTCCCCTTTCATTTGGTACCAAATTCGTAATGATCGGACTAATATTTCTAATTTATTTTCCATTTTTTCTGCTTTTAACTCCGTTAAAATATCTACTTTTATGCAATCTCGGTGAATTCTGAGTCATTGAGATCGCTTTTTGATTAAGACATAGGTCTACATTTTAATTAATATCTCCGCAACTAATTAAAATTTTTAAATTCTGTTTTGACTATCCCCTCGGGCAGGCTTCTGAGCACCCGTATGTCAAATTTTGTAGTTCTGCGTTCAGTAGGGGCTGAACGTATAGATGCTCAGACAGACAGACATCTTTTATTATTATATATATATATATATATATATATATATATATATAAATCTACATATACATGTGTGTGTGTCATTTTGATCGAATGAATGTTTGAAAATTTTGATTTAACCTTTTAAATCTTTTAAATCTTATATTATGTGTGAAACTCACTAAACTACAATCTATTTTTCAAAAATAAACGAATGAAATTAGTTTGAGAATATGTTTGTAGATGGCTGCACCAGCGTTTTAAACAGAGATAAATAAGATTTTTTAATTATAGTTAATTAAGTGTTTTAAGTCTTAAAATGTACAGTAAAATATAAATTATTAATTATCACATTTATTTCCGTCAAAATATCAATTATTTTTTATTTAAATTTAATAAAATGAGAAGTTTTCGATATATTTTAATTATCCAATAAAAACTGTTAATTTCATCTTTTAACCAATTGAAAAATTAAGGGATTGTCTATTTAAGGGTTATTGCTTAGAAAAAAAATCGTCAAAATTTGAAAGATAAGCAGAGCTATGCCAACATTTTAGGATTATCTGAGTGAAATACTAAGGTTGTTTAGGGTAGCAGCAGAAAGAACTTCTAATAGTATCGAAACTTCTTCACGTATTGAAAGATCTTTAGCAGCGGCTCATGGACCGAAAATAGGCGAAGAGGCACTTCACCAAATATTTTACACTGTATTCATTAATAGAGTATAAATTTACATTTAAATAAAATGAGTATTTTTATGTAATTTTTTGTTAAAATTATGCTTAATAAAAATTATCCTTAATAAAAATTATGCATTAAAACTACCTAAATGTTATTTCTCAGCTCTTCACCTATTTTCGGTTCACAAGCCGCCGCTAATCTAAATATATATTTCCCAGTTGAATTATGTAAAGCTTATTTAATACTTTCCTGAATTCTGTGTTTATTAGAAATTAGTAAAATTTTAGAAATATGATAAATAATACAAAAATACACTGATTTCTTTCTTTCTTTTTTTTTTTTTTTTTTTTTTACTTTTCTTACGTATGGAAGAGAAAGTTATTGGATAAAATTTTCGAAACAGAGTTTTTGATATATTTTTACGTCTCGAATATTTTTACGTTTTTGTTTAAATTACATATTTTAACGAATGATCTGTGTGTCTGACTGTTTGTATATAGATCTGTCATCAGTATAATTCAAAATCAAGTATTAGAAGAAAGATTGAACTCTATATTCTAAATTATTATCATGTCGGAATGTTACTTGAAAACTTTTATTGAAATCGGACAAATAGTTAATAAAGGCTTTAAATCTTTTATGAATGTAAGTGAATAAATAACTAGTATTTTGCCGGGGCGGGGGGGGGGGGGTAATCCTCCTTTTTCATTTTCCAGTATATGAATAAGTACAAATTTGATATATTTTATGAATATAAATGACTTTGGAAATATGTCAGATATTAACAAATTTGGTTTTTCTGGCTGCCTAAAATAGCCATCAAACACCTGATAATCTTTTCATAAATGTCTACGAGTGCATTTATATATAAACTGTAAAATTATTTTTAGTATTTGCTATTTAAAAATGCAACTTACTCAGCTACAAAGTTTTTAATTTTTTTTTAAATAGGTTTTATTATTTAATTAAGAAAAGTTTCTAATTCTTATTTAGTTACGAAAAGTTAAAAAACAAACAACTTTGTAATTTTTATGTAGAAAAATTTCCACCATCTAATTTTTCAAAAGTAAGTGTTACGTGTGTGCGTCTGGAGAGAGGGGGGGGGATGACATGCAGTCGGCAGCAAAAGTATCTAAGTACTAGTAAAAATTCACATATGAAAAAAAGTACACTTAATACTGTGTTGTTAAATAAATCCTTGTCGAATCATGTTCTTAGACTGACTAAGAACAAGATTCGACAAGGATTTATTTAACAAAACTGTATTAAGTGTACTTTTTTTTTTCTAGTAATTTTTGCTAGTGCTCGAATACTTTTGCTGCCGACTGTAGATTTAGAAATAAATTTTGAATTCAAGGTTACGAACAGTAAAAGTTTAAGTTTTATTGAGAGAAACTTTAGAAAAGGGCTTCATATCATTATGAAATAGTATAACCTCACGGAACGTGAGGAGAGGAGAACTTAGAACGAAAGATTCGTGACATCAGAGAACACTGAATTTAAAAAGTCCTTTGAATTTATTTTTAGGGCAAGAGCAGCAACAAGAAAAATGACTCTTAGACCGAATTGAATCGGTATTATTTTGTGAGATCTTATGTGCAAAAGAGTTCTACATTTACAATTTTTAATAGGAAGCATTCTAGAAAATATTCATAAAACCCCAATAATAGCAGAGAACACTAAATTTCAAAAAGTCCTTCGAATTTACTTTTGGAGCAACAGCAGCAATAAGAAAAACGACTCTTAGACCATAATGCATCTGAATTATTTTGTGAGATCTTATGTGCAAAATAGTTCTACATTTACAATTTTTAATATGAAGCATTCTAGAAAATATTCATAAAACCCAAATAACACTTACCTGTTCTATGCAATTCTAAAAATATTTATGGAAATTTAAACATTTAATTAATTTATACACGATACAAGCACTTTTAGACATTGTTGGAAATAGTTAGAAATTCAATCCAATCTACTCGTAGAATACGAAAGATAAATTATATCAACAAGTATTAAATAAATAACTTTGTATAAATACAAAGTATTTTTTTTTTTAAGCCAATTTTATATTAGTTAGAGGATTTTTCAGTGCTGCTTTGGCACGAAATTGTCAGAAATTATTTCGTTTGCTATGGAAAAAATACGTTGACAAAAATTTTCCGTGACATAAAAAGTTCGTACACAACAAATTTTTTTTGTAGGACACTCTGTGAAAAAACTCGCATTGAATTAATTCGCCAGCTCGAACAGCCATATGGATGGTTGGGTTTTACATCGCACTAGTGCTGCGCAGATGGGCAATTGGCGACGGTCTGGGACACACCCCTAGAGGTGGTCCGGAGACATGCCATCACAATTTTGATTCTCCACCTCGAACAGCCAGAAATGAACAATCCAGTGCATTCTAGACGACGACGCACGCGTCGTTACTGCTCAGTCATGGAATTATTTCCAAAGCGGTTACTCAGCACTTCATAATCTTGCTTTGATACAAAGTTTCTTTATGCAAAACAGAAAAAATGGCTCTTGACAGATTGATATGAAATTTTAAAATAAATTTCTGTAGTATTAAAAAACAAAAATTTTCTGTAGGAAAGTTACCCCCCTTTTTTAACAGATTTTTATTTTATTTTATTTTATTTTATTTTATTTTATTTATTTATTTTTTTTTTTTAGAGTTTTGGGACTAGGGAGATTATCTGGATAATAACTCAATTCATATAAAGCATAATTCAAGTCTAACCCCTGATTAACCTTCCCTCGTTTGAAAGAGTTTATTTACTGATTCGCTATGTAACTTTTAAAGTCAGTTTCCTTTTCAGTTTCACACTTATAATTGTGAGGTTTCTTCTTTGTGTTTTATGCTTTTTTTTCTTACAAATCTAAGCAGCAGCGCGATAACTGTTGCAATCATAATACCATATAGTGGCTGTCGAGTTTTTTCAAAGACTGCTATAGCTATATTTGTGATCTACGCTAGCAACGATCAGTGTTTAAATTTTCATTTAGATAAAATTAATTTTGAGTTAACTAGTTTTTTTTTTTTTCCCTTTCAGATTTTGTCATATTCCGTAAAGTAGAGAATACAGTTTGTTTGCTTTCCTGACAACAGCATATTTACTAACTTTTAGGTTCTTTTTAAAAAAATATCCACCACCATTTTCTAATAGTATTTTCAAATACAATTAACTAAAAATAAATAGTAGAAAATTTATTCTAAAAATTTCTATTAAAATGTAAGGGTGATACGTTTTCTGGAGAAACTAGAAAACGAGGCAACTGGGCACCTGAATGATTTTTCTATTACGATGGCGAGGATTGATTAAAAGGTTTTTCTTTATAAAGGTTGTATGCTTACATAGTCCATAAAAAACTCTCGAGTTTTATATATTTTAACTGACTCAATAATTTCAAAGTTTTGGTTTGGGAAATCTACTATTACAGGAACACTAACCGACAAGCAATAAATATTTATATACGTTTTAAAATTAATTCTTAAGTACACAATTTGTGAGAATTGTTGTCTCATTATAACTTAAACTATTACACCGTTTAGAGACCTCTAAATTGAAACAGCTTAATTTCTGCATTTCTATGAATACATGCATATATATAAATATAGGAAAGGAAAAAAGTATGTTTCATAAATTAAATAAAACCCCCTTTTTCAACACTTATAACTCAAAATTAACTCTCAGATTATTATTGTAACATAAAATTTGTACTAAAAACATTTCTTTTCCTTTTCTCTTTTTTTTTTTAATAACGTTCTTCGAAAGTTTCAAGCAAGGAATAATAAAAATTACCATAATCGGTGAAATTAAAAATATTCAGATAATCATTATAAAATTTACGAAGCAACATATTACTTTTAAAACTATACTATTCTATAATCACCAAACATTACTTAAAAACATTTTTTCTTGGGTTCCAAATTTCGGGAAAAACCAGCTACTCTCAATGTAATTTGCTTTCATCCAATACTTTTAAAAATTTATACTGATATTAATTTAGTGTACGCCATCTACCAATAAGTATTGGGACACTTTCGAATTTAGACATTTTGTCAAATATCTAGAAAATTCTGCAGGAATTAACTTGAAACTTTGGGAGTAAAAGGAACATGATACCTGCCCTTTCTCCTTAAGAATGCCCCCACTATCTTTAATCGAACAATTAGAAGGATCTTAAATAAATACAAAATAGACTTTAAGTCAAAATAAAAGTAATAAATAAGTAAATAAATAAGTAAAGTAAATAAATAAATAAGTAAATAAATAATAAATAAATAAGTAAATAAATAAGTAAATAAATAAGTCAAAATTTGACTTTAAGTCAAATTAAGTCATGAATAAATTAGTTAGGTATCAGCTTCCTGTCCCATTTATTTTTTTTAATTTTTGCTTTCCTATCTCCCCTTACGCGGTGGATGAGGATCCTAGCTGAGTTGGAGAAATCGGAGGGATGTCGGCAGACATAGCTTCCTTCCTTTGACTCAGTGGTACTAACGTGCCCTTAACTTTTCTTTTTTACAAATATACCTTTTAGGTTTATTTATTTTTTTTTTCTCAAATATACTGTAGACAATTTCATGAAATGAGGATCCTCCGCTCCTAAAACCCCTTTCTATAAGCAGTCTGTTTTCTCTTGGTCTCCTGATCATCACCATTGTGACGTGTTCGGAGAACACGGGAAAACTGATTTGTTTTTCCCCTCTGCAGAAGCTAGCCAGTTTCCACCTTTATCTCCAAATTACTTTTTTGGAAAGACTTTACCTTCTCAGAGTTTCAAGGGTTAGCTACCCATCATATAATTTTTTTTGGCTTGCCAAACTTGAAGTTTATATCAATATATAGTATTTTGAAAACAAATAATTACTAATAGAGAGTAATTAAGTTGGTTTTGTGTGTAAATAGATTGTAAAATTTTTGGTATTATTAATATTATTACTGTGTGTATTTTTAGTAAGTATTTTTATATAACTCTTTATAAATATGTCATGATATAGTTGTTTGAAAATTTGTTTTGCATTTTATTAAAAGCTCTTTGTAGTAGTAAACAAGGAAAATTTTCAGTTATCTTGAACTATAGAAAATTCTTTGCAGTGTCATTTTTTCAGCTGTATGGATTTTTCAGAACATTCCTATTTACATATGTAATTTTTTTAAAGATTCACTGCAGTGTGATATATATATATATATATTTATTATTCATAATATATTCTACATAGTTTTGGACTAAGTGCACAACAAAGCAAAAGACTTTCAGCAAAAATAAAGACTTTTTATTTACGAACATTTCAACAAGAAAGTTGCATAAAGTTCTTGTTTAATGACATTTTCATAATAATCGTGAACTGAAAAACACAGTTACAAGACTTTAGTCTGTATAAACTAGTTAGAAAGAAAGAAAGAAAGAAAAAAATTGTTTATGTTTTTTGATAAAATTTTGTATAGGAGTGACACATCATGTTCTATTTTTTCTTATATTTTTATATTATTACTACTAATACTATTGTATGTATCGGGCTGAGCACGTGGAACATGCAATACTACAAACATGAAATTAAAATAAAGAAAAAGGAAATAAATCAGGGATTAAAGGAAAGTATCCGCACTCCTCCTTCTTCACAATAAAACAGACCAAGTTTTTCCTGGAATATCTACTACCTCTGAAAGAGTTCCTATAGACTTGAAGGCAAGCCTAGGGAAACGTCGTCTTGGGGGGGGGGGGGGATATGAAAGGATAAGGAGAGGTAAGATTTTAAATTTTTATTTTATTATTTTAAATTAATAGTGAATAATAACTTAAAGAAAATCCCATTAGAAATTCTTAACTTGAAATTAATTCTAAAGTTTTCCCTGTAAAGTAAGTTTTATTACAATGCATGATCATAACGCTAAAGTCAGAAAATTGAATGAATTTTAGAATAAAAAAGTGCTGAGTAAGTGCAATCTTTCTTTTCTTGTGGTTAGATGATGCATATTAATTAATCCCGGAGCTCTGAACATCAGCTAAACAGTCAATCATTAAGTTAATAGCCAATGATTAGACGAAGGAGGGGTGAGGATTCGCGCCAAAAATGCCAATATTTAAGAGAAAACGCGCGGGGAATGAGAGCTCTCTCCGTGTGTGCTCTTGCCTAGGAAAATCACTTCAAAATTACGGCCCCGGGAGGCGACGCGATGTAATCGCGGCTGCCGTCGTTCTCGGCTCCGATGAAATCGGTTCCACCTGCTCAGACCTAAATCATGGACCATAACCTGTAAGATGTTCAAGATATGCCAATAAACGACTGTCTCGAATCCATGGACTCGTTAATGAGTGAAAGCCTCTCTTCATTAGAGATATTATGTGAAATGGTGTAAAGAATTCGTCACACACACACACACACATATATATATATACAGTTCCCGCCGCTTTTTAAAATCACATTCGTTCTGAGCCAAAGTGATTTTATTAAGCGGCTGATTTTTATATCCGGCGAACGTTCCTGCCCTTAAGGAAAAGGTATTACTTTCCGAAATTTCGAAAGAAACTTCAAAAGGTAAAGAATAATATAATTAGCAAACAATATTAATTAATTTTTGGTAGATAATTAAATAATTGTTTCTTCGATATAAGTAAATTAAACGCATTGTAAGTTCCCTTGCACTTTCGTTAGAGGAAAATCATAATTACTTTACCGAAAGTTCACGCTGTTCTTATAAATTTAAAATATTTCCGTTTAAACCTCATGAATTATAGTAATTTCAAAATAAGAACTAGAAATTGCCTTCTAATGATTAGAAAAAAAAAATAATTTCAAATCAAATTTGTATTTTATTAGTGCGCTTTGAAAAATACGGTCCTTGAAATTGTTACGGAGATAAGTTGCGGGGCGCATTTAATTTGTAACTGTGCTGCAAGTATAAAGTCTTGAACAATGAGAGATAACAGAGGGTTAGTTGTGCTTTAATTTCTTTTTCAATTAAAAAAAAAACTAGTATGTTGTAGCCACCACAAGACTTTCTTCTATATTTTCCTATACATATTTAATCAGCAACAATATTAAAAAAAAAAATTGCGATTTGTTTTCTAAGTTTTTTTTGTTGTTGTTGTTGTTAAAAGTAAAAAAAAAATCGATAACTTTGTTTTAAATTATCACAGTTCAACCACTCATTTTAAAGGTATTGACAAGATCTTTCGAAAGATAGCCATCTTCAAAATTCACCCCCCCCCGCCATGGGGGCGATGCCCCTACATGCACAGAAATTTTTTCCTAGTTAACTATTACTATTATCAATAACTCATATTAATTTTACAATCACAAGTTTAAAATAACTCTTATTATGCACATTTATACGAAATTTTGTCCTATACTGCCATGTTAAAAATTTAGAAAAAATGAGACCACAGCGCCACCTATTGAGCTATTGATCCCCAAATGTAATCAGCACCAGTTTATGTCGGGGACCAATTAAATACCAAGTTTGGTTAAATTTCGTTAAAAAAAAAAAGAAAAAGAAAAAAAAAAAAACGGGTTTTTTTTTTTTTTTGTTAAAAGTAAAAATAATCGATAACTTTGTTTTAAATTATCACAGATTTATGGTTCAACCATTCGTTTTAAAGGTATTGACGAGACCTTTCGAAAGATACCCATCTTGAAACTTTGCCCCCCCCCGGGGGGGGGGGGTACTTCCCCCAGCTGGGGGGAACCGATGCCCCCACATGCACGAAATTTTTTTCCTAGCTAACTATTACTATTATCAACGAGACCTTTCGAAAGATACCCATCTTAAAAATTTACTTCTCCGGGGGGGGGGGGGTACTTCCCCCCTAGGGGGGAACCGGTGCCCCCCCCAATGCACAATTTTTTTTCCTAGTTAACTACTACTATTATCAATAATTCATATTAATTTTACAATCACAAGTTTAAAATAATGCTCATTATGTACATTTATACGAAATTTTGTCCTATACTGTCATGTTAAAAGTTTACATAAAATGCGATCACAGCGCCATCAGCTGGGCGATTGATCCCAAAATCTAATCAGCACCATTCCATGTCAGGGTCCAACTATATACCAAGTTTGGTTCAATTTCATTCATTGGTTCGTCAGATACGGTGAAAAATACGTAATTTTGCGATCACAGCGCCACCTGCTGTGCGACTGATCCCCAAATCTAATCAGCACCATGCTCCGTCAGGTTCCAACTATATACCAAGTTTGGTTGAATTTAATTCATTGGTTCGTGAGATACGGTGAAAAATACGAAATTTTGTCCTGTACTGCCATGTTAAAAGTTTACATAAAATACGATCACAGCGCCACCTGCTGGGCGATTGATCCCCAAACCTAATCAGCACAATTCCCCGCCAGGGTCCAACTATATATCAAGTTTGGTTGAATTTCATTCATTGGTTCGTGAGATACGGTGAAAACAAGAAACCACACACAGACACACACACACACACACACACACAGACAGACAGACATTTTTTAAAAACTATCAATTCGTGTTCAGGACATCCCAAAACGCGTAGATCCGTCAAAAACGGAGGTCGAAAATTTTCGCGAATCCAATACTTTCTCTATATTACATATAGAAGAAAGTAAAAATCACAATGTAAATCAAAAACAATTTTAGTGTGCATAAATGATATTTTTGGCTGCTGAGAAGAATTTTTTGAGTTTATTAACCAGCGATGCTGATTTTATTAAGCGGTGGCTTTAAAAGTAGTTTGTATTCATTTGATTCCGGTCCTGGCGATTTGATCAGATTAAGCGGCTGATTTTATTAACCAGTGATTTTATTAAGCGGCGGTTACTGTATATATATATATATATGTGTGTGTGTGAAGTAGAAGTACTTCAACTATTCGCACTTCCAGAAAAACTCTACAGCTTTGCCGCACCATTATTTGTCGCTGCAGAATGGCAACAAGTTTGGACTGGAAATAGAGTTCCGAGAGAAACCGGTAGTTCGTCGTTCGATACAGAGAAGTGGAGTCAGACGGAACTCGATCACTTTGGCTATGAGAACAGATGTGTTCTTTTTTTCTCTATTTTGAATTAGCACAGACGGTGCTTAAATATTCGTACTTTTATAATCATCCTAAAACAGAGCCCGACTAACCCTAGAGGAGGCCCCGGGGCAGATTATCATTTGGGGGCCCCTTCTATTTCTGTACGAAATTTTTCTCTTTACATAAATCTAAAAATATCTAATTTTTACACAGTTAATGTATAGTTATCATATCCAGGGTTGGTAAGTTTTTGACGTGGGATAGTTTTTGAATGTTTAAACAGCATGTCAAAAACATTCTGTCAAAACCGTCAAAAATCCATATTTTTACTTATAATTTAATATGTCAAAATGTTGATTTTTATAAATAAAAGATATTATTTATGTTTATGCATACAGTTAACTCTTTCAAATTTGCATGACCTTTAATCCATAATTCACTTCTGGGTGTAAAAATGAAATTTACTGTAGTAAAATCAGTAGTAATTACTTTTTTATTTCATTCTTTCATAGAAAATTATTTCCCCTGAACCATATATAACTATGTTATTTTTAATTTATTAATGCAATTGATAAGAATGTCAGTATTCCTATGAAGACTAAAAATTAAAAAGAATATTTGATACTTTTCAATCACAGTTAGATGATTTTATTAAAGCACATTTCAAAAAATTTGGAAAAACCAAAATAATCTTATTTCAGAACAAGAAATTACATTTTTATATAATTCATAAAGTGTAATTTAAGTGTAAACATAAGTGTAAAGTATTAAAAAATAACAATTGCTTCAATGTTTAAAATGAATTTTAGGGAGGAGAAAAAATAAATAAATAAATAAATAAATAAACAGGAATTACATTTCCAGTACAATAAAAAAAATTATTAAATAATCACCCTAATTTACAAAACAATAAATCACATTGAAAGTTATGAGTTTTCATTAAAATGATGCAAAATATAATAATTTAATTAAAATAAATTGACATTTTTTTTAAATTATGAATGTTAAATGCATAACATAATTATTACCATGTTTTTATTAACTTCTATTCATGTTTGTTTGTCCAGTACAAATCTTGCAATCGAATTTTAACAAACTTTCCTCCTAGATAGACATTTGAAACTTTCACAGTAGCTCAGAACCCGGTGACAACACAATACTTCGAAGTCCGATTTTCGAATTTTTTATTAGTTTTCTTATAATTAATTAAAACATGAAAATAATAACATCCTAATAGCGTTAAAATAGCCATTAAAATATTAGCTATAATTTAATTGCTGCCAAAAAAAATTTATGAGTTCATTTTCTTTCGACATAAAAATAAATACATTTAATTCAACGTGAACGCTAAAAAATTATGAAAAGTTTAAATTATGCATCTCACAAAAATTGACGTCATTATCACTTTAAAAGTTTTATGCACATTGATAAGAGCTCTATGATTCCCCAGAAAATTTAAAACATGGTATATAAAACGTTTTTTTTTTATCTTATAATTATTTTTATTTACCCTATAATTTAATAGCCAATCAGCTTAATAACAATAAAATCCTTTATTTAATTTTAGAGAAAAAAAGAATTATATTTCCAATACAACAAAAATGTTTATCAGAAGAGTTAGGAAAAAAAAGTGCAATAAACTGATGAGTATGATTTGGGGGCCCCCTTAAAGTGGGGGGCCCGGGGCAACTGCCCCGTTTGCCCTTGCGATAATCAGGCTCTGTCCTAAAACCCTGTAAATATATAACTGTAATAAAGGTGTACCAGCGGATCGATTTGTTTTTCTGTCAATTGACACAAATTTTGTTGAACGAAAAAAAATTTGAGGATATAATAAATATGAAAAATGCAATTCAAAAGGAAAAATGGTTAGAAGCCGCAGAAGATGAAATAAAATCCTTGAAGTAAAATGGCATCTGTGAACTCGTTGATCCTCCACCTAATACACACATTGTGGGTTCCAAATGGGCTTTTAAGGCCAAATATAATAATATCTCAGGCGAGTTAGAAAAATACAAGTCAAAACTCGTTTTAAAATGTTTTAGCGAAAAATTTGGAACTGATTATGATGAGACCTTTGCCCCATACAACAATAAGAACCTTTTTAGTAAATGCATTATGCAAAAATTTGCAATTAACTCATGTTGACGTCAAAACTGTCTTCCTTCATGAGGAATTAGAAGACATTTATATGAGTCAGCCTGAAGGATTTATTGAACCAAGACAAGAGAAAAGGGTCTGTAAATTAAAAAAGGCTATATACAGTTTGAAACAAGCAGCAAGGGCTTGGAACATAAAAATAATAGATACTTTAAACAAATTAAATTTCACAGTGTGGAAATCTGATAAATGTTTGTGCAAAAGAGTAAAAAATAATAACACAGCTTATTTACTTATGTATGACGATGACATACTGTTGGCAGGAAATAAAAGAGATATTGGTGGAATAATCAAAGAACTTGGAAAAGAATTTGAAATTACAAATCTAAGTCAAGTGAACAAATATTTAGGAATTACTGTTGAAAGAAATCAAAATGGAACATTAGCAATTCACCAAAGAAAAAAATAAACGAGTTAGTGAACAAGTTTAACTTGCACGATTCTAGACCATTCAACACTCCACTTGATACAGGATATCAGAAAGATAATGAGAATAAAAATTTGTTGCCCAATAATACCAAATATCGCCAAGCAATAGGAGCTCTACTATATATAGCGACTGTGAGTAGACCGGATATCTCAGCAGCAGTAAACATACTTAGTCGTAGAAACGAACCGCCTAGAGAAAAGGATTGGGATGCTGCGAAACGAGTAATAAGATACTTTAAATTAACTAAAGAGGACAAACTAAAATATAACATATATCAAGATCCTATTTTAAAAGCTTATGCGGATGCAGACTGGGCTAATGACCCACTTGGTATAAAACCTACTTTATCGGGAAAAATTCCATTTACTGGATTTCGAAAAAAAACAAAACTGTTTGTCGCTTTCCACAGCTGAAGCTGAGTATATTTCAGCTGAAAATGCAGCAAAGGAAATAAAGTGGATCTCAAAATTACTTAGAGATCTTGATATTGAACAAAGTTGTCCAATTACTATTTTTGAGGAAAATCAAGCATGTATAACACTTGCAGAATCCGGAAAATACCAAAGTCGAACAAAACATATTGATGTCAAATTTCATTTAATTAAACAGTAATGTGAAGAAGGAATGACTAAATTGAAATACATTCCGAGTAAAGTGATGACTGCAGATATCCTTACAAATGCTCTACCGAACGCAGCTTTTACAAAACACATGGACAAACTACAGCTTATGGAGCATTACTATATATTGTGCAAGGAGAAGTATTGCAAAATTTATGATACGAACTTATTCTGTGGCCAATATATAAAAATTCAACAGGCTTTTTGAACTATCATTTATTCCTCAACGATCTCTCGATGAAAAAACCAGCATCTGTGTATGCTGTGTAAAATTGGCTTTTACGCAACTGAGGCACCTACGATATTTTCGTCATATAATGTAGATGTAATTCCGTAAAAATGTAACGTTTATTCTAAACGGAGTTTTTATACTATGTTCCATAAAATAATTTGATTTTTGTTTTACACTTAATCTGAAACTCACGAAATTAAAAGTATGAAAAAGGCATCAAGTTATATTATTTAGAGATGCAATTTTTTGTGTTATTACTAATATGTATTTACAGTGAAGTCTCGTACAACGTGGGTGCAAGTCTGCCTCATGAATATTACAATTTTAATTTTTAGCCCTACTAATTTTATATCAAAGAAACTGCTTTATATAAAAACTAAATCGAGTGTATGAACCAATAGATTAGTACTCTAAAAATTTAGTGGTGTTAAAAAATAAAACTGTTTTATTTATTTGTTATCTCTGCCACCGCATTGTACGAGACTTTACTGTAATATACAGTGTCATTATTTCGTGGCCAAATCGAAACAAAAAGTAAGATACGGATGCTGATATTCAAGCTTTAGATCGGATGCTTTAGATCTTATTACAGGTAAAAAGATTTCAGCTTTATTTGTTTAACCTGTAATTAATAATCATAGTTAATTAAAACGAAATCATTCCTTTATTACATGTTAGACTGTGCTAGAAAAATAAAACTAGAATAACTGCGTTATCGAGAACAAAATTGACTTTTTTTCGGCATTTAGTGTTATAATTCTGTCAGATAAAAATCTTCTTCATTTATAACGGAAAATAATTTTCATAAATAATAATTTAATAAATATTTTGTACTGCATGAATTTGTGTAAAATTATATAGAAAGAAGTCCTGTAGTGGCCACATCATACTAATTACAAATAGCTTTTAATTTAATCAAATTTTACGCTAGAAAATTTAAATGGTCTGCTACTAATATGACTATGGATATTTGCTGGATATAAATGGTCAATTACTAATTATATTTATTATCACTAATTAATAATAATAATAATTATTATTATTATTATTAATTAATAGTAGTCAATTACTCATTTTGAAAATGTCATTGTAAATAACATAAATTTTAGGAAAGAGAACAAAGAAAGGATTCTCAGTTATTAATCCACATATAGTTAGTACTTAGAATAATTTTTTTTTAAGTACTGTTAATGATTGTATTAGAAAATAAGACATTTCCAGTAAATGGTCAATTACAGTCTGTTCAACCTATATTCATACTTAAGAATTAAGAAAAATTAATGCAAGAATAAAAATTTGGAACCAAACCTTTATTGAAAATTTGCAAACTTGCATCAATGATTTGAAATACACATTGACATGGAAATTCAATTACGCTGCAATTTTACATCAAATTGTAAGTAAAGAAACATGCCGTAATTTTACAATATTACATAAATATGTGTTTCTATGCACATTTTAGATCAAATGTTTAAGAGAAACAGTTTATTGTAAATATTTACAAAGCACACAGTTTCAATTATCATTAAATAATGGATAAATTGATACTTACATAACTTGCATGAACTAAAAAAAAAAGTACGTAAACTTTAATGTAAACTTGCATCGATGATATCAAATACTCGTTGATGTAGGAATTCAGTTACGCCAATAAATATTCATATAACTTACACGAACTAAGAAAAATATATGAACTCACTCTTAAGAATAAAGAAAGACTACTACAAGAATAAAGATTGGGAATCAAACCCTTATTGTAAACGTGCAAACTAACCAATGGTACAGTGATGCCAGATGGTCGAAAATTAATTCCCCAAACAGGTTTTCCAATTTCCCCAAATCAGGGGTTTATTTTGAAAAAATCCCCAACTTGATATCTACTAAGAAGGGAAAATAAAAAAAAATTTCGAAAAAAAAAAAAAAAAAAAATCAAGCAGATTTAAGTGGATTTAAGCTCAGATTTTTCCCCAAATGAAGGCAATTTTTGAAAAAAATACTCAAATAACAATAAAGCTATTGAAAATCCCTGGTCTTAGGGATAAAACATTACGTTGCCAACATTGACAGAAAATTCAAGAACTCCCCAGATTTGTCCCCAAAAATTTTAGAATTCCCCAAAAAAGTCCCCACAAACATTTGGCCTCCAAAATTGTCCCCAGAAGCCTCAAAAATCCCCAAAATGAGGACAAAATCCCCAATCTGGCATCACTGCAATAGTATGAAATGTCTGTTCATGTGGAAATTTAATTTTAATACTGATGACGTAAGCGCTTACGCGCTCTGATATGAAAGTACATTCGCGGAAATACTTACGGGAGGTATGTATTTAAGATTAAAAAAAAAAAAAAAAAAAAAAAAAAAAACTGTGAATGAATCGGTCTGCGTGAAATGAAAAATAAATAAAACCTTTGAAAAAACAGGATGAAATTAGTATTATTTTAATAAATCATTAAAAACTTTTGCATATGCAATTATATTTCAAAGTATACAAAAGCAAATGAGAGTTATTTGTTAACAAATAAAAAAAAAAAAGGAAATTAAGCAGTTTATGTGAAATACATTAGAAAAACGTGCAATTCATTATAACAGCAAGAACTTTGTAATTTAACAAATCATTACACAAACATCTTTTGCATATGTAAAAATAAAATAAATTAAAAAATAATAGTATGAGACTAATAATCCATGGATATTAATAGGAGACTTGGCGATAGATAAATAAATTCAAGAAAAATGAACAACGTTTTTAAATATTTCCTTTGGCGTTCAAGATGCTGTTTATTTTTCCTTAGTTCAATAACCCATGAGACTAATTAAATAGTAAGGTAAAAATCAATGAATCATATGAAAAAATAAAATAATAATAATAATAATAACAATAACAAAACAAGGGCAATAACCTCGAAATAATAAAAAGAGAATGTGAAAAAAGGAGAAAAGGTGATGAAACTGATTAAAATTAATAAGCTATTTAATAATAATAATAATAATAATTATCGAAGATGAAGTTAATATTTATTAGAGGAAAGGGATGTTTCTTTTAGAAAAAAAAGACCAAATATAAATAGTTTTTTTTTCTTTCTTTCTTTCTTTTTTAAACCTTTTCCCCCTTTTGGCATCAAGTTAAAAATCATTAGAAATAAAGTTAAGAAAAAGATAGCCTGAAAGAAATTTTAAGAAATTAATAAAGCAACTGTTGCTAAACAAAAGAACTTCATATTTTAAGGCGAAGAATGGGTTTTTAAGTTTTATTTTTTACGTTTTTTTATATATTTAAATCGAAAGAAAACTGTTAAATAAAAATATATAGTATAATTACATCAAATGAGTGAAAACTGCGTTTTTTGATACAATTCTAGCGAAACTTAACAGTTGGATGAATACCAATTTAGTAGATATATGGAATTAATTTAGACATCTGCCGCCAATTTAAGTTATTTTTGGAATTTTTGTCTAATTTCTGAAAAAAATTAAAAGCCTTTTTTTGTTGTTGTTGTTTGTTAAATATACTGCTCTGCATGAAAATCGGCCCTAACACCATTTTTGCAAAGTTTTATGTAAAATGACCTCCTGAATCCGAATATGACGCCCATTTTGCCCGATCACCCACCGTTTTATAGGGATGCTCCCCTATTTTTATCCCTTTTCGGTAATTTTATGGTTATAAATTAGATTTGTATGGGGGGGGGGGAGGATTATTTTAACTGTTAAATATCGTCTGAGGGGTTATCGTCTGAGTTGGACCATTCTAAAACATGAAATTTTGCAGCAAGGGAAAAATTCAGGAGGGGGGGGGGTGGCCACTGAAAATATATATTACATTTATTATATTTTATTAATCAATTATTATTATTATTCATTATACATTATATTTTTTTGTTTAGCGTTAAAATAATAATTTTTCATTTTCCAAATGAAATTCTTGGCCATAAAATTACTGAACAGTGATAAAAATTGGAGGAGGGGTGGTTTCTCCCCTCCCCCCCCCAAAAAAAAACGGTGGGTGATTGGGCGAAATAGTGGTCATATTCGGATTCAGCAGAAAAATAAATAATTACCTTTTGAGTTAGACCAATTTGAATGAAGCAAGAAGTCTCGCAACATACAGTGCGTATGTATATATATATATATATATATATATATATATATATAGTAATACATAAATGCAGAAATCTATAAACAAATGAATGAAATTATACCCCCAAAAACACTGAGATCTTCATCAGGGAGGCCCCTCAGTGTAGGGGTGAACGAGAAGTTTCTGAAAGGACAGTAGCTATAAGCTAATAACTATCCTTAGCCCCCAACTTCTCACCAAACAGAAAACCACCAATAACTGAAGAGAAATCAAACATAATATTATTACTTACAAACTTTGAATCGAAACAATTGTTAGCGAGTTTATTGCATTTTATGGTGTTTATTCAAAGTTTGTAAGTAATAATTTTTACAACGCCAGTTTTGTGATGCTTCTTTATTAAATACATATAATATATAAAACTACTAAAAATATTTTATAAAATTATCAAATTGTAAAAGTTACAAAATTACACCAATTCATTTATAAAATATACAATACAAAAGAGAATTACTGAAGGTAAACAATAAAGTATAAAATGAAATAAAAATACAACCCTTCATCTGGAACACAAACTATCTTCGGCCGACGGGACTACTCGTCGGTACTTCAATATCGCCCTTGAATGAGGAAGTAGAACAAACCGAGATAGGAAAACTCTGAAAAGTCACAGTTAAAAATTGTGACGGGTAACAGTTAATTTGCAAGGTACTTTTTAAGTCTTCAAGAGCATATTTTAAATCTTCTTCATTATTGCAAATAGTATGAATTCTTTTAAGCTGTGCGAACATAATATATTCCTTAGGATAAATATATCCAAAGGAATTGGTTTTGAACCGTACAGATACTGATAAAATTTCTTTCCTAGATTTAAATATAAAGAGAAATGAAGATAAATGGCTCATTGGATTATATGATAAAAGAAAGGATTTTAATTTTAAAGTTAATAGTCTTACTAATTGGTTTTCAAATATCAGTAGAAAAGTTTTAAAAAATATTATGTTCGCACAGCTTAAAAGAATTCATACTATTTGCAATAATGAAGAAGATTTAAAATATGCTCTTGAAGACTTAAAAAGTACCTTGCAAATTAACTGTTAACCGTCACAATTTTTAACTGTGACTTTTCAGAGTTTTCCTATCTCGGTTTTTTCTACTTCCTCATTCAAGGGCGATATTGAAGTACCGACGAGTAGCCCCGTCGGCCGAAGATAGTTTGTGTTCCAGATGAAGGGTTGTATTTTTATTTCATTTTATACTTTCTTGTTTACCTTCAGTAATTCTCTTTTGTATTGTATATTTTATAAATGAATTGATGTAATTTTGTAACTTTTACAATTTGATAATTTTATAAAATATTTTTAGTAGTTTTATATATTATATGTATGTTTGATTTCTCTTCAGTTATTGGTGGTTTTCTGTTTGGTGAGAAGTTGGGGGCTAAGGATAGTTATTAGCTTATAGCTACTGTCCTTTCAGAAACTTCTCGTTCACCCCTACACTGAGGGGTCTCCCTGATGAAGATCTCAGTGTTTTTTGGGGTATAATTTCATTCATTTGTTTATATATTTCTACATTTAATTTCATTCATTTGTTTATATATTTCTGCATTTATATATTACTACATCTAAGTTTTGCATTTCCTTTCGCTGCAATCTTGCGCATTGGTTTGTAATTCTCCTATTGGTTTTTCTAATCTGTAAAACTTATATATTTATAAATTTTCCTGTCAATTGTTTGCTATATATATATATATATATATATATATATATATATAAGCCTCTCATCTGATATTAAGTTTTCTTAGGAAATACTTTTAATTTTCTTATTTAGAAAAACTGCCCTCTCGAGAAATATATATATATTTCCTTTTTAAGATTTATTGTCGACAAAAATTAGAAATCGTGACGTTATGCATGATATTTTTTATTTTTTATTATTTATTCTAGTTAGAATATTACCGGTGTTATTTTTAATACCAACTACTAAATGGTTCGTAGAGCACAGGAGATTTATACGGTAGTAAAAGGTGCATACTCAATAGAAGAAGAAAACTCATACGGTTCGCACAGCTTATAAAAAAATCCTCCATTTATACCTAAACGGTACATTCTTTAACTTTCAATATGTTTTACTTCCGTAATAGAACAAAAAATACACTGAGAAAAATTTCTGTAACTGACAAGGAAACATTCAAAAGGTGTCATCTTCTAAAAGTATTGAGAAAAATATATTTGATTCTACTCTTCATAAAACACCAGAAAATGAAAGAATTATCGGCTGAAATTAACTACAGCGACCACAAAAAATTATCAAAATTAAGCATATTTGGCGATTTCACACTGATTTTGAGTACTTGGCGGAAAAGCAAAACACGGTTCTGTCGTATACGGCAGTCTCGGTGCTAGCAAACGTATCGTTATAACAGCGCTAAATCGCCAAATATGCTTAATTTTGATAATTTTTTGTGGTCGCTGTAATTAATTTCAGCCGATAATTTTTTAATTTTCTGATGTTTTATGAAGAGTAGAATCACGTATATTTTTTTCAATACTTTTTGAAGATGACACCTTTTGAATGTTTCCTTGTGAGATCTAGAAATTAAATTATGGTTCTAGTGAAAATAGTTCCATGTCATCCTTTTAAATTGTAGTTCCCTTTGCTAGCGAGTTCTAAAAACTCCTATTAGAATTCTACAGCTTTTTCTCATTATCGTGGTGAAACTTATTTAAAATCTCTGTAAATAAATGCGAAAAAAGAGGCGAGGTTTAGTAACTATAATTTTGTTTTATCATCTCATTCAAGGAAATCAAGCGAGAATTTCTGACAATACAAAGGATTCATAATATTCATGATATTGTTTCGCCATCATTAAAAGGATAAGCTAGAAATTCTCAATCATTTCGTCTATCCAGTTTATTTGTTTACCTCATACGCATGACTCGGAAATCTAAATTTCTAGTTTAGGGATTCAGAAATTGCCTATTTATTCCTTCTAGATGAATGCGGTATATATTTTTTTCCTTTAATGTCTATAGTATTTCATAATTAATGCAATTGCACTTCAAGTAATTTCCCTCTTTATCCCATAATTCATCTGATTAATTTAGCTTGACTCTGCAATCTAACTATCATTGATTATCATTATACGAAATCTATTATAATATATATATTATATATATATATATATATATATATAAAAACATACTTTTAAACGTTTGCGAATAATGTACGTTGACTTCATTGTTTTGTGCGATAGAAAGAACATACATTAAAATATTTTTAAATGTCTCTCATAAACCGTAATATATCTGAATTCTTTTGAGAGACTCTGTACATAAGTTAATAGTGTTAATACCATTTTCAATTGGGAATTTGCTATAATGAATCTGAATAACTCTTATGTTAATTTTTTTTTTTTTTTTTTTTTATTATTATTTACAAAAATGAGTCTGACAGATGGACGAGAATAAGCATACGAGCCGAATTCCTAAACCTTTTTCAACTCTCTTCAAAAGTAGTATTAAATTATTAACTTTCGTAATCAATTTAGCCCCACGAAGAAGTCTATTTATGTAATTTGTTTGTCAGAAAATTTAAATATAAACAAGTCCTTCCGGTTCATTCGGAAGGGTAGGTTGATTTCTTTTTTCGTATCAAGTAGGCACCATTTTGTTTCAAAATGGCGGTTATAATTTATTATTGGACTTGGTGGAAATACTGATGTGGCTATGTACAATGTACATGTGTAGTTTAAAAAAATCAGTTCATAAATACCTTTTTCATGTGAATTTCAGCTTTTCAAATGGCTGGAAACAAGACGGTGGCACTTGGAAATAAGATGGTGGATCAAGTTGGCAAACAAACATACAAAATGCATTTTTGAGATAAGACTATACCACAAATTTAGTTCAAATTAATTCAGTATTTGAAAAATTATCGTGTTGACAAGTGGCCGCCAATTAGAAACAAAATGGCGGAGCACGTTTCTTAGTCAATTAATCTAAGATATTTGTAAGATAAGTCCACTGTCCAAATTTGGTTCGAAAAAAATCAGTATTTCAAAAGTTATCGTGATAACAAATTCTCAAAGGGCCGCAACTTGCCACCTGAAATTATTCAAAATATTTGAATGATAGTTCACTGTCCAACTATGGTTCAAATTGGTTAAGTATTTCAAAAGTTATCGTGATAACAATTTTTTAAGTGGTAACATTTGGAAACAATATGTCAGAGCAAGTTGCCCAGCGAAATTATCTAAGATATTTCAAGCAAAAGTTCACTGCGCAACATCGGTTTGAATTATTTCCGTATTTCGAAAGTTACTGTTACGACAAATTTTCAAATGGCAGTCTGATTTTAAGTGGCCGCAACTTAGAAACAAAATGGTGGAGCCACTTGCCCAGGAAAATCGTCCAAGATATTTGTATTATAAGTTCATTTTCCAACTTTGGTTCGAATAAATTCAGTATTTCACAAGTTATCGTGAAAAAAAGTTTTCATGTGACAGCCTGATTTTATGTGGCTGCATCTTGAAAACGAAATGGCGGAGCAACGTTCCCAGCGAAATCATTAAAGATATCTGTATGATAAGTTCATTGCCCAACTTTGGTTAGAAATAATTCAGTATTTAAAAAATTATCGCGATAAGAAATTTTCAAGTGACACCATGATTTCAAGTTACCACCACTTGGAAACAAAAGGGCTGAGTGAGATGCCCAACGAACTTATCTAACAAGGAAACATTCAAAAGGTGTCGTCTTCAAAAAATGTTGAAAAAAATATATATATGTGATTCTACTCTTCATAAAAAACCAGGAAGGGAAAAAATTATCGGCTGAAATGAATTACAGCGACCACAGAAAAAAATATCAAAATTAAGTATATTTGGCGATTTAGCGCTGTTAGGCGTTCAGTTCGCTGGCACCGATATTGCCGTGTACGAACAGAACTGTATTTTGTCTCTCCGCCAACTACTTAAAACCATTCGCCTAACAATGTGAAATCGCCAAATATGCTTAATTTTGACAATTTTTTGCGGTCGCTGTAATTCATTTCAGCTGATAATTTTTTTACTTTCTGGTGTTTTAGGAAGAGTACAATCGCATATATTTTTTTCAATATTTTTTAAAGACGACACCTTTGAATGTTTCCTTGTAAGATATTTGAATGATAAGTCCATGGCGCAAATTTAATTCGAATTATTCAGTATAACAAAAGTTATAATGACAAATTTTCAGGTGACCGCCCCTTGGAAATAAAATGGCCAAGCGACTTGCCTACACTGTAAAAAAAGCTGCAGTAAAATTACGGGCAAAGCCCGTGAGATTCCAGACAAAGCCCGTAAAAAAACACTTAGACGTTGAATGATGAATCACCAGTAATTTTACGTTGTGATGAAACATACAACCAACTTGTAAAAAAAGTAGTATTGACCGTAAAATTAAAAGTTAAAGTTTGAGTTTCTCGAATGCTTTAAAAATATCTCCTGCAATTATAACACATGCGTGCAGGGAGAAATCTACAACACTATGCAACTTAATTATTTTTTTTATACTTATAATTTACATTTTCATGCGAAGCAAACGATCTTGGGTAACCCGGAATTCGAACTCACAGTCTCCCGTTCTAGAAGCCAGCACTTTGCCAATCGCGCCGTTGAGCTCACAACGACTGTTCTTTACAAAAACAGATAAGGTCAACATCAGCACTGATTTGTTGATAAATCATGTCATACGCACCAAAAGACTTCTGGAAAATTTTGATACCGATTTACAGCACAATGTGAATTAAACAATCTTCAATTATTTTTACAGAACTGGCTGTGAAAATATACAGCAACCTATGCTGTATTTATGTAAAAAAAAAATGCTTTATTTTTACAGACATTTTTTACAGTGATTGAATATTGTTAAAGTTCAAATTACGCATAAAAATTATTTTCTTTTAAGACTATTTTAAAAATCTTAATTTGCTATTTTTAAGAAGTCAGTAAATTCTCATATTGAAAAAACAAAAGTCTTTTTTTTTTTTTTTTTTTTTTTTTTTTTTTTACAGTAAAAAAAAAAAAAAAAAAAAAACTAACATATTTTTCGAAATCATTTTTATTCATAAACACTAACGCTAAAGAGGTAGTCTCATTTAACCCTTTGAGTACTGAATTATTTGAAGATTTTTATGCCCAAGGGACGGATTTAAATTGTCGCTATATGGAATGATTTTGAATTTTCGACAGTAAGGTCCGCCTGTGGTTATTCTCCCATGTTACAATATTTCAGAATAAAATTTTCTGTATTCACATTTATATTACAAATGGATATACATTATAATTTTATTCTATCCAATCAAAGTATTTGTATCCATAGTATATTTCATTGTAAAATTGTGAATATTAATTATATGTTTAAGAAAAAAATAGCATACAAATTGCAAAAGAAACGCCCACTGGTGGAGTTACAGATTTTCAAATGGTTTGAATCTACGTCAGCGGTCGCGAAAGTGTTAATATATAAAAGTAATACATTTTATTTGGAATATACTTATATTGATGATATAAGTATGGTTGTAAGATATCATAAAAAACGCCAGGAAAGTGTTTGCGATCAACGCCCACTGGCGGGGGTGCCGCAAACATTAACGCCTATTTCTTAAATTCAGATGACGAGTCAGACTCGTCCACCGTAACTTCGCCCAAGTAAGCACATGACGAGTCTCACTCGTCAAATGTACCCAAAGGGTTAAAGGTTCTCATTAGAGGAAAATAATGGGTGAGAATTTCTCACCCTTCTTCAAAAACAAAATGAAACTTTTGAAAAGTATGTGAGATCTCTGAAAATTAATCGAGACCCCAAACAAACTTTGAATAATAATAATAGATCTTCTACATGGGCACAGAGAATTTGTATCTCCAATTAGTACGATTTTTTTTTTTTTCATGGTTTTCGATCTTTATGGTTTCTGTAGTGGGTGCAAAGCAGAAATAACTAGAGCCTAATTCTTAAATTTCTAATATAATATAAATTGCTAATTCCTAAACAGGTTTTCGTCATAAGACCTATTTCAAACAGTGTTTGTGAAGTGTTAGGCGCATTTGCACATTTTAGAATAACAGAAGAAAAATTTTTTTTTTCTTCCTTTTTTTTTTTTTTTTTTTTGTTTATTAGCTGTATTCTATTGAATGGAGGAAGGACTGAAGTATTTCGAGAGCAGAACCTCTTATATATGATGTACATGTACATATCTGATTGTCATATGCAGATAAAACAGCTTTGTTTTTTAACAGTGAAGATCATACATAATAATCATAAAACTTATCTTCAAATGGCTAATTACATATTCATCTCATATTGAAATAAATTTTATTTTAGCATATTGTAAAAATTGCATTGTGAAAACAGCATTAAAATTTTCTAACTAAAGGGTTATAAGAGCAATTAAAATGCTGTATGTAAAAAAAAAATAAATAAATAAGTAAATAAAAAATTAAATATGTTTAGTGGATAAAACAACTATTAGGTTGTAGTTTGTATTTTACAAATCTGGTTTCAAATCGAGAAACAATTTTAGCTTCCTTTTTTAATGTTTTCGTGTCAATACACAAAGAAAACCAATTTCATCAATATCAATTATTCAGTTTCAGTCAGATGGAAATTTTCAATTAAATTAAGAAAACAATAGCTTATTAAAACCAATTTATGTTTGTATGCGTCATGCGTGCATAAATAAACACATTCAATCAGTATAAATAACAATCATGGTTTCAGTTTGAAAATAAAAGCGTTCTCTCATGACGTCACTGAAATGACGTCATGAGAGATAGCTTCAATAGACTTCAATAGCATTTGAAGGAATTAGAAAATGGTTTGGTGGAAGATAAGAACAATTTGGGTAGATTAACGGCTTTTTCCGGTAAATATTCAAAAATATGTACTTTCAAAAGATCAATTTACGAGCTACGACCGTTTAGTTAGCAAAACGGTCATTTCCCCTAAAATTATACGGTTAAATACCGTGATTTTACTTTTTTTTTTTTTTTTTTTACAGTGTGGCGAAATCATTCAAAATATCTCTATGATAGATTCACTACCCAACTATGGTTTGAATCAGTTTAGTATTCCAAAAGTTATCGTGATGGCATATTTTCAAGTGGCTTTAACTTGTAAACAAAATGTCGGAACAAGATTCCCATCCAAGATATTTGAATGATAAATTCACTGTCCAACTTTGGTGCGAATCGATTCAGTATTTCAAAAGTTATCGTGATGATACATTTTCAAGTGGCTCTGCTTAATATAATATATCCGGCACTTTGTTAAAAATGGTGGATAAAATTCCATTTATAAACACGGTTGAAACCCTTATATGGTCTATGTGTATACATCAAAATTCAAGCCCAATCCGGTTTTAAATACGCTTTTTATAATGTGGATTTAAAATTTTCAAGTGGCCGCAAATTGAAAACAAAAGGGCAGAGCAACTTGAATAACGAACTCATCCAAGAAATTAATAGGATAATTTCGCTGTCTAAATTTGGTTCTATATGAAGTATTATTTCGGGAGTTAACGCGATGAAAAAATTTCAATTATATATATGTATATATATATATATATATATATATATATATGAGAGAGAGAGACAGAGAGAGAGAGAGATAAACGAAGTGATTGCAATAGGTAGATTTCTAAAGAAATCATCTTAAAAGCATTTTTCTATATTTCTAATAAATGTTATAATCTTTAGCTTAAAAGTTTAAAAGACGGAAAAGGCCGCTCACCACTATGCAGCAGTTTTAAGTGATTTTAAGACTCCCCCGCTGTTTATTGCATGAAAATTAGTACAAATTCTGCCGTATAATAAATCCTACGCGACAAATAGCGGCAAAAGAGTTCTTTGATTAAAGAGAAATATTTAAAAAAAGAACTTGCCAGGTTTAAACCACTACACGAGCAGAAGGCAAGAAGACAAAATTCTATGACAGGTGACGAAGTTACGCTCCTACGCGAGAAGAGGGCTAATCATAACTTGCCAGAGAACGTAATACACTTCTCTGTGAACAAATTACAAAGTAAAAATGTGTAGTTTGTAAGTTCTTTAAGCCATGGTCAAAAATAAATAATGACTTACTTAATAAGTCTGTATAACTACACGCAGTTAAAAAGTGAACAAAAGCACAAAATAGACCCTAATTAAAAGTCGTTTGAAAAACAATTACAAGAAAAGTATACTAAGCCCAAGGATGTTTGAAAACGCCAGGTGACAAAACATAATTAATCCGATAAATTAGAAAGCTCCATTAGATGTTGAAAGATTTTAATTAGTTTGTTACGGAGGAAAGGGTGATCGATAATATTACTTAAGCAATTGGAAGTAATGATAGGGAGGGGGGGCGAATAATATGCCTCGAAGAGGTTAAAGGACAGTTTAAATAAGTCTGAGAAGGCATCCTTTCTGCACCGCAGTCATCACACAGGGAAGTGCGCAAGGAATCAAAACGGTTAAGATACGATTTAAAGAGACGGTGGCTTGATAAAAATGTTGTTACTGCAGGGGTGATGTCCCAGGAATTTATCGAAACCCTGGTATGTGATCATATGTGATCATCCATATGTGTACATCCTTTCGTAGAAGAGGACCACAAGTCCGGCCTCTCCTCGGAAATTAATAATTTAAAAAACCTTTTAGTAAAGAATGGAGGAAGAGGTATGATTATATGCGGAGATTCAATTTCAGTTGCGGATTTTGCGAGAGAATCTGTAAGTTCATTGTCCGATAACCCATGCATTGTCCCCCCCCCCCTCCCATTGAGTTGAGACATGCGCATGAGAAATGAAGCCTCGAAGATTATTCAGGAGAATTTTAATTTTATGAACAATGGGGAAAGTCTGTACAAGTGACAATAAATCACCAGTAGGCTTGAAAGACTATCATTGAATATTGAAAGATAATTGAAGGAAGATTTACTTTGATTAATCCAATTTAAGGCTTTAAAAATGGCAAAAAGTTCTGCCTGAAAGACAGAGTTTTTGTCTCTAAATCTAGAGGCTCACAGATGGATCACCGTACCACAAGGCACAATGCAAAAAGCTTCCGCCACACCACTGTCAGTTATCGATCCATCAGTGAAAATTACCACAAGAACAGAAGGAGGGGATATTACTAATAGATAAGGAAAAATCTTCAGCAGGATGAATTAGCCAGCTGCAGACAGTTTGCAGTATTGACAAACTTGGAAAATATTTTAGTTATTGAAAGTAGAAGTTAAAGTATTATAATTCGTACCAAAAAAAAAAAAAAAAAAAAAAAAAAACTTTTTAATTAATATAAATTGAAAAAAATAACAATAAATAGCTTTATAACCAATCCGTGTAATTATAAACCAAATATTTAAAATAAAGATATTAACCCATTTGCACCATTAGCGTATATATACGCTCAATTTTCATGGTTACTATCACCGTAGCGTATATATACCCTCAATTTTTCCAGTCACTATCACCGGAGCCGTATGCACACAATCAACTTTGTTGATCACTATCATTATTCTTTGGCTAAAAAACAGAAATGAAAGGTGTTGATTCTTTTCACACTTCATTATGATGCAAATAAGTTAATATCTAATTTACAG
This sequence comes from Salticus scenicus, assembly GCA_963930645.1. Lineage (NCBI taxonomy): Eukaryota > Metazoa > Arthropoda > Arachnida > Araneae > Salticidae > Salticus > Salticus scenicus. The sequence continues at coordinate 244,825,332 of OZ005651.1, forward strand.
TTTAAATTTAATTATAAAAAATATAAAATTTCTTTAAAAAATGAACGTCGTCGAAAGTGATGCGAAATGTTGATTGAAACTTGGAGTAAAAAGAACTTGGAGTAAAAAAAAAACTTGGAATTAAAAAAAAAAAAAAAGTGGTATCATTTATGTGTGAAATGAAATAATACAGTATTCCTCGCAAATCAAAAAATGAATATAATAATAATAATAATGTAAACTGCACTGGCCCTCTTATATATATACAGATATAAATTTCTAATCTTAGCAGTAATTTCTGTTTTAAATTCATAGAGAGAAATTTGATTACATATTTTACTAAAAAGAAGTAATTATTCTCATTTTCTTATGGAAATTAAAAATTAAATACATTTATTACATTTCCCTTTGTAAATACGTGGCAGGATTATTTTTAATTTAGATCAAATTAGTTAAAAAAATTATATATATATATATATAACTATTAATATATTTCTGTACCCTAGAGGTAAAGAAAACCACGTCCTTTTTTTTTTTTTTTTTTTTCTGTGAAAAAAGTTAGCACCATATCCTTGATGTGCACTTTTTGCTTTATTACATTAGTACTTTATGTCATTACTAGCAAAGCCCCGGTTCGGGTACGAACCGAATTCCGAATGTGGAAAAAATTTCAAAATCAAACTCGAAATGCACAAAACTTGGTCTGATGCTGCCTGCGTGCCAATAGATCAAAGTTTGTTAACGAAACCATTTTTTAATTCATGAAATCAATGAAAGTAGTGAATCAACGAAGGCTTTTCTCGCTTCGCTGGTCACTATATTTAAAGGAAACTCTTTTCTATATAGCTTTACAAACAAAAATAAAATTTAAAGAAATCATGAAATTGCTTTAAAGCCCGCTTTGTTTTCCCGTTGGTTTATGGTATTATTATTATTGTTATTATTATTATTTTTTTTCTTTTCTTTTCGTTTTCCTTTTCTTTCCATATTTACTCAATTCGATTCTTTGTTTTTCAATATCATGTGGTTGAGCAGACGACTAGTTTATTTATTTAACGTTCATTTATATTTCCATTAATTTTTGGAACTCTCGTGCCACTTTATCTAAATTGTTTTTTTCCTCCATTTTCAATTTTCATTTTTTCATGCGCATGAGTAAAATATTTGATTTTTTTTTATTTTTCGCGTGAAAGCATATTTCATTTTATGTTAAAAAAAAAAAAAAAAAAAAAAAAAAAAAAAGAAACGTATTTTTTTTTTTTTTTTTTTTTTAAGCAACAATTAAAATTTTAAATGTCCACATTTAACAGGTTATTATTTTCACATTTTAATTAATTAAAAAAAAATCGAATCAAAATTTCTTTACAAATAAGGTGCCAAATGAAAGGAGCATTTTTTCTGAATCCGTCGGTTTAATTAACTTATCGATCGGACAATTAAGATTTTTTAAAAATTAATTAAAGTGTGAAAAGCTGGTGACAATTTTTTAAATTAACTAAAGTATGAAAAGCTGGTGGCAACAACACACAGACAAACAGAAGGAAATCTTTCTTAGCCAATCAGCTTGCATCCAGCCATGAACATACAGGAAAAAACTCTCTTATCCATTTATATATAGAGAGATGTGTTAAAGTAAAATTAAACGATTCCTGCTAGTTAAAGAAGTGCATTTAAAGCTGAAAAAAAAATCAAAAAGTTGCTCTCCTGAAAAATTACATTTTTTGAGATATGGTGTCATTTGTCTACGGGGGACATATTAATTTTAATAAAGTACTGTGTGATAAGGAGTAAGTAAATTCGGGACCAAAGTAATTAATCATACAGCTTTCCTCGTGACCAATCGAATAGCTAAATTTGGGACCAAATGTTCGTCCCGAATTTAACTATGCGTTTCTCCTTTACTCTTGTAAACTGAGAACTTATATTATTGGAAACTGAGAGGTTTTCCAGTAATATAAATTAAATTGCTAATGTTGGCATTTTTTAACACTTTCCAACAAGGTTGAAATGTGTTTATTACTTCGGTTTGTCTGTCTTTTTGTCCGTCTGTCCATCCGCTCTCTAACTCCCGTAAATATTTATGGAATTTCTTGAAACTGATATATGTTATTCAAGTTCACTGTCGGAGGTTCCCTGTTGAATATGGCCTTAATATCTTTACTCGTTTGTATACAGGGACACCCGAAAGTATTCCAAAGCATTGTGAGGTATTTATATAAACCATATTTTAATACCTTTGCTGTACAACAATCTTAATGAAACCGAAATATTTTATTCAAGATCTCTATCGGATGTTTCATATATAAAATGGAGTAAATTCCACCCCTGGTTTGTGTACAGGGACATTCGAAAGTATTCCAAAGCATTGCGTTCTATGACACGTATTTCTAAAAACCAAATTTTAATAACATTACTTTGCACAAATCTTAATGAAATTGAAATATGTTATTCTTATGCACAAAAAGAAAAAAAAAAATGCATTCTATAGAATATAGTATAATCAGCATTAGATTTACAGGGCTACACAAAAATGTTCAGTTATATTAAGTGATATTAATAAAAATTAGCTGGAATTGCACTTTTGTTTACATTAAGCTTTTTAACACATTCTAACAATCTTTAACACTTTCCAACAAAGTTGAAAAGTGTTAATGTCTTCGGTTTGTCAGTCCGCCTGTCTTTCCGCGCTCTAACTACCGTAAATGTTCATGGCATTTCTTGAAACAGATATATGTTATTCAAATTTAGTGTCTCATGTTCCCTACTGGAAATAGACTGCATATACCTCTACTGATTTGTGTGCAGGGACTCCCGAAAGTATTCCAAAGCATTGTGTTCTGTGAGAAGTATTTCTATAAACTATATTTTGGTACCTTTACATTACACAAATCTTAATAAAATTGAAATATGTTGTTTAAGTGCACTATCGGGTGTTCCTCATTGAAAATAAAGTAAATACCATCACTGGTTTGTATACTGGGTCACCCGAAAGCATTCCAAAACATTGCGTTCTATGAGAGGTATTTCTCTAAACCAAATTTTAATAACTCTTCTTTACACAAATATTAATAAAATTAAAACATGTTATTCATATCCAAAAAAGAATGCTTTCAATAAATACAGTATGATTAGCATTAGATTTACAGGACCACACTAAAGTATTCAGTTATATTAAGCAGTAATATTGGAAAATTGCTTGAATTATATTTTCTTTTATATTTGACGTTTTTATCACTTTCTAAATGTTTTTAACACTTTCGCATAAGGTTGAAGAGTGTTAATAACTTCCGTTTGTTTGTCTGTCTGTCCACGCTCTAACTCCCGTAAATATTTATGAAATTTCTTGAAATTGATATATGCTATTCAAGTTCACTATCGAATGTTACCTATTGAAAATGGAGTGGATATCTCTACTAATTTATGTACAGGGATACCCGAAAGTATCCCAAACATTGTGTTCTATGAGAGGTATTTCTATAAACCATATTTTAATACCGTTACTTTACACAAAGCTTAATGAAATTTAAATATGTTATTCAAGTTCACTACCGGATGTTCACGATTGAAAGTGAATAAAATACCATCACTAGTTTGTGTACAGAGACACCCGAAAGTATTCCGAAGCATTGTGTTCTATGAGAGGTTTTACTATAAACCAAATTTTAACAACTATACTTTACACAAATATTAATAAAATTAGAATGTATTATTCATATGCACAAAAGAATGCTTTCCATAGAATACAGTATGATTAGCATTAGATTAACAGAGCTACAAAAAAATATTCAGTTACATAAGTAGTGCTATTGGAAATTTGCTGGCGTGGGATTTTTGTTTATATTAAACGTTTTCATAACTTTTTTTAATTGTTTTTAACACTTTCCAACAAGGTTGAAAAGTGTTAATGACTTTGGTTTTTCTGTCGGTCCGTCTATCCGCGCTCTAACTCCCGTAAATATTCATAGAATTTCTTGAAACTGATATATGTAATTCAAGTTCCCTAACGGATGTTCCCTATAGAAAATGGAGTGAATACTTCTTGTGGTTTTTGTACAGGGACACCCAAAAGTATTCCAAAGCATTGTGTTCTATGAGAGGTATTTCTATGAACTATATTTTAATTCCTTTATTTTACACAAATTTTATTGAAATTGTAATATGTTATTCAAGTTCACTATCGGATGTTTGCTATAAAAAAGAATGGAGTAAATACCAGCACTGGTTTGTGTACAGGGACACCCGAAAGTATTCCAAAGCATTGCGTTCTATGAGAGGTATTTCTATAAACCAAATTTTAGTAATTTTACTTTGCACAAATCTTAATGAAATTGAAATATGTTGTTCGTATGCACAAAATAATGCTTTCTACAGGATGTAGTATGATTAGCATTAGATTTGCAGGGCCACACAAAAAAGTATTCAGTTACATTGAGAGCTTTTATTGGAAATTTGCTGGAATTGCATTTTTGTTTACAGTAAGTGATTTAACACTTTTTAACACTTTTTAATTGTGAATGTGATTTCAATTTGATTATCTATCTATCCAACTGGCCAAATTTTTAAAAAATTATATATGTTATACAAATTCATTATGGAATGTTCCCTATTTAAAATGGCATTTATAGGTCCTGTACAATTGATTTGTGTACAGGGACACCCCCCCCCCCAAAAAAAAAAAAAAAAAAAAGTCAATGCATACCATTTTAGGACTGACATTTTTATAAATTATATTTAAAGAACTTTCTACTGTAAAAATCATTAAAAAAAAAAAATAAATAAATAAAATAAATAAATCGACATTTATTGTTAATATGCTAAAATAATGTTTTTATAAAATACGATTTTGTTAACCTTCAGATTTACAGGGCTACACTAAAATATTCAGATACATTGAGGGCTGCAATTAGAAGCTAAGGGCTACGCTTTCTTTTGTTATATGTATTTTTAAATCTTTATAACAATGTTTAAGAATGATTAGGAATTCAATTAGTCTATTTGTATGCCTATCAGGAAATACTATCTTACCGTAGTATAATAACGTAGGCAAAGAAAACTGAAAGTTATACGAAACAACAGTTACGTACAGTTGGAAAGTCTTAATAATCAATGTGTACAGCATGATTTTTCATTCTTGTTTAATTTAACGAGTAATTTAACAATTTAAGTTGCTTAAATTTAATATTGTATTAATAATTGCAGTTTCAAAAATTATTAGTCCCTATTAGTGGGTTTATCCAATTACTGTTGTATATTAAAAGTAACTTTTCCAAAAGAAAACAAAATAAATTTTTAAAAAGTAAATTATTAAAATATTTAAAATGTACACATAATTTAGTTTATTATTTTTCTGAACATGTGTTAAATTGTGAATAGTTTCAAAGTTTTAAAGAATTCCAATAATAACATTTGCTTTACAAGTGTCAAGATAGGTTTATATATATATATAAAGAGTTAAATATATTTTCACTTTAACCAAAAAACACAGCCTAAATAACAGCTGACAACATCAAATTCACAGTATAAACCGAACTGTATTATAGCATTAACACACAGCAATGGGCTGCAAATAACAATAACAAAAGCACTTTATCGTAAGTCGGTTGGCGAGAAACTGACTGACTTGATTCCTTATATACTCGCTTAGAAAATTGAGAATGTTCTAGTAACTTCTGTTCGATTCGATTCAGAGCTTAGATATTTGGTATATCGATAATAAGGATTTTTTCATCAAGGTCACCAAAACAGTCGCAAAGGAATGCAAAATGCGCCAATTTTGGTGTCAAGGGCCATTATCTGCCTTAGTGAAGTTTTTTAACGGGTAATGATCTATTTTAACGCGAAATTAAGCTAGAAATGCAGAAAATAAACATTTTATAACCTGACTAAGCCTCTTTGAAGGTAATTAACTAAAAATAACTACTAATATTTATAAATTCGTAATAATGTAATCTATTCTTCATTCTGTATTCTTTTATCACTCCTTTCATCTTCCTGGGGCATGGATGCTAACTTTTCTTCCAGAGTCCGGATCTTCTTTTGCAATTCATTTCCTAATCTTTCTTCAGCCTTCTCAAATTTGTCTATCACTTCCCTGTTGCACTCTTCTTCCCCTCTTCTCTCAAGATCTTACTCTATTCTCTTAATTTTGCTTTCTATCTCTGAAAACCTTCCTTTCAGCTCATATTCGACATTTTCTTTTTTACTTTCTCGTCAAAGCTCTCTTTTATTTTCATAACTTTCTCTTCGAAGCTCTTTTCTATCTTCATAACTTACTCTTAAATTCTATGTACTCTATTTTCCATATTCGATAATTTGCTCTGTATTACTTCTTTCTCTGTTGGAAGTTCTTTCTTCATCTCGTCTTGATTAGATCTAATTTCCTCACCCAGACTACCTTTCATTTCTTCACTCAAACTATCCTTCATCTCAATTTACCCTTCTTTCATTCTTTCGATCAATCCGGTTTTCATTTTTTCTTGTCCTGTTTTCATTTCACACGTCTGTGCAACTAATCCTTTGTGAATTTTCTTCATTTCTTGTTCCATTACATCTAGATCTATAACCATTCAACAGACAACCCCTCTCCTGACACCAGAAGTTGCGTACACGGGGTTCGTGAGTTGTTTAAGAATAAAAGGCGAATCTTGCAGAGGCTTACAATTTATTTACAGAAAAATCTAGAAGATTACAGTTCTATAAACCAAGTATCAACTCCAGTTCCAGCAGAAAACACAACTTAAGTAACAGCTGACATCATCAAATTCACAGTATAAACTGTATTATAGCATTAACACACTGCAGTGGGTTGCAAACAACAATAACAAGATATATGGTATATCGATAATAAGTATTTTTTTGCCAAGGTCGCCAAAAAAGTCGCCAAGGAGCGAAAACGTCGCCAACTTTGGTGCCAAGACCATTATCTGCCTTAATGAAGTTTTTTAACGGGAAATGAGCTATTTTATTGCGAAAACAAGCTAGAAATGCAGAAAATTAACATTTTATAACCTGAATAAGCCTCTTTGAATGAAATTACATAAAAATAACTACTGTTATTTATAAATTCTTAACAATAATTGCATGGCAATAAAGTGGAGATATTGGTAATCGGTTTAAAATGAGATTTAAATATATTTACGAGTTTAGTAATTTTAAGGATATAAACAATTGTATTAGGCAAGATTTCATATTATTTAAAGACATTCATTAAAGTCAATTTCAATTGCATATAGTGATTTAACTATTACCTTATTTCAATTAAATAAAATTATTTAACTATTATCTTAAACATCTTCATTAATAACCTTTTTTTTTTTCAAAATATAAAATTACGGTGACGTCAATTTAAATATAAGTTATGTATCATTTATATTAACCCTCTTTTTAAAACTTAAATTGTTTATTAAACCCATAAATGTTACACAGTAATGTTAGTAATAATTCTTAAAATTGTTATAATACTTCAATTGTAATAAATTTTCTGTGTGAAATACATAGAATCAAAATTAATTATATATTGAAATACACTGATAATTTTTTTTTAAATTATTATTAAGTTCAACAACTCGCCCAACCAACCAAGTCAAAAAACACCACTCTACCTCTTAATTAAATATCTACCCACCCACCCCGTTTTTTATTTAATTATATTTCATCTTTATTATTTGTATATACACACACATATATATATATTTAACAAATACCATAATTAATAAGTAAAAAAAACATTGAATAAATACCATAAAATACAATAAACTCGCTAAATATAAATACTGGTGTGCAGAGAATTATCAAATAAAGAAGAAAATAAATAAATAAATAAGATTAAACAATATAAGAACATCTAAAAATCATAAAAATATGAAAACTAAACGAAAATCGAAGTTATGTGAGTAATTTTCATGCATCAGACAAGAACGGAGTGGAAGAAATAACATTAACAAGATTTTTCGAATTTTTAAATATGTAGAAAGCTTCATGCAGGGATGGAACACGGGCGCAGAATTCATACCGGAATCTGTTTAAGAAATTTCTCCACCTATAATATCGTTGATTCAAGAGGTAGAAAATTTTCTTATATTGATAGTGGTATGAATTCTGCGCCCGTGTTCCATCCCTGTTCATGGATATCCAAATGGGAAGATGAGACAGGAGATGAAATTATGTTAGTTTTAGAAAAATAAAAACGATGATTATGAGTCCAGCAGTGGGAAGCAATAGAAGATTCAGAAATCTCTTCATTACGAGCGCCTCCTAGTTTGACCAATATAACCTAAATTGTACGACGAACACGAGATTAAATAATGCCAGATCGGTTTACAGTAGGAATGGGATCTTAAAGATAAGATAATTTAATTTTGTTGATGGGTTTGTAAATGACTTTAAAACAAATGGTGAAAGAATTTTAGAAATTTTAAAAGAAAGTTATGAATAAAAAGGTAAAACAACTCGGATGAGACTGTGATTGTTCAATTTGAGAGCAGAACGTTTAGAATTCTTCAATATACATAGAGCTTTATCGATAATAGATGCATTATAGCCTCGAGAAAGAGCAAGTGATTGTAAATAATTAATTTCTTTCGAAACACCAGACGGATCAGAACAAATATGTAAGGCACGAAAAACACAAGTATAGAAAGCAAGTATAGAGAAACACAAGACATTTTCTGTTGAGGGGCGTGGTTAAAGATAACATGCGGCAGAAGAGAGACAGTAGTTGAGAACCGACCTTTGTCTTTAGACACATAAACGTCAAGGAAAGGCAAAGAACAACCCTTTTCAATCTTAAAAGTGAATTGAATGGATGAATCAATCTAATTGACCAAAGAATGTAAGATGGAAAAATCGACGTAAGAGGAACAAGAACGAAAGTGTCATTAACATACCTAAACCAGTGAGGAAATGTATATACACCGAAGAGTTTTTCATCAAAATAGTGCATATAAATGTCGCAAAGCAAAGGAGACAGAGGAATGTCCATCGTCATACCCTCATTTTGGGAATAATAAGTACCATTAAAGATGAAGGCAGTTCACTTGTTACATAAATGAACTAAATTCACAAGCTCCTCAAATTCAGTAGGAGAATAATGGAATTCACGTGATCTCTTCGCTAAGGAAACCAGAGCATCTTGAATAGGAACATTAGTAAAAAATGACACTGCTCTGAAAAAAAAAAAAAAAATTGAGATCTGATACCATTCTTGCAGATTCTTGTGGGAAATGACCTCCTGAATCCGAATATGATTCCCATTTTGCCCATTCACCAACCGTTTTCTAGATACACCACCCCTTTCCTCAATTTTTTTCCCTGTTCGATAATTTTATGATCATGAATTTGATTTGAAGAATAAAAAATAATTAATTTAACATCTAAAAACAAAACAACAATATATATATATATATATATATATATATATAAATTTTAAAAGATATGTAATGCATAATTTCAGTGGCAAATCCCCCCCCCCCAAAAAAAAAAAAAAAAAAAAAATCCCTTGTCGCAAATGTCCATGTTTTAGAATTTTCCAACTCTGTAGCCCCTCAGAAGATATTTAAGGATTAAAATAATCCTCCCTCTCCTAAAAATCCAATTTATAGCCAAAACATCACCGAAAAATGATAAAAATTGGGGGTCATTCCTAAAAAACTGTGGGTGATAGGGCAAAATGGGCGTCGTATTCGGATTCAGGAAGTCATTTTACATAAGTATATGCTGAAATGGTGTCAGAGGCAATTTTCATGCCGAGCAGTGTGATTTAGCGTCTAAAACGGTTATAGTATAATTAGAGGGAGAGATGCATTTAAGTTTGTCCACAAAGTCATACGAGTTTTTTAATGTATAAACATTAGTACTACTTTAATCAGAAAGAGATTTTGAAAAAAACGAGCAAGATTATAAGACGCCGTACTAATATTAGACACAATAGACCGGAAGCAGAGAGTAGTCTTATGAACTTTGGGAAGAGCATAGAAACGAGGACAGTTAGCAATGGAAGGAATCACCAAGCGTCTAGTATGATCACTAAGAATAACAGAATTTTTAATGAAGTATTTAATTTGATCAAGATGATCATTAGACGGATCTTTCTTAAATTTCGAATAGGGACCTGAATTGAGCATAGATTCAACATAGGAAATATAATCCGATTTGTTGAGCAGAACTATTTGTCCCCCTTTATCAGCCTTGGTGACAATTAAATTGGAGGCGGAGTTTAATTCGGAGAGGGCGGATTTTTGAGAAGAAATAAGGTTAGATTTTTGTGAACGATTACTGGAAATAATGTTAGATAAAACGAAACAAAGCGATTCAAACTTACCGGGAGAAATCTTACAATTTTTAAAGGACTTTTCAATGGGAGCAATGAAATTGGGAATAGAGAGTCTGAAAGCACAAGGAAAATTAAGACCCAAATTGAGCATGTCACGTTGAGCACCACTCAGGGGGTGCGAAGATAGATTAATAACAGTTTCTAGAACGAGAGGGGAAACAGTTGAAGTAACAGAATACTCTTAAGAAGAGAATTAAATTTCTTACTCAAGCTAGTTTTATTGCGAGTAGATTGAAACGCAATGTATGCGAAATTTTTAACAGACTTCAAAAAAGAAGGAAGGTTCTCAATTCAAACAGTATGTTTTTTTTATGTTTGTTAGCACATAACTTCTGAACGGATGCTCCGATTTTGATACTTTTTGTTTTGTTGAAAAGGTCTTGGTCTGAAATAGGTCCCATTGTATTTTTACGATCTAAACAAAATACAGGGTGCCCAAAAAATCAGTCCCAATTCTTTTAACTGGTAAACGGCTGCAGCTATAGTAATAAAAATGGTATGTAAGTATAGCAAAGTGGCCATGCAGTACAAGGTTAAACCGCATGCAGCGCCACCTGGTGGAGAATAGCGGAGACAATGTTCCTATCTCGAAAACGGTTCTAGAGAAAAAAGTTAATTACAAAGTTGAAAAGTATCACCGATTTAGTACAAAAAGATAGTTTAGACATTCATGCTAGCGTTCCTATCTCGGAAACGGTTCAACACAGGGGGAAAAACGGAATTATAAAATTGCAAAGCATCATCGATTTAGTACGAAAAGATAGTTTAGACATTGATGCTAAAAATTCAATGCTAAAAACGTGCATTTGTTCGTTCGCAATTTCTTACACTATGCACACTTGAGCTACATTGCACACGTTGTAGCGTAGCTGGTGAGACATGCGCTATATAGTTCAAAATACGGTTACTTGAAACTTTTTGTTTTGTTGTAAAGATTTTGGTCAGAAATAGGTCCCATTGTAATATATTAACAAGCTAAAGAAAATAAAGCGCCATCTGGTGAAAAACAGCGGAATTAGCGATTCTATCTCAAAAACGTGTCAAGATGGGAGAAAAGTTAATTACGAAGTTGTAGAGCAACGTCGATTTACTACGAAAAGACAGTTTTTAGACATTATTGCTAAAAATAGAACGCTTAAAACGTGCAGTTGTTTGTTCGCAATTTCCTACACTGTGCACACTTGAACTACGTTGCACACTTTGCAGCGTAGCGGATGACACGTATACTCTGTGGTTCAAAGTACTGTTACTGTAAATGGTCACATCGATTAGCGCAAAGTCCTTTTCAACCAACTTCAGAAAGGAGACTGTTGAGGGTGTTCTTAAATCGAGCTATGTGTTGTTGTTGGTGTTTGTAAGCTTATAACTTCATAAGAGATTATCTAATTAACCGACTTCAAAAAGTTCAAAACGTATGTTTTTTGTTTTTGTTTTTGTTTGTTAGCTCATAACTTCTGAACGGATGATCTGATTTTGATACTTTTTGATTTATTGGAAAGGTCTTGGTTTGAAATAGATCCCATTGTAATATCTTTACGATCAAAAGAAAATACAGGGTTCCCAAAAAAGTCAGTCCCGACTCTTCTAATTGCTGAACAGCTGCAGCTATAATCATAAAAGTGTTATGTAGGTATAGTAAAGTGGACATGTGCTACGCGATTCAACCGCCTACAACGCCACCTGCTGGAAAACAGTGGATTTTGCGTTCCTATCTCGGAAACGGTTCAAGACAGGGGAAAAAAGTTAATTGTAAAATTGCACACCATCATCGATTTAGTACGAAAAGGTAGTTTAGACATTAATGCTAAAAACAGAACGCTTAAAACGTGCATTGGTTCGTTCACAATTTCCTATTTTGTGCACACTTGAAAGACATTGCATATGTTGTAGCGTAGCGGGTGACATTTATGCTATATAAAATTCAAAGTATGGCTATTGTAAGCGGTCACATCGATTAACGCATAGACGTTTTAAACCGACTTCATAAAGGAAGAGGTTCTCAATAGAAACCATGTTTCTCGTTGTTGTTGTTGAAATTTGTTAGCTTATAACTTCGTAAAAGATGATTTAATTTTAATACTTTTTTTGTTGTCGTAATGATCTTGGCCTAAAATAGGTTTCATTGGGATTTCATTAAGATATAAACAAATTACAGGATACTCAAAAAAGTCTGTTCTCACTCTAACTGCTGAACGCATGCAGCTACACTGGTAAAAGCAGTATGTAAGTATCGATGTTGAAACTTCTGTCCGTCAGCTGCAATGCATGTTTTGCTCTTTGTTTGAACTTTACGCTGCGGAATTTCCAGTGCAGCGGGTAACACGTATTCACTGTAAAGTTCAATATATAGGCCTAACAGAATTTTTGGTTACGAATAGAGCGTATCCGTTCTTTACATTTCTAAAGACTTTTCAATTTAACGTATGTTCATTCAATAGATAGTTTTTTTTTTTTTTCATATCCGATAAAGGCAAGAAAAGTGGCACAACTTAAAAATGCCGCATTTGAAAAAAATAAACTTAAAAATAATCTGACTAGAATAAAAATGGCACAACTGTGTCTCGAGTGTTTAACTTTGTAGATGGAGATGTAACTTTTTTGTTCACGTTGGGCGCATTTCATGTATTTTTCAGTGACATAGACCATTTTTTGAGTTATGTCACTTTTCTTGGAAGTTGTGATTTGTGAAACTGCCGTCAAACGTCTTCTGATGTTCTGCTATATAAATATGTTTTCACTGAAAAGAGAAAAATAAAATCTTTTTGTAAAAAAATAGAACCGACTCCAAAAAGCAACTACTATTTAAACAACTAAAAAAGAAAAAAAAATGGTATGAAATGAAACTGCGAATTGCGCCTAAAAGTATAAAATAATTTCCTTCGCCAAACAACCTATAACACTACAATTAATCATAACTTTTGAAGTCGGCGCAAAATTAAATAAAAATTGACACCTTTATTCAATTCAAAAATAAAATCGTATTCAAAATACACATCCCACATTGTCACCTGCAATACGCAGCCGAAAACTACTTTGATTCAAGAAGACAAATAAGATTTCGTAAGCAGCAAAAGTTGGCGAAGATGCTGGAAAGAAAAATTGCAAAATTATCTGGCAAACATATTTAATTTCTTTGGGATATCATGATAATTTTGATAAGGTATATTAAGAGAGTAATCAAGAATATGAAACAATACTTCGTACAATACATATTATGAAAATATACATCTTGCGTGCATATACGCATTACGTTTTGATCGCCAAATCCGAAAGCCACCAAGAATGATAGTTATCAAAGTTATACCAAATTTGCAAAGGAAACTCTAACTTCGTAGAAACATAAATACCGCATTGGGAAGAATGTTCACTGTTCTATGTAGATGCTACTATTGGACCAATTGTATACAGTGATAAAATAATAAAAGAAACATGAAAATGGATCATTCGAGACAACAGCATTTTTTGCTACGGATCTAAAAACAAACCTTTAAAAACTAATTAAATTTTATTTAATTTTGCGCCGACTTCAAAAGTTATGATTAATTGTAGTGTTATAGGTTGTTTGGCGAAGGAAATTATTTTATACTTTTAGGCGCAATTCGCAGTTTCATTTCATACCATTTTTTTTTTCTTTTTTAGTTGTTTAAATAGTAGTTGCTTTTTGGAGTCGGTTCTATTTTTTTACAAAAAAGATTTTATTATTTTTAAAGAAAGGGAAATCATGCGCGGAATTGCTAAGAAACAGATGTAATGAATATAATTCAGATTCAATAGAGCAGTTCCTCGTGACGTCAATAATTAAAGGGCACCCTGGTGGACGGCAAAAGAGCTCGACTTTCCCGCACCCACCATTGTGTTCAATTGACGATCCTAGTTTTATCATATGCTATTATTTTCGCTATATTTGTGGTGTTTTAAATCATTCGCCTTTAAAAAAAAAAAAAAAAAAAATTAATAATATTTCTCCGTTATTTTTTCCTACCAATTCATTTTTTATAGTAAATATGGTGACAAACTGATACACAATCGGCTCTACTTACTAACATGCTAGACACAGACGTTGAAATAATTTCAAAGCATGCAACGATAAAAAATATATGGATCAACGCCATTAGAGAGAGAAATTACACTGTTGCACCTTAAAAGTGTGGATAACATCTTTAGATTGGTAAGAATTTTTTACTTACGTACTACATTTTTTTCTTGTGTGACTCGTTTACTATATCACGCAAGGCTTAATAATCATTTGTTGTGTTGTGTTTATTTCATACGAAGTTTTATTTAAGTTGATTTCGTTATTTAAAATAAAAGTTGAGTAATATAGTATTTAGAAACAGAGCAGTGTTAAAAATTTCAGTAGTTCTTACAGTTTACATAATTATTAATTTTTATTTTTAATAGTGTACGTACAGCCGCTAACAAAAGTGTCCGAACACTAGCAAAAATTCCTATGTAAAAAAAGTACAGTTCATACGGTTTTGTTAAATAAATACTTATCGAATCATGTGCTTACACTGACTAAGAACAGGATTCGACAAGGATTTATTTAACAAAACCGTATGAACTGTATTATTTTTGCTAGTGTTCGGACACTTTTGTTACCGACTGTACATATGTACGCATTTTGATATTGTGTTTCATGTGATAAAAATATGTTGCATAAATATTTAAGCAAAAATAATCACTATTTGGCTCAGTTGTAATTTTTATCTCTTTATTTCCACTCTGCCATAGATAAACTAAAACATTAACAAAAGTTTCCTTTTAGAAATATTTATTCATGAAATCATCAACCGTGAATATTCATTTTAATTAACTTGGAGTGTAAAGGTTGATATTTTTATTTACCAACTATTATGTGAGAAATGCCTAGCTGGTTGTCAGCCAGGGTAGCTCAGTGGTAGAGCATCCGTGCGTTAAGCGGAGGTGCCCGGGTTCGATTCCCGGCTCTGGTATTTTTCACATAGTTGGTAAATAAAAATATCAACCTTTACACTCCAATTTAATTAAAATGAAAAGTTTCCTTTGTTAAAATATTTAGATAGATTCATTTAAAATAAATCTTGTAAAAATATTTATAAATTATCTTTCATGTGGTTATACTAAATTACTTATAAAAAAAAATAAATAAACAAATAAGTTATTTTAGTGCAGTTAGATTTTTTTTTTTTTTTTTTTTTTTTTTTTTAACTATCATTTACCATAGATAAACTAAACATTACTCTGATTTGCTATTGCTAAAATAATTAATTTTTCAAAATAGTTCTTGTAAATGAAATAACACATATCTTTTGCATAAATAATAATAAATCATTATTATAATTTTGAGAAACTATATTTTTTCTTTACTGTTATTATCATAGATAAACAAAACTACGGAAGAATTTCCCATTGCTAAAATAGTCATTTAAAGTGTCTTATGATTATTTAAAAACACTTTATTTTTGATATTTAATTATTATACGTGATATATTTTTTTGTATAACTGATAGTTGAAAGAAAATACTGTATAATAAATATCTTTAATATATGTTTATCTTATTTTTTTTGTATGTGTGTGGAGGGGGAGGATAAGATAAAGCTATTTAATATTTTTTTGTCGTTCAATCAAAATATTACTTATAAAGGTGAAGCAATCCTTAGAGTGCCTAGCTTTATGGCTCTATAGTAGTCTATATTTTCAAATAAGTCACTTTTCTATATATATGTATATATATTTTAATTTCCTCCTGCTTTTTTATTTATTTTTACTCATATTTCAAGTACTTAATTCTTTAACATTCATTGGTTTCTCTCTCCTCACTTTCAAATAAGTCACTTTCAAAAGAGCGAAAGAAAAGATGAAGTTTCTCTCTCCTCAATTCAACCATGAACACTGAAAGTCCACACTGAGGCAGCTCTCCTACAGAACTCTGAATGACCACCCTCTAAGGCACCCCTTCTGCAGAGGACAACGTAACTAAAGTCAAAAGGCTGGTGAGTGTCTAAATTGTGCGGTGTGTATTAAAAAGCTGCACGATTGAGGCACTTCTCCCTGGCAATAAATGAGTGGACATCGATCACATCTAAGAAAATCTATATACAGGTAATTTTATATTTTCTTTTTCACTTAAGTTTAAATTGATTTTTTTTTTTTTTTTTTTTTCTTTTAAACTGAAATTAATTTTTACTTGATTTTATGTTATTGCCTTAAATTACTTCAATTAAATATTAATTGTCGTAAAAATGTTATTTTATTAACTTTTTTGTCTTTTGTGTGTGAATTTGTTCAATCAGCTAATCAAATAAAACTTAATTGAATACTAAATCATAAAATCATTTCTTTTTTACAAATTAAAGATTATAAAATATATTTCTTACTCTAATACAATAAATTTTGTTATGTATTTAATTTCAATGTCTTGTCTTGGCATATAGTAATACAGTTTCATCTTCGTCTTTTTGACAATCACATCCCTGACCAAGAGATAATTTTGTTATGACTCGCAAAGCTCAATTGTGATGACTATATTACAGTAGTACAGAGACACACCAAAGTAAAAGGGAACTTTTTGTTTTCTCTACTACTATTTGAATATAACTGTACTTGTAATTAGATGGTAATAAACTGTATCCAAACAGTAGTGAAAAAAAAAATGGATTTCGTGCCAGTTTCTCAATTTATGTTAATTTTAATTATAAATTTAAATAACAGTTCAATGTATAAATATTTACACAACATTAAATATGCCAATGTAAAAAATATTAAGAGCAAACTGGAGTTTTCGTACCATATAGCATACTGCACTAAATACGTTGGCATTTTCAATGTTATATTTCTGTTTAATATCAAGTCTTATTACATATTCTAACACTTCAATGTGCTAAAAATCTGTTGTTCAAATATTTAATAAATAAACTTTGTCAGCAGATACGATAAATTTGAAAAAAAAAAAAAAAAAAAAAAAAAAAAAAAAATCATCTTACAAGGAAACATTCAAAAGGTGTCGTCTTCAAAAAATATTGAAAAAAATGTATGTGATTCTACTTTTCCTAAAACACCAGAAAGGGAAAACATTATCGGCTGAAATGAATTACAGCGACCACAAAAAATTATCAAAATTAAGCATATTTGGCGATTGATTTTGAGTACTCGGCGAAGAAACAAAACACGGTTCTGTTCGTACATGGCAATCTCGGTGCTAGCGAACTGAACGCCTAACAGCGCTAAATCGCCAAATAGGCTTAATTTTGATAATTTTTTGTGGTCGCTGTAATTCATTTCAGCCGACATTTTTTTCACTTCCTGGTGTTTTATGAAAAGTAGAATCACATATTTTTTTCAATATTTTTTGAAGACGACACCTTTTGAATGTTTCCTTGTTAGGTAAACATAATAGCTTTAACCCTTCATCAGGCAAAAAAAAAAAAAAAAAAAAAAGTTATGCAAGAGTGCATGAAAATGCCACTTATGTCTACTTTTCTGTCTGATGAAATGTTGTACTATTATTTTTATCTAAAACAGTTGGAGTATTTTTTATTTCATAATTTGTGTTTCATTACAAAGTTTTTCATGTACGGAAAAATTAACACACTTCAAAAGACAATCCTTTAAAATTTTATACTTTACGAGTGCTGCACCAAGAACTCAGTATGTAGTCGGTGTCGGTGAATTCTGAGTAGGTATAAGAATTTCATTTTTAAGCCTTCCGGAAGACAGATCTTTATTAATAAATCAAACTTTTAAGCAACCAGACAAAAATCTATCTAGCGCTGTAACTTTTAAATCAATAGCATAATTAGTTTGCAAGATATTAAATAAAAACCCCATTTTCACTTCAAAATTAAAAAAGAAAAAAAAAAAAAAACTTCCTTACACATGAGCATTAAATTTAAATTTATACCTGTTTAAACAAAAATATCTGATAAAACTAATGTCATAATAGCTTTAAAATTTTATTTAATTTATTTATTTTTAAAATATTCATTTAAATTAATCGAATTGTCTTATAGGTTTTCCCCTTGATTTTACACCCCTTGATTAGGCACAATTTTAGTAAAGAATCCCCTTGGCGACTTTTATTATCTTTTGCCAGTTTGGTGATGAATTAAAATGGCTATTGCAATTGAATAAAAAAAAATTTGCGAAAATCGCCCGAGCAACTTAGGAGCCAGTTTTCAAATTTCGTTAAGTAGTCCCATACTAAAGCTGTTCTTTAATGTCAATGCATTTTTAGTTTATTCAATTCCTATTATTAGTTCACACTTTCCCTATATCTTGTACAAATTTTGCAATCGATTTTTACCTAACTTCCCGACTAGCTAGAAATTTGAAACTTTCAGGATTGCTCAGAACACGGTGACAACACAATACTTCGAAGTCCGATTTTCGAATTTCTGATTAGTTTTCTTATAATTAATTAAAATATGAAAATAATAACATCCTAATAGCGTTTCAATAACCATTAAAATATTAGCTATAATTTAATTGTTGCCAAAAAAATTTACGAGTTAATTTTCTTTTGACATAAAAATAAATACATTTAATTAAACGTGAACATTAAAAAATTATAAAAAGTTAAATTATGCATCTCACAAAAATTGACGTCATTATCACTTTAAAAATTTTATGCTCATTGATAAGAGCTCTGTGATTCATCAGAAAATTTAAAACATGGTATATAAAAAGTTTTTTTTAAATCTTATAATTATTTTTATTTCATTTTTCATGCGCGGTTTTTATGTACTAATTCAAAATTATTTAAAAAAAAAAAACTTTTTCGATAGTGTTTCTAAGTAGGAATTGACTTAAAAATTTTTCTTTTTATATTACTTGTTTTAAAGTAACCGTGTTTCTAATCAACATAATGAACCTCAAATAGTTGAATGTCATTTATATTTTCTTAACAGCTGTATATGATGGTACTTAAGGGCCTGCTTCACTCACCGCCGCCGGAAGCCGAATCTAATGTTATTCTATGGGAAATTTTTCTTTACAAATAACTTATTAACTAATACATATTTTTAAATTCTGTTTTCACATTCTGAAAATTCCCGGCTGTTAAATTGACGGACTTTAAAAAAAAAAAAAATATTTTTTTTTTTAATTTTTTATATTTTATTTTGAAGCTGCAAAATACGAATTTTCAATATATGAGATTTTTTTCATTTTGCAATTTCAAAATAAAATATTAAAAATAAAAAAAATACATTTTTAAAAAAGGTCCATCAATTTAACAATTGGGAATTTTCTGAATGTAAAAACGGAATTTAAAAATATGTATTAGTTAATAAGTTATTTGTAAAAGAAATTTTACCAATAGAATAACATTGGCTCGGGCTTCCGGCGACGGTAAATGAAAAGGGCCGTTAACCATGACTTTCATTTGCTGAAAATAGGGCACAGCTTTAGTATGGGACTCTCTTGGCAAAAAAAAAAAAAAAATTCATTTTTTATTCAATCTTCCAAATAAAGAATAAATTTTTATTTTTTTATTTCAATAAAGTGTTTTAGCAATGATAACAGTTTACAGTGTTACAAACAGCTAAGATGAATGTGGTTTAGGATCGAACCCAGCA
Source organism: Salticus scenicus (assembly GCA_963930645.1). Lineage (NCBI taxonomy): Eukaryota > Metazoa > Arthropoda > Arachnida > Araneae > Salticidae > Salticus > Salticus scenicus. The sequence continues at coordinate 244,845,199 of OZ005651.1, forward strand.
CCTTCTCCCTTATGGCCATATCACATGAGAGATTTCGCTCAGCTTTTTTACTAAACACAGCATGATAAATTCTTCTGAAAGACAGTCTAAAAGTTGATGACACGCTGACCTCGAATCTTTTAAAAACCATTAATACACATTTCACTAACAGCCTGTACTGCATGATTTTGTAAAAGATTATATAGAAGAAAATCTTGTGGTGGCCACAACATACTAGTTTCCTACAAAATAACAATAAAAATTTTCCGATCCCATGTATTTCGAAATCAGAGAAAAAATGCATACTTTTAAATAATGAATAACATAGTAAATTATGGAAAAAAAAAATAATGACTGCTAAATCACAGGTACAGAGCTTCAGCACACGTCTAACACACACACACACACACACACAGATAATCAGTTTTTGAATGGTCAAATCATATTTGGAACATTTTTAAATATGCAAATCCACTGAAGACTAGAAGTTGAAAGTTTTTACGAATCCAATACTTTCTTTTATGAACATTGCAAAAAGTAAAAATATGTTTTAAAAGAATATTTCTTATGGACTTTCACATATTTTTAGAGATTCATGTAAAAAAGGCAAGAAAATATTTTAAATTTAGGATGTATAAGGTTTGACTTTCGACTGGAAAAATTACAATTAAAAATAAAAATATTTTTCTGCTCAATTCTCTATGAATAATTAAGACATTAAAAATATTCTTTCAAATACAAGTTTCATGACAAATTAACTAAAACTTCTGATGAAGAAATTAATCGAACATATAAAAAAAAAAAAAAAAAAAAAAAAAAAAAAAAAAAACTAATCGTTATATTAATAATTTAACCAGTCACCATATTTAAACAAGTATAAATTTCAAATTATTCAATTGACTAACTAATTTAGTCTAATTAAAAAAAAAAAAGAAAGTGCCCATTAAATTAATAAAAATTTCCCGTTAAATTTTAACATTTTAAGGCAAATTATTGGTAAAATTCACAAATTAAGTACAGAATAAAAATGGAATACACATTAAATGAATAATTCAACAATAGAAAGAATTAGATAAAGTGTTATTAGGTGTGATAAAACCTTGTAATACGATAGATGTAAAATGCAGTGCTTGCTATACAGCAAACACTGTATTCGGATAATATTCATGTTAGTTATAAACTAATAGAATCCATAAGTTATAAGTATTAGGAATAAATTGTGTCATATCATGAATAAATCTTATGAAAATTGTACGACATTAATCACACGATTTTTTTCCAAACGAATCACCATCGATGGAACTCTGATTTTTTGGCCGAAGGGCCGATCACATTTTCGTAAGAAATCTGGGTCTATCTTAATATATATAAATCTCGTGTCACAATGTTTGTCCTCAATGGACTCCTAAACCACTTAACCGATTATAATAAAATTCGCACACCATGTGCAGTTCGATCCAACTTGAGAGATAGGATAGTTTAAATCTCAAATTATAGTCGCAATTTTAATTTATTGCTAATTATTTGTCTGTTATTATTTGACAGTCACAATTATCTGTTAACTCCAAATGATTCTAACAGATGTCGATACCTTTCGACTGGGTTGAAATGAAAGCTGAAATATATTTGGTGCTGCCATCTACACAAAGAATCTTCAACTTTTTAACCTATTAATAAATTTCGTATAATTCAATTATTTCCACTTTTTAAATTTTTGGTGTTAGCATAGCCGGCCACGTGTTACTTAGACTGAAGTGTAAATTGAATTCATATTATAATGAAGATAATACAGTGAAATTAATCCTGTTTTTTACTTATTTGTGCTTCATTGATCAAAACTTTATAATTTAATCTGTATATATATATAAATTACGTGTCACGATGTTTGTCCGGGGTAAACTCCTAAACTAAGGAACTGATTTTGATGAAATTTTGCACACTGTGTGCAGTTTGATCCAACTTGAGAGATAGGATAGTTTTTATCTCAATTTATTGTCACAATATTGTTTTATTGCAATTATTTGTTAATTATAGACCTTTATTAAAGTTGCTCCAAAATATCTGTGAGTTCCATTAATTTAATTGTTGCCAAAAAAAAAAAAAAAAAAAAAATACGAGTTCATTTTCTTTCGACATAAAAATAAATACATTTAATCAAACGTGAACGTTAAAAAATTATAAAAAGTTAAATTATGCATCTCACGAAAATTGACGTCATAATCAATTTAAAGATTTTATACACATTGATAAAGTGCTAATGTAGTTCTATCATAGATATAGTAATATATATAGATCTCTCATCCCCATGTTATCGTAGAAAGATTTTTGATGCCGAAAAAAGATAAAAAATAAAAGCTTTGGAAACAGCCATTAAGTGGTATTGAAAAAAAAAAAAAAAAAAAAGAAAAAAGAAAAAGAAAAGAAAGAAAGAAATATGAATTTGAAACTGTATCTGGAGTCTTCCATTCCCCTTTAGCAAATAAATTATTCATAAATTTTATTTGCTAAAATATTAGTATGTATTCCCGTGTGTATTCACTCGGGGAAAGACGGCCATATTTTGGTAAAAACGTCGTCTTTTCCCAAATGAAAAGGAATAACTTTTTTCTCCCCAATGATCACTCTATTCTATATATGCTATACTATATCTATGAGTTCTATACGCAAGCGAAGTGTGACTCACTGACCGTCTGTGCAGCCAAGAAAAAGATTTCCTATGTTAATTGCCCACTGGATTTTTTGTAAGAAATTATTAAAAATCGAGGAAATTTATTTCCCGATTTTAATCCTTATATTTGTGTATAGATATGTATTAGTTATCGCGGGTGTTAGATTGAATTATTTTGCTGTCAAATTGACAAAATTTTAATTTTAAATTTTTAAACTCTGTCGCCCTTGGCTTTTATTATTATTATTATTATTATTTGGCGATCAAAAGCGTAACACGAAAATATACATGCCAGATGTATGCATTGTACGAAATGTAATATGTATTATTCATTGTACGTATGTATGACATGTAATATGTATTGTACGAAATATTGTTTCATATTATTCATTACTCTTTTAATATAAGTTGTTAAAATAACCATGATTTTTGAAAGGAATTAAATATTTTCGCCAGATAATTTGGCGATATTCTTTTTTTTTCGCCAAGGATGACAGAAATGAAATCTATTCCGCTGCAAAATATTAGTATCTTACATCAGATATTTTATTTAGACATTTGAAAACAAATTTGACTTCAAACTATGATAGAATATTTATCATTTTCCTTTTAATTTGTATATTATTAGTATATTAAAATTTAAAAGCATGGTATATAAAAAGTTTTTTTTTTTTTTTTTTTTTTAAATCTTATAATTATTCTTATCTTAATCCTCAATGTTTCCCATCTTTATTGACTTGAATTTACTATTAAAATTTTAACATACTCAAAAACTTCTCATCACTTCGTTAAAATACACTAAACTTTTCCAAAATATTTTTGTATTTAAAATGATACATGTATTTACTTTAAATGTCCAATATTTCATAAGATTTCCAATTTTAAAGTTTTAAAATATTTATCAAATTTACTTATTTTTCTGGTTTAGCCTTATTGTTTTCCCTTTTATAACTACAGCTGTTGCCCTCTTTAAAATATTTAAAATGATGAGGTCATTTAATAGTAAAATTATCCATTATAGCATATATTATATTTCACTCCTCCATAAAAATTGATTTTAAAATCGTCTGTTTCTTTTATACTTTTATTTTAATAGAATTTTAATAGAATTTAATTTATATATTAGTCATTTTAGCAATTTTATCCAAAGTAGCATTAGAAATAATATATATCACTTCTCCATTAAAATTTATAGGACCCTACAATAAAATTAATTTGTGCTTAATATCAACACTACGAAAATTTTTATCAATCGCTTCCAAATTTTGACCTAAGTTTCAAATCTCAACCCTGTGGGTTTTTACATCGGCTACAACGTTTTCGTCTTTGTTCGTAAATAATAATTTAACTGTACTAAATAGTTTACAGCCGTATAATTCAACGTATAACTTAGTCACAGCAACGCGTGGCCGGGTCTGCTAGTATGATAATATATCTCTTTATATGGGCTTCATCCAGTTTAATTTTTAAATGTAACTTTCTTTTCAAACTCATTCTGAAACATCTGCATAAGCAGAACGAAATATAAACGATTTTAAATATATACAAGCAAAAACAGCCATTGTTGTCAATGGTGGGAACGAATGCTTTCTGCCAACCACTTCCGAGAGTTGAGATGTTTGTTTACAAACAAGGAACTGCCCTATAGATGAGAGAGACTGCCGAATATCCTGAATAACAGCCATAAGGATGGCAAACTTACTCATTTTCAAAGCATTTTTAAAGCGAATGGAAGCAGGAAGATTATACTTAATGTCAATAAACTTAGGAATTATCCGAGCACACTTGCATCTAAGATGAAAATTTAAATGAATAAAAAAGCGAGAACGTTTCAAAAGATGTTTGAAACGATTATTCTCTGACGAACTCATGAATGAACACACAAATAAAAGCATAGCTGCCAATATTTTAATTTATTCCGGAGTAATTTTAGCCCCGCCTCTAATTCGTACCACTTATTTTTTAAAAGTAATTTTTTCTTATTTTATCGAAGTTATATATCGAAGAAAATTTCTCTATAAATAAAGTGGTGCGAAATAAAGGTGGGGCTAAAAGTACTCCGGAATAAATTAAAATATTGGCAGATATGAATAAAAGAATAAGTGAAGTCAAAATTCAAAGTGGGCGGAGTTAAAACCAAAAAAAGGAGGAGTATAAAAACACAAAAATGTGGTTTAACAATTAGAAAACAATTGATAAAATAAAAACACCAAACGAATGCACAAAAAATGAGAAGATACGTGTGGAATTTAACAATAAAAACAATAAAAAAAGAACGGAAACACTCGCAAAACTGCTGACTTGGTGCCAGAAGAACAAAGAAGCAACAAAAATAATAAGCAAGCACCACAGAACTGACGTTTTAACTAAAGTGTAAAAAACTCAAGTATATTGCATTTTATGCTATTTATTCAAAGTTTTGTACTTATTACTTTAAAACGCCAGTTCTGTGGTTTTTTTTCTTTTATTTTTTATTAAATACCACAATTCTTTGCAAAAATTAGTGAATAAACAGTTTTATTGGGAAACCCCAGGATGCGTTGTATCATTAAAAATTTTCTTAACCTTTTTATTTTTAAATTTTTATTAACACATTTTTATTTATTCTAAAAGATGCTTAAGAATTATATTTCTAAAAACAGATAAATGAAGACAGGATTTAAAATGTGTATATGTGCTAACTTATATCCAAAATCTTTACGTTTGTCACATAAAAAAGCAAATATTGTCTTATTATTATTATTATAATTATTATTATTATTATTATTATTATTATTATTATTATTATTATTATTATTATTTTCATTTTTAAATTGAAAAAGTTTACAGCATTATTATTTAGACAATTTTTATTTAAATTTAAATTAGGAGGTTAGTTGAATGTAAGATCGTTGATATTTTTATTATCTCTAGATATAACTGTGTTATATCATCAATATATTGATAAAATTGCATATTATTAAAGTTAAAATTACGTTCACAGTAATAAAGATCAGCAAATTTCCTTGAACCTTCTTATGGAATTCCGACATTTTCAACATAAATTTGGTTATTTTGAAGAATATAATTATGATTAATAATTATACAGTTAGTAAGTGTGTGAAGATAATTTAAATGAATGTTACTTGAAATTTAGAACTGATTATTTTTAGAATTAAATAATAAATTTATGACATTGTTAAGTTTAGTCAGTTTTGTGTTATTAAATGAATCTTTAAAATGAAAAAATTGTGTATTATTTCCATTATTAATGTTTTTGAGGGAATAAACAATTTTATAGCTGTTCTTTAAACAGTGTTTGTTATCATCTTTAACGTAAATATATATATTTGATTTAATTATAGTTTGCATTTGGAAGTTTTAATAGCTTATGAAATGCATGTATATGTCTACTATCGATAATGATACTGAGCGATGTTAATTCAAAAGTTTGATAATAAGATATATATTTGAATTAAAATCTTAAGAAGGAGTTTATTTGCATTTTTATAGGTTGTTCAATGATATGGCAGTAGGTTTGTTAACCCTTTAACGCGCGGTGGTATAAGTGTGAAACCACTCCCAACTGCAAAAACTCATCCCAGAAATTTTTTAGCAAAAATTTACGTTTATAACGTAGCAGGAACGCTGTTTTCTTTTTAACCTAAAATTTAAAATTTCTTTTAATTTAATTTTGTTCGTGAATTCCGGTGGCAGTATAATTTAAATGACCCGAATTACCTTGCGTCGCAAAGGGTTAAATGATATGGCAATTTTATAAATAAGTAAAAAAAAAAAAAAAAAAAAAAATCCATATTTAAATTGTCTAATGATTTTCTTAGTTGTAATTTAGAAGACAGTCTAAATTTTCTTCTGTATCCCATGAAATTTTACAATTTAAATCCATTAATAATATTAAAATCTCTAGTTATAATTTGACCATGGTCTTAATCAACAAAGTTTTTGTAATTAGGATCACTGCATTTACAGTCATAAGAATCAATTAAATTTGACAATTTTTAAAATGAGTTATAACTAAAGATCTGTCTTCTAAGAGTTAAATTATACTTAAGGGTTTGTTTAATATGAAAGTTACTAACAGGAAATTATAAACGTTTATACGCGTACGAAAACTGTTTCAAACATATCACAGGATAAAGTATAAGATTTAATTAACAAATAAAAGAAAAACAAAATCCCCCCCCCCCCAAAAAAAAAAAAAAAAAAAAAAAAAACACACAATATTCAACACTCATCAGGGGCATTAATTGAATAATTAAAATGAATAAAAATTGATAACTCATCTAAAAATTACGCCAAACATTTTAAGTTATAAAATTAAGTGAATTTTCATTGTCACGCAATTAGTAATCCATTTTAAAAAGAAATGAAAATGTAATTATTAATACACAAAGTTAAAATTTAAAACATCTGAAAAAAGGATTAAAAACAGCCTTTAACCATTAATGTGTATTGATATTTTTCTTCAAGTGTGCAAAAATGTGCTTCAAGTTCTGCGTTACTTATTATTAAAGGCTTATATTGTATATATTATATTATTATTATTATTATTATTATTATTATTTATATTATATTATATTAATATATGTATTTTTTATATTATATATAAATGGTTTGACGGCAGATTTCTTTAATGGTAATATTCTAGAATGACATCTTACAAATTCTGAATAAAACTAACGCTCTATTACAAAAAGTTGAAGTTAGTATTGAAAGTATAGTTGCTCTATATACTTCATTAGAACACTACATCAGATAAAGCGTATATAAAAACTGTTTTAAGCATACTAAAAATAGAGGAACTGAACTATAAATTTCTGAGGATTATAAAATAATAATAAATGCTAAGGTAAAGGGTAATTTGGTCAGGATGTATTAAAAGACACCTAATTTGGTAAGGACAAATATTTTTGCATAAATACCTTTTATGTCATTATTAATAAACTGTTATCGTACATAAAAAGAACAAAAATTTGCATACAGTGATTCAAAATACCTAACTGATAAGTTTTGATAAACAAAAAGAAAATTACATGCAGACACAATAAGGAAGGGAAAGAAAAAATTAATGCATTGTGAAAAACTTACCCAGCCAGACGATATAGAGGAAAATTGAAAAATACTTTCAATATATAGGCGTCTGAAAACTTTCAGTAATGATGGAATATCGAAATTAGAACTTAATCTGAAAACAATAATAGCATCTAAATTGAATCACCATTTCTACTAATGTAGTTATTAGTAAATAAATTGATCAGTACGTTGGAAAGCCTGAATCTTCTTCACGCTGCAACAAACGCCCATTCGAGTTGACGAAATGAAGTGGAGCTCGTTTATAGGGCCAAAATGTACGGAGATGTTTCGGAAGACAAAAATGGGATCACAGCGCCACCTGTTGAGCCATCGATCTCCAAATCTAATCAGCACCAGTTTATGTCAGGGTCCAACTAAATACCAAATTTGGTTAAATTTCGTTCATTGGTTCGTGAGATACAGTGTCCACAAAATTTGTGATGCACACACACAGACTGACATACATTTTCTAAAAACAGTCAAATCGTGTTCAGAACATCCCAAAACGCGCAAATCCATCGAAAACTGGATTTCGAAAATTTTCACGAATCCAATACTTTCTCTATGTATACATATAGAAGAAAGTAAAAAGAAAAAAAAAAAAAAAAAAACGATAAAGAAATTGCAACGATTGCGACATACAGACACAACAGAATTTTCTTTCTTCATTACTGAGTTGCAGGAGAAGGGGTGATATGCATGTGGAAGGTAGCAGGAGAAAAAAAAACTGTACTCTCTCTGATAATAGAAATTATGGTTAATTGTGTACCAATTATACTCTTGATTCTTGGAAGCAAATAGGGGCGAAATAGTCATCTGCAGTTTGGAGGTCAGTTCCACGAATGTCAAAGTTTCAAAGTAAAGTCACTGTACGTTGTTGGACCACATCTTATTGCAGATTTAGAACCGTGTGCATTTTCAAGCATCCAGAATAATTTTGGTGAGTTATTTTTAATAAGTTATTTATACATTATTATTTATTTTTTTATAAATTTTTATTTATGCATTTGATGATTCCTTGTAGAAAGGTTTTCTTTTTAGTGATTTATAAGGGAAAATATAAATCTCCAGGCTTGACACTTCACCAAATATTTACTATATTAGTAAAAAATTTCTGTGCAATTCTGAGAAAGGAATAAGTATATACCACCACAGGTTTGTGTAGAAGAACACGGAAAAGAATTCTAAAGCAATGCGTTCTATGAGAGGTATTTCTATAAATCCTATATTAATATATTTATTTTGCGCAAATCATAATGAAATTAACATTTACTATTCATATACACACATACACACGCACACACACACACACAAAAAAAAAAAAAAAAAAAAAAAAAAAAAAACCTATAGAACATAGAATGATTAACATTAAAATTTACAAGGTCGAACAAAAATATACAGACGCGTTGAGGAAAATAACTTGAAAAAGCTGGAACAGCATTTTTGTTTTTATTAAATATTTAAAATGCTTTCTAACAAAGTTAAAGAGATGTCACAAATTTATTTAATCTACTTGTCTATCTTTCTGTTCGTCTGACTGTCCGTTTGTCCATGCTCTAGCATCCGTAAATATTTTCAGAATTTCTTCAAATTGTTATATGTTATTCATATTCATCATAGATCACCCTATATAAAATGATATAAATAGTACAAATGGTTTATGTACAGAGACTCCCAAAATAATGCCAATGCATTGTGTTCTATCAGACGGTAACCGGGAAAAATGGTAAACGGAAATAATGGTAAGCGGAGTTAATGGTAACGGAAAAAAATGGTAAACGGGTTTAATAATGAAACTTTTAGCATGTCTGAGACGCGCTTAATGTTTAAATTAATCATAATGTGTGCTCCAGCATAAATGAACTTTTGAATGAAAGAAAAAATAATTTATGTTAATGTTTATTGTTAATTTATAGCTTTTCTGACTGAATTTTCAGGAAAGACTTTAAAAGCGTATGATTTCCATAAGAGTAAAACAATATGTTAAAAATAATATTTATTTTTTAATTAAATATTTTAGAAGTTAAAACTTTACGCTTATTTACCATAATAATTTTCTAAAAAATATTTATATTTTACTAATTTATTATGAATTTATTTACTTTTTCAAAAGGAGAAAAAAAAACTTTATTATTATTATTATTGTTGTTTTGTTTTGTTTTGTTTTATTAGTGTTAAAATATTATTTTAGACTTTTTTCTTCTTCTTCTTCTTTTTTTTTTTTTTAATCTGTTCGTAATTGTATCACTGTGTTGAAAGTGTTTTTTTAATATTTGAAACTTGTATAATAATTTAATGTGCATATTTAGAAAATCGACTATTGCAGGAAAGTATTTTAAAACAAGGAATGTATGAAGAATTTTTTCTTTCAATATCATTTATTCTCAATACGCTAAACAAAATTGTAGTCTTATAAAAATCCTCTAAAAGAAAGCGAGGGAAAAAAATCATTACTTAAACAATTGTAAATAATTATAGAAAATGACAAAAAATGAAAATAATTTAATTATTCAAAGGGAAGTATTTTTACACAGTCTTATAGTCTTATAAGTCTTATAGTCTTATAACATAGTGTAAAAAGATTCCTTTCTCAGAGTTCACTACCTATTTCCGATATCTAAGAAAACATTTCAAAATAATGAAAAAGTATAGTATCAGTTTTATATAACTGGGTTTCGGAGGGCATAGGCAAAAAAAAAAAAAAAAAAAAAAAAGTGTGTGGGGGGGGAGGAGGGGGTGCCTTTCAGATGACTTATTAATGATTTTAAAGAAATTTTGTATATTATATTATTATTCACTGATAGAAAATGCCGTAGAATTATAATATACTTGGGGAGTAGGAGGGGGGAGGGGGTGCGCTAAGAAAAAATGATTTTTACTTTTTTCCATATTCAATAGGAGAAAGTATTGGATTCGTAAAAATTTTAGACTTCTAGTTTTCGACGGATTTACACGTTTTGAGAGATCTAGAACACAATTTGGCCATTTTTAAAAATGTCTATCTGTCCGTCTGTTTGTCTGTTCATGGCTCCTTGCGATTCAATAGAGGCTCTCCAGACGCGAACTTGAACAATAGAAGCACCGTACAAGGCATAGTTGCTCTCTTCTCTGCTTGGTGCACTAGTTAAGCGTCCCATATTTAGGATATGTACTTACTTGCGCACGAAACTACCTTTTAATACACAAAACTGTTTGTTATACATGCAGAATGTTTTAAGAAAATTATTTGTAGATATATAATTACTTGCTTCTGTATTTGTTCCCGAAAGTTCAGCTATTTAAAATATTTCTGCTAAAAATGTTTTAACAAATTAAAAAAAAAAAAAATAGTTCTTGTATTTCTTTTTTATAGAAAAAAATCACTAATTATAGACATGAAAATCTGTTTGAAATAAGCCAAATAATAACAATAATAATAATAATAAAGGTAAGAGTGAATTGTATATAAGGAATATTTAATAATTGTGCTTGAAAAAACAAATCCACATTCGAAATCATTTTAAGTTATTTATTGTATTAGTATCTGAAATATTTTTAATTAATTAATTTATTTTTAATGATATCTACGTTTTGTACGCACACTAAAAATTTTTCTTGTTGTGATGTTCCCGCCCCCCCCCCCTTTTTTTTCCTTTTTTTCTTTTTTTTTTTTTTATAATTATTTAATTATAATGTGTAATTATATGTAAATATTTTTATTAGACATATGCAATGAAACTCATTAATAATTATTAAACTGACATTTCTTGAAAATTATTTCAAAATAAATAAATAAAGATTTAAAATTTGCTTGGGGAAAAAAGTTTCAATGCTCCCTGCTAATTAATTAAATAAACATATATTCCCCCCCCCCTCCATTCTGTGTGTAATCTACATTCATGATCGCACTTATTGCTATTCCTTATGTTGAATCTAAATCTCGCCTTTCTATTAGAAATAAAGAAAATTTAAACATATACGTAGAAAGATGTTTGTTTTGAAAAACTAGGGCTTAAATGAATAAATAAGTAATAAAAATAAAAGATAGAAATACGCACAAGTCTCAGTACAAAACGTCATTATGCTATTTTAAAAGCGTCCAAAAAGGTTGGTACTGAGTATTAAAAACTATAACGTAAATATTAATTATACATTTGAAAAATCATGAGATAACCCCCCCCCCCCAGAGAAATGTTCTAGTTACGCCAATGGCGCTGACCCCTGACTACATACGTATATTTCCATTAGGATATGACTCTGGATTTCCATAGAGAAAACTGAATAATTTAAGCATTCTGGTAATGTAACCATACATATACAACAAAATTTATGTGAATATTAAAATTAATGAAATCTTATTTAAATAATTGTTCAAAATACCGTTTTACTTGTTAAAAATAACTTAATGATTAATCTGACACTTTTACGCATTTTTTAAATTTTATTTGAACAATTATTTAAAATATGCTAAACAACAATTTAATGAATAAAATTATTCAAATTTCTAATTAGATAATACAGATGTAAAAATTAATTTTAATATTTAAGTACACATTTGAATTTGAATAGATATTCAAATGAAATATAAAATTTAAATTCAATTCAAATGTTGAGCTGAATTTAAAATTTTAATATAATATTTGAATTTCTTCATTGGTGTTCGAACTAGCAAGCCCAAAGCGATTAAATATATTAAGACTGCCCTGATAAAGTTTTTTCAGCACTATATTAAATGACAGTTTATATCCCTAACAGCACATCTTCTCCCCAAGATATCTTCAAGATCCCTTCAGGAGGAAAAGACATCCCAGAAACATCCTGAAGGTGTACTGTGGATAAGTGTGCTGTTAGGTATACTGTTACACTAAAACCAGATAAACAGTATTAGATACACTCCTTTATATTAAACATACATTAAAATGAATGGAAAAAAATGAAGGATTAACACTTTTTTTTTTTTCTTTCAGCAAAATATATAGGAATTTTGCAAAAATAGTTACTGAAAATAGTTTGAAAAAATGGCCTCAAAAATCATTGGCGAGCTTCCTTAACTTGAGGACCTCTCCTCAAAGTATTTGAAAAAGCCCTCTTTAAAAAAAATACACATGATGTTTTGATTTCTTGTGGAGGACTTCTAAATTCCACACCGAGAGTCTCGCGAGACAATCCCAAGAACAATTTTTGCAGCAACATTAATTTTAACAAGCAAAAACAATAGCTACCCTGTTGCTAAAAAATATGAACCATTTATGTTCAGCAATACTTAATAACTGAAGAGTTATTATTATTATTATTATTTATATATATATATATATACAATTATAAATCTTACCTCCAAAACACAAACGCTGAAGAATACTATGAATTACAAATCCATTAAATTCAGAAATAAAACTCGTTAAAAAGTAGAGTAAACTAATTGCAACGTTAACAACGGGAACAACATAAATTTAAATCTTCCCTTGCCTGCATACGAAAGGATGAACAGAGACCAGTCAAGAAGCTATCGTACTCAAACAAATCGTGTATATTTGGCGAATTCGTCGCCAAGACATAAAATAAAATAATGAGCCAAATGTATAATAATAGTGTACTGCGGCCCACCTTATTTTTCTGCAAAATGAGTAAAAAGGAAAATCACGTCTTTCTAAAACGAGTTCTCGTGAATACGCCATTTTGTTGCGTACTGTTGCGTCGTGCATTCAGTTCATATGGACATTTAACGCCTTTTAAGCGCATAGTGTACGTTTTGTTTTATTTTGTTTTGCTTCGCTTTTTTGGAATTATTGTTAACAACAAAATATGGTATAAAAACTCCATAATTATAATTTGGTTGAAGGAAGAGCAGGCAAGAAATATTAGAAAAAATCTGAATAATTTCTCAAGAAGATAATACATTATTTGGAAAGGCCTGAGAAAATTATAACCCCAATTACAAATTGCATAAGTATTTTTATTTTTGAAACCAGTAAAAGCTACAACGTCAGAAAAGTCAAAGAAAAATATTTGGGTCCCAAATATTTTTCTTTGGTGTTTCTGATGCTGTAGTTTTTACTGGTTTCGCAATGGCGGATCCAGAACTTAACTTTTTTTTTTTTTTTTTTTTTTTTTTTTTGGTTGGGGGGGGGGCGCTCAGAGCTGTCATGATGTTATTCCAGACCAATGAAAAATGTACAATTGTAACATTCAATTGTGAATGTCAGTGCTTTTTTTTTGGGGGGGGGGGGGGCAAATCTCCTTTTAATATTTTTACTTTTACTTACTCTTACTTATACGTAGTCAAAAAGTATTTGAATCGCAAAAATTTTCGAATGCCAGCTTCCAATTTTCAATGGATTTACACATTTTGAGATATCGTGAACACGATTTGATCATTTTTTGTAAAATACTTCTATGTCTGTGTGTTGCCAAAATTTTGTGAGTACTGTATTTTACAAACTAACTGGCTGAATGTATAGAAACTTTATTTTTGATTGCACCTTAATATAAATGGTGCTGATAAGATTTCGGCATATATCGCCCTAGGCTCTGTATGCGGTTCTGTTACGTTGCAATTTCCCCCATTTGGCGGACGGCTATATTTCAACTTCTATAGTGTATAAATTCGCCAAACTTAGTATGTACGATGGCTAATCTGATAAACTACGCTGAATCATTTCTAGTGCATACTGACAAACTGATGGCCTTGCTGTTCTAAGTATTTTTCCAATTACGAAAAGGCTGTATCTCAGTTTCTATAATGTACAAAACACCAAATTGCCTATATGGGATGGTTCTTATGAAAAATTGTGCTTTTTCAGTTTAGAAGCATAACCGATATGAGACGCTTTTGCACAGCCGTTTTCAGGTTTTACGTAGTTTTCATGCAAATTAACATATTAGAATTATATAGACGAAAATTTTGTGATGGCCATAGCATACACAAAGCTTAAGTTCTGAGTTCCTTACGTTCTGAGTTATCATGTTTGCAGGGATTTATACAAAGTACATTGTTTCCCCAGCATCATGCCCTCAATCAATTTCTTTTTAATTTCCTAATACATCTTCATAGGAAATTGTCTCATTTTAGAAAAATATAACGAATGAAATATGTAGCTAATAATTTTAAACTTAATGTAAGGTCAAAATGGTACACTACTATTATCAGGATTGATCAATTTTATAAATAATAAGATGAATTTAGTAGGTAATAGTGATATTTTTAAATTTAAATTTATATTGTTACTAATCATTAATGTAGCATTGTCATTTAAGCCTTCAATCTGCAGCGTCTTTGCCACGAGAACGCAATTACTAACTTCAAACTGCAAAAATTTATCACGGAATTCTTCAATAATTTTTACTTCTCTATAACTTAGTGGGAAAAAATCAATTATTTCTTTAAAAAAAAAAAAAAAAAAAAAAAAAAAAAAAAAAATGTTCGTAAATTTTGGTAGCTTTTCTTTTCATATGAGCGTAATTATCTTGCCCCTAAAAAAATTAAATGGTATTTATTTTTAACTCATTCCAAACAATTAACAAGAACGAAAAATTCCGCAGTACACATAGATTATCAATACTTTCCAACTATACGTACGCGTTTCATCGTTTCACCTTCAATATACTTTGTCTACACGATCACAAATGGATACAATGGATAGATAGATAGACAGATAGATTACCTGAATTCATAATCACTCTTAAACATTGTTGGAAAATGCTACAACGCTTAAAATAAACGGAAATGCAATTCCGAATTGTAGCACTTAACGTATCTGAATAGTTTAGTGTGTCCCTGTAAATCTTTATGCTAATCATGAAACATTCTATAGAAAACCTTTTTTGTGCATATGAATAACAAGTGTCAATTTCATTATGAGTTGTGAAAAAAAAAAAAAAAAAAAAAAATAATAATAATAATAATAATAAAATTAATTAATTAAAAAAAAAACAAATAAATAAATAAATTAATTAAAATATGATTTATAGAAATACCTCTCTTAGAACGCAAAGCTTTGGAATTCTTTCAGGGGTACCAGCACACAAACCACTAAGGGTTTTTACCCTCATTTTCAATAGGGGACATCCTATAGTGCAACGATCACCAACCTTCTCGACTTCGTGGACCACAATACACTACAATTTACAATTTGATACCCCACGGACCACTAGATTTATAATTTAAAATTCCGCTGACCATTAAATTCCTAATTTAAAATACTGCGAACCACAAATGTGAATGATTAACCCCTTACTTGTTGATGAAAAATTACGAGATTCGCTTCCCAGTGCCACAATTTTTCACACAGGCGCGTGTAGTTATGCGTTCACTGTTCCAGAAGCATTCCCTTTCTGATTCCTACCACCCCCCATCTTCACTGAAATAAGTAAATCCTTCGAAAACACTGCCATGGTCATTTAATTGCAAGCCGTGAAATTAATTTCACTGGTAGCAGCGTAACACGATGGACCATACTTCTGCAAGACATATACGCCCGGAGCATTTAAGGGCCCTCTTCACTCACCGTCGTCGGAAGCCGAAGCTAATGCTATTCTATGGGAAATTTTTCTTTACAAATAACTTATTAACTAATACATATTTTTAAATTCTGCTTTCACATTCTGAAAATTCGCAGCTGTTAAATTGACGGACCTTTTTTTAAAAAAATTATTTTTTAATTTTTTTATATTTTATTTTGAAGCTGCAAAATACGAATTTTCAATATGTGATTTTTTTTCATTTTGCAATTTCAAAATAAAATATTAAAAATTAAAAAAAATACATTTTTAAAAAAGGTCCGTTAATTTAACAGTTGGAAATTTTCTGAATGTGAAAAAAGAATTTAAAAATATGTATTAGTTAATAAGTTATTTGTAAAAAAAATTTCCATATAGAATAACATTGGCTTGGGCTTCCGGCGACGGTAATTGAAGAGGGCCGTTAACGCATCGGCATAGCGAGACGAATATATATGCATGGGGCAATTAAGGGGTTAAGAAACGTAATTACATTTCTAAAATAATAATCAGAGAATGCATATTTTATAAATATGATATAAACCTGTTTAATATAAAACATTTCAAATGCTTATTTATTTTATATGAAAAACGTAAAAACTTACTTTAATCATAAGAACGATGTTTCAAGTTTCATTATAATAAAACAATTATTGGAGAACAATGTGAACACCTTTTTATTGCTCCTATTATTATAAGAAACTCCGACAAAAGATATAAGTATAGTGATAAATTGCTATTTCCATATGTAAAACTATAATTTACGAAACCTAGTAATATGGCTATTGTTAGATTATTTTAATTTAATGGTAAATTATATTTACTGCGTACATTTGAAATCTTAAAAAAAAATCGAATAATATGATAAATTTAGAACAATTCTATCTAGAGTATCAAATTCAGATCCGAAATTCAACGCGATAACTAAGTTTGATATAACGTACACAAACATCAAACCGTCTCAATTATATACACTGATGGAAAAAAAAAAATCCCAACACCAAGAAAAAATTATTGTACAGTAATGAAATTTCAGCAATACATTTGACTAGGTAACATATTTAATTGATTAAAGTTTCAAGATCACAGGTAGAGCCATTGGCGAGAAGAGCCATTTCAAATGTGAAATGTTGGTACATTAGTAACCGGTGTAACCGCCAGAATTTTGAATGCAAGCATGCAAACGTGCATGCATTGTGTCGTACAGGTGTCGGATATCAGTTTGTGGGATGGAGTTCCATGCCTGTTGCACTTGGGCGGTCAATGCAGGGACGGTTAATGCTGGTTGTGGATGACGCTGGAGATGTCGTCCAATGATGTCCCATACGTGCTCGATTGGAGAAAGATCTGGTGATCTAGCAGGCCAAGGCAACATGTCGACACTCTGTAGAGCATGTTGGGCATGCCTCACACAGCGGTATGAGGGCGAGCGTTATCCTGTTGGAAAACACCCCCTTGAATGATGTTCGTGAATGGCAGCACAACAGGTTGTATCACTAGACTGACGTACAAATTTGCAGTCAGGGTGCGTGGGATAACCACGAGAGTGCTCCTGCTGTCATACGAAATTGCTCCCCAAACCATAACTCCAGGAGTAGGCCCTGTGTGTCTAGGCCGCAGACAGGTCGCTAGCAGGCGTTTACCTGGCCTCCTTCTAACCAACACACGGCTATCACTGTGACCAAGGCAGAACCGGCTTTCATCAGAAAACATAACAGATCTCCACTCCGTCCTCTAATGAGCTCTAGCTTGACACCACTGACGTCGCAAACGGCAGTGGTTTGGAGTCAGTGGAATGCACGCTACAGGGCGTCTGGCTCGGAGCTGTCCTTGAAGTAACCGATTTGTAACAGTTCGTTGTGGCAGCTCGAATTTCAGCTGCAGACGCAGTACGATTAGCCTCAGCCATACGCCGAACACGGCGGTCTTCCCTCTCAGTAGTGCCACGTGGCCGCCCGGAACCCGGTCTTCTTGAGGCAGTACCCTCCCTTGACCACTGCTGCCAACACTCATGCACAGTGGATACATTCCTGCCAAGTCTTTCTGCAATATCGCGGAAAGAAAACCCACCTTCTCGTAGCCCTACTACACGACCTCGTTCAAACTCAGTGAGCTGTTGATAATGGCTTCTTCGTCTTCTTAGAGGCATCCTTGACTAACATTAACCCACTACGTCAAATCTCAACTGTAAATAACGATCACGAACCTTACAGCGCTTATTTAAAGCAAACCTCATTTGCATGTTCATAGTGTCGCTTCTAGCGCCACACTTATGCGCGTAGCTCGAAATTTGAATCGACGTCATCTTTCACATGTATAAACACGCCTACCAAATTTCGTTTATCTAGCACAGCTCCTTCCTGGTGTTGGGATTTTTTTTTTTCCATCAGTGTATATTAAAAGCAAAAACTGTTTTATTTATGAGACAAAAATTTTAAGTTAAAATACATTTAAAAACAAAATATACATATCAAAACAATTAAAATCTAGACGTTTCGAAACCCGTCCGGGTTTCCTCATCAGTAATTACAACATAATATGCAAACATAACATGAATTCTCAAGGAATTTAAAGGAGTACCGAATATTGAGGAGCTAGTGCGCATGCTTCATTGATAGTGTGGATATGCTTCGCAGTGTGCCAGCTCTCAAGGAAAATACGCGATTTATAATTATCGAAACCAGAATTTAGAATTTTTATATTATCGAAGTCAGGAATATGATCGGTTTCTATTGAATGGATTACAATTTTAGAATTTTGGTTGCAATTTTTAAAATATGTGTAACATCAGTGTAATTTCTAACAAAACATTTAAAAAAAATGCAAATAATGTCCAGATTTCTCTGCGGACCATTAGTGGTTCATGGACCTACGGATGGCGATAACAGCTATAGTGAACTTGAATAACATATCAGTTTCAAGGAATTCCATGAATAATTCCGGGAGTTAGATCGCGGACAGACGAACAGACATACAAACTGAAATTTTAAACACATTGCAACTTTATTGGAAAGTGTTAAAAAGTGTTAATGAATTAATTTCGTTCGCAGTCTTATTTCTTTAAATATCTGCTTTCAAACTACTATATATTGTTTAGGCTCCCTTTAAAATGTTTCTTATTGTAATTACTATAAATTAGCCCTTCTGGTATGTGTACAGGAACTCAAAAAGAGTTCGGACACATTGTGGTCTATGTGCGGTATTTCTTTCAAACCTAATTTAATATTTTTAACCCTTAAATGCATGGATTTTTTATTTTAATAAATAACATTTGAAATCAACTTGGAAATGGGTGTAGTTAACGGGAAAAATGCAAATATCTATATCTGTTTCTATATATATAGGATTTACTTTAGGATCACAAAAAAAAGCTACATTTTTCTTGCATACATTTATCAGTATATGCAAATATATAAATATTATTCGTTGCAAACAATTTTTCTTGCATGTTTTTATTACTTTTTAAATAAATAATCGTAATTCCTAACACCCACCGAAATGAAATTGTACTCCGATAGAGCGCCAACAATGAAAATTGTCATTGATAAAGAAATAAACTGTCAACGATTCTATAATTGCATTTCAAAACAATAAAATAATTTTGGTAAAATCAAAAAAAAAAAAAAAAAAAAAAAAAGGGCAAAGGTTGCTACATAAAGAGATATGAGGTTTTAAACATACGATGCAGATCTACACAGCTATGCATTTAAGGATTAAGTTGCAATGAAGCTATGTAAGGAAATTAGCATGTATTATTCAAATGCAAAAAAGCATGTTTTAAAAAAATAGAATGATAGAATAATTAACATTCCTGCTTGATTTACAGGAAATACAAATTTTTCATATACATTATAGAATTTTGGTCGAAAAACAATTTTTTTTTTTTCTTAAAAATGAACCGTTTAAAACTTCTTTCGTAATTCTCACAGAAATATATATATATATATATATAAACGCAGTTGTTTAAACCTTTCACTACCAATACCTTTTTCCCGAGAAAAAAGAAAAAATAAGTACTAAATAAATTATCTGAATGTGTTTCATTCAATAGACGGTAAATTCCTCAACTGACAATTCATGATAGTTACATAGGTCTAAAAGACTAAAAGAGAAAACCTTCAGAAAAGCGTTTTGTATTAAATTTTAAACTGGCCTTGGGACATATATGCACCGGTGGTAGCGAAAGGGTTAATACAAGTGTTTATGATTTCGTTTCGTTCATACTATTCTTTTCGTTTTTATCTGTTTAAAAATTACTTTATGTTATTCAGGTTCCTTTCAATGCATGTTTTTTTTAATATAAATGATAAAGATGGCCCTGCAGTTTTATGTACAGGAACTCACAAAGGAGTTCGGATGCATTATGGCCTATGTGAGGTATTTCTTTGAAGCCTATTTAATATCTTTATATAGGAAAAAACATAATGAAAGTAGCATGTAATATTCAAATGCAGAAAAGCATGTTTTATATAATAGAACATGGTGTTATTAACAATCCTTCTTGATATACAGACCACGCAAAATTTTCGTTGTAGAATTTTGGTCGAAAAACAACCTTTTATTATTATTTTTTTTATTTTAGGGAACATTTTGAAACTTTTTTCCGGAACTCTCATAGAACATATTTACTGATTTTTTTTGTTTCTGCTATATTCACAGAAGAAATTATTAGATTTGTAAAAATTTTCGACTTCCGGTTTTCGATGGATTTACACATTTTGAGATGCCCCGAACAAGATTTGACCATTTTTAGAAAATATCAGTGCGAGAGAAAAATATTTTGACAGATCTAGCTCAAGAACTAATGTTCAAAATTTATTAGTAATAATTATACTTACTTGCACCTATCAACTTTTGATGTAAATTACCCAACAGATGACGCTATTATGCTGTGATTTATCGCATTTACTGGAGAGCTATATCAGCCTCAGCTTCTGTTGTGTATAAGTGCACCAAACTTGATATGGGAGACGACCCTCATGAAAAACAACGCTGATTCAGTTTGACTGCATATCGGCCAACAATTTGAGCTGCTATGCTTCAAATTTTCCAGTCTACAAGAAAGCTATATCTCATCTTCTGTAGTGTATAAATACACCAAACTTGATATTTGAGATGTACATTATGAAAACGATTGCTGAGTTAATTTGGATGAATGCCGTCTGGTAGATGACGGTGCTGTAACTCACCTTCTGCGATTTTACATATGGCTGCATCTCAGCATCTATTGGGTAAAATTATACCAAACTGTATTTATAAAATCTTTATTGTAGGAAACGATGGTTAAATATTTATTCATGTTAACTGGTAGCTGGCACTGTTGTATAGAATAATAAATAAGAAAGTTTGGTGATGCTGATGGCCAAAACATACTGATTTATTGTTGTTTTTATTTTATTTAAAACTGTTTTTGAGATTTGAGATTTTTTAATTTAAACTTTTTTGAAGCAGGAAGTATTTATATGAATACTAGCAGGCTTTGCCCGCTTCGCTGGTCATTATATCGAAATGAATTCTCAATATTTCATATCATTAATAATTAAAAAAAAAAAAAGAAAAGAAAAGAAAAGAAAGAAATCAATCAATCAAAATGTAAGTTAAATTCCCACTACCTTCGGTAGCAGTTTTCCTGCTCCCCAGACTTTTCTAATCTCGAGCCCCAATGCCATCGACAGTATCTTACCTAATTTTTACTGCCCCTCCCATACGGGTAATGTTGAGAGTTTTGCAAAATTCCCTCCCATCAAAGTGCATATTGCGTACACTTACTCAACACCCACTCATCAAAATTCATCATTCTAAGGTAGTATATTTATGCTTGAAAGCATGTTTTTTGCCCCCGCCAGCCCAGAAGAAGGGAGAGGGGTAATTTCACGAAATCCCTTTATAGTGCATCTTGCATACGCATACCTAACCAGACATTTAAAAAAAAAATCGAGATCCTGAGATTATTTAAAGCAAAATTATGTTTTAAAACGTATTTTTTACCCCCTGCTCATAAAGGAGGGACAAAGGAAGGAATTTTGCAAAATTTCTTTATACTATGAGTTAGATACATATAACCGACCCACGCATCAAAAATCTCCTTCCTAAGATAATTTAGTGCAGAGTTACACATGAATACCTGTTTTTTGTTCCCACCTCCTAAGAACGATAGGGTGGAATTTCACAAAACCCCTTTGTAGTGTGTGTGTTAAGTACGCGTAACCAACCGACTTATCAAAAAATCGCTTTCCTGATGTACTTTGGAACAGAGTTACTCTTAAAAGCGTATTTTTGCCCCCACTCTTAAAAGAGGTAGGCAGATGGAAATTTTGTATAATTCCTTAATAGTGCGTGTTGAGAACGCATAACCAAACCACACATAAAAATTAATCTTACTGTGATAATTTTAAGCAAGGTTATGCTTGGAAACGTGTTTATTGCTCTCCCTTCCTTAAGGGGGAAATTGGGGAAATTCTCAAAATCCCGTTAGAATGGGTGTTGGATACACGTAAATAAACCACACATTAAAAATTGTGGCCTCAGTTCTTATGGATTTCTTCGGACAAATTTTACCCGCTTGGCTGGTCAATATATTTAAAGAAAATGCTTTTCTATATCGCTTTATAGATAAAAAATAAAAATAAAATTCATTGAAATTGCTCAAAAGCTCGCTTCGGGTGTGTGTCGCTATTGCATGCGACAATGCATACCAGTGGGCTTCCACTTTTGTGCTTATCAGATAACAATTTCGAAACAGACTGTATCGAAAAAATTTAAGTAGCCCTTTTATATTTGAATTTGAATTACATATAAATAACACTATACGTACTGTACATAATATTTACATTTACGTTATTTCCTATATTTATTCGATTTTTCCGGTCGACCATAAAATGTCAGCAATTTCACGTCAAATATAATATTACAATATGCTATGAGACAGCTAACTTTTTGTGGCTATTTGTATTTCATATTTAGTTAACAGTAGTTTGTATATAGAAAAATAAATAAATAAATAAATATTTAACCTTATCGTGGTACAGTCTTATTATAGCTCCCCTTGGTGACTTTTGAATTTTTGTCATCATTTTAAACTGAAATATATAATTTATGAGATTCTTGTTTCTGTTTCTTTCTTTCTTTCTATCTTTTTTCCCCCCAATATTTTATAATTTATTTGCTTATATGCTTTATGGGCTACTTAGCTTAAAATGGCTATCGCGAATGTAGACTCCTTGGTGAAAAATGTCGTATCTACTTTAGCATCAAAATTAAAATTATAATTACCCTGCATTATGAATAAGTAAATCTGAATATAATGCTGAATGCCTTATTTTAGAATAGCTTTCATGCCAAACGTATTATACGCGCCAATAAATGAATATATAAATAAATAAAAACACTATTAAAAAGAAATCCAAAATTAAGGTATGTTAAAAAAGATTATGAAACAAAATTTGAAGAAATATGTTGGATTTTTATTATTATTATTATTTAATTTTGATAATGACGTCATTTTTGTCATAGCCTAAGCAAATTTATTACTTAATATTTCTTTTACTATTCGCGTGAAAATATATTTTATTATATGTCGTAAAATAAATTAACTCGTAATTTTTTTTGGCAACAATTAAAAATTAAAATAATTATTTTTAAAACTTGATTATAGAAGAAATATCTACATTATGTATAGAAGGTATAATATAGATAACGTGTTGCTTCCTCCCCCTGGATTGAATTTCTAAAATTCCAAAAATTGGTTTTTAGGTTAAAGCAAAAATTTTACGGATATCTGTTTTTTTTTTCTTTGAGATATAAAGGTTTTTGTGAAATCACGTTTTGGCCCCTGCTCCCCCCCCCCTTAGGGGCCGAATTTCTAAAATTCCAGAAATTAGTTTTTAACACTTTCCAACAAGGTTGAAAAGTGTTTATGCATTGGGTTTGTCTGTCTGTCTGTCCGTCTGTCTGTCCGTCTGTCTGTCCGTCTGTCTGTCTGTCTGTCCGTCTGTCTGTCCGCGATCTAACTCCCGTAAATATTAATGGAATTTCTTGAAACTGATATATGTTATTCAAGTTCACTATCGGATGTTCCCTATTGAAAATGGAGTTTATACCTCTACTGGTTTGTGTACAGGGACCCCCGAAAATATTTCAAAGCATTGTGTTCTATGAGAGGAATTTCTATAAACCATATTTTCATACCCTTACTCTACAAAAATCTTAATGAAATTGAAATATGATATACAAGTTCACTATCGGATGTTCCTTGTTAAGTATTTATGTTAGCTATCTTTGGAAACAAAAATCTCACGTATATCTGCTTTTTTCTTTGAGATACGAAGGTTTTTTTAAGAAATCACTTTTTGCGCACGTGAAATCACATTTTGCCACACACCCCATCTTGTGGACCGAATTTCCAAAATTCCAGAAATTGATTTTTAGGCATTTGTGTTAGCCATGTTTTAATGCAAAAATTTTACAGGTATCTGTTTATTTCTTTGAGACATGACGTTTTTGTGAAATCACGTCTCCCCCCACCCCACCTCCACCCCCTTGGGGAGCGATTTTCGCAAAATCGCTTCTTAAGGGGTGCTTACACTACATGTTCTATATTTAGATTTTAAAACTACTTTACACACCATAAATTTTAAGCCAGCACAACCGGTTTCGAAAGGATGTAGCTTTTCTTCATCAGGCGCAAAAAAAAAAAAAAAAAAAAAAAAAAACACGCTCTACTGCCTTGGAGGCAAAAGTAAGACTGTGTTTTTTTTTTTGCATCTGTTGAAGAAAGGCTACGTTCTTTCGAAACCGGTTGTGCTGGCTTAAAATTTATGGTGTGTAAAGAAGTTTCAAAACCTAAATATTGATTGTACACCAGTTTTGAATTTAGTTTTGTACATGTTCTATAATTTGACCCAGTTTCGAGTCAGTGGCTCCAGTTGATTTTGCTGTGCGTTGATGAGACAGTCAGTGAGTAAGTGAGTGAGTGAGTGGAAATACTCTTCTATATATATATATATATATATATTGAAAACCTTTTCAAACATTGAATAGACGAAAACAATAATATATATATATATAATTGGGGCCTGAACAATATAAATTTGCTATTGTTAGCTATATTGTTTTACAAAATCATTGTAGCTTTCACAGCTTTATCAAGTACTTGTCCCCTGATGAGTTAATACTTCGACTTTTAAGCATTTTTTTATTCCAGTTATTAATCCATATTTTATTTCAATTATTATTCTGAAGTCCTTTAATTACTTTCTCCGCCATTATGTTTAATGTTTTTTTTTTTTTTTTTTTTTTTTTTTTTTTTTTGTTGTTGTTCAAGTGGGCGTAAGTAATTTAAATTGTTTTTGTCTCTTATTGTATCTTAACATGTACCGCAACCTTTTTGTGATAGTTTTAGCAATGTGTTATTATCAGTTTTATTTTTGTTGTGTTGGTATTGACATGTATCTATTAAATGCTAAAATGTTAAATTTATTAAGATATCTATCATTTATATATATATATATATATATATATATATGTATGTATATATTTATTTATAAGATATTATAATATATGTTTTCAGTCAAATAAAAATTGCAAATAACAAAAATAACTAAAGGTAAACTTACATGAAAATTAATAAATGTGAAAAAATAAAAGATTTAAACTGTCAAAAAAGCCCCGTATGACTTGAGACATATACGTGTGTGGTTAAAGCATGCTTTTAATTGACCAAAACTCTTTCCCCCAGGCAGACAGTTTAACAAAAAGCACACACACACACACACATATATATATATATATATATATAATATCGACTACTAAAACCCACTAGGCACCGCTTTACATACTCCTATGTCATTTGCGAGCGGATGCTTCGATTTTGATTGATCTTTATTTTTACTTTCTGATATCTTATACTATTAAGTGAGCAATATTTGTATATATATATATATGTATATTTCACTGTTCTCGAAAACGGTAGCTCGGACAGTCACGTGATTTAACACAATGATGCCCTCCGAATGGTCATTGTGCACATCGAAGTCAGATTTTCGAATTTTTGATTAGTTTTCTTCTAATTAATAAAAATATGAAAATAAAACTTCACATTTCGATAATGACGCAGTATGGAGAATCTTTGGAGAGATTTTATTGGTTTATTTGATTTTCATTGATTTGAGTGTATTTTACATTGAACTACAGCTACGCTATGAGGAATTACAAGAGATTTGATTGGTTTATTTGATTTTCATTGATTTGAGTGTATTTTACGTTGAACTAGAGCTACGTTATGAGGAATTACGAGAGATTTCATTGGTTTATTTGATTTTCATTGATATGAGTGTATTTTACGTTGAACTAGAGTTACGTCATGAGGAATTACCAGAGATTTGATTGGTTTATTTGTTTTTCATTGATTTGAGGTAGGTGTGTCCAGTGTTTTTTTTTTTTTTTTTTTTTAAACATGCTTGACAGTGATTGCTGCGAAAACGAGTTTCGTGCGTTTTCAGATTCATGCGCAGCATGGTAGCGATGTCCAGTGATGTTCTTTTTTTTGGTTTTAACATGCGTGATAGTGATTGCTGCGGAACTGAGTTTCGTGAGATTTCAGATTCATGCACAGCGTGGTAGGGGTGTCCAGTGATCGTTTTTTGGTCTTAACACGCGTGATAGTGATTGCTTCGGAACCGAGTTTCATGTGTTCTGAGATTCACGCAGAGCGATGTAGAGCTGTGCAGTGATTTTTTTTTTTTTTTCATGTGCGTGAAGCGTACATACGTCCGTTATAGTGATTGCTGCGAAAACGACTTACGTGCGTTCTCTGATTCGACCATTCATCGTATAGGGACTTTTACTGTACAAGTAACAGCTTCAACTGTTTCCAGAATATTCGAAGAATAAACATTTCTATTTGACTGTTTTCGAGAATATTCGTTTTAATATGATATTGTCAAGGAGATCCCATACTAAAACTGTGAAGAAAATAGTCGCCAATCGAAATATATTTACTTAAAAGTTTCAATTATTCAATTAAAAAGAAATCCTCTAAATACAGTACCCAACGAAGCGGGTGAAGCCTGCTAGTAAACATAAAAAAAATGTATTCGATACGGGAAAATTTTCGATCTCAGTTTTTCTGTGGATTTACATCTTTTTAGATGTCTTGAACATGATTCGACTATTTTTAGAATATATCGATTTGTGCGTGTGTTTTCTGATGTATGTGGATATACCCAAAATTTTGTGGACGCTGTATCTTACGAACCAATGGATGGAATTCAATATAAGTTTTGGATCTTGACTGACGTTGATGCTGCATATCACTCGACAGGTGGCTCGCTGTGGTAGCGTGTTTTCAAAGTAAGGAACCAGGATAAATTTTTTGTATATATAGGAACATCTCCCTCACCCCTGTGGGAAAGTACCAACGAGGTTGTAAATTTTCAATATGCGTATATTTTTCGAAAGAACTCGTCAATATTTTTAAAAGAAAAATATTGATATATTTTTGTGTGTTTGAATTGTAGATCCGTGATACTCTAAAACAAAGGCATCGATCTATTTCCTTCTTAAAAAAAAAAAAAAAAAAAAAAAAAAAAAAAACCGCAATTTTTAAGATATTCCCTGTAGGGCACAATTTCTGTCGACATTTGGCGATATATTTCTTTGAGATGAACATTGTTTGCAATTACCATAGAAATTGATTTAAAAAAATTATTTGCACTGCGGTAATTTTTAATGCAGAGGTAAAATATAGAAAATAGTGTAGAAAGTTTTGTGATTGTCAAAACATGCTAGTTGTTATTATTAGGAAATTGATCTAAAAAAGGTCTCGTCATAAATTTTAACATCCAAAAATAGAAAGCTTGTATGAGTTTTTTGGTTTTCATTTTTGCAATAAAATAAAATAAAATAAAAAGCAATATACTGTGGCTATGCCAAGACTTTCTTCTGTATCATTTTTTATGAAAGCGCTACCTACCGGTTAATACGCACAAATATTTGATTAGCATAGATACTCATAATAAAGATTTGCCATAGACAATATTGTGCATTTCTACTAAAAGATTTTTAGATTTAGCTATATGGAAACTTACGTAAGGGAAGTAATAGCAGGGGCACTTGTCGAAAAAGTTTTCCTTATTTGTCATCTCACATATCAAGTTTGGGTGCAGTTATACGCTATAGAATCTAAGATATAGCCTTCCAGCACAGGAAGAAAATTACAGAACTGCAGCGTCTCCTCTTGACCGATACGTACCTAAAACGAATCAGAATAGTTTTTCGTAATATCCCCTTTACATATAAAGTTTTGTGCCTTTATACACTATAGAAGCTGAAATATAGCCTTCACAAAAACGGGGAAATCGCAGTATAGCGGAAGCGTTGGGCGAAATGCATCAAAAATTGATAGACAGTAAATTATGTCAAAGTGCAACAAAACATAAATTTTAAGAATTTGTGTACTTTAGTTTGTGACCTAGAGCTGCCACAAAATTTTTGTCATACACATTGAGAGACAGGCGGACGTTTTCTAAAAATAGTCAAATCGTGTTCATGTGTGTAGGGATTAAAGTCGATTGGCTACTCCAGGAACCTAGACTTGGGTGGATTGCCCTACGTGGTAAGTCTTCCCAATGCGTCGTCATTTATGCGTTTCTGAGAAAATCACGGATATCTCCGATCAGGTAGGCGGACGAAAGCACTGGAATTCGAACATACTTCTCGTCTTCCAGCTTCTACAATAGAACTTCTCTGCCACTAGTGGGACCAAATCGTATTCAAGACATCTCAAAACATCTAAATCCATCGAAAGCTAAAAGTAAAAAAATTGTACGAATCCAATATTTTCTTCTATGAGAAAGTAAAAAGAATAAATCAGGCAGTTCTCATTGATTATAAAACGCATTTCATTTGTACTTATCGTAACATCATTTAACTTTTAAGATATTTTACTTCATTGTTAACACCTTAAAACATATTGTGGTTTTCATTCTCTTCTTTATTATATACTATAATGTAGGTGAGTATTTTTATGTGACCCTGTACACCAATCAGTAATGCTAATCATACCATGTTCTATATCAAATGTCTTTTAGTACATTTGAGTATGAGTAATGTATGGCAATTTCGTGTAGTAGAAAGAAAGAAGTATCTTTATTTGGGCCATAGCTTAAACCAAGAACAATTTAGAATCAAAATGGTGCTACAAGTAACTACTCGTAGCTTAGTATTATGATTTGAAATATTTCTATATTCTTGGCGTAATTAGCTGGCTGTATTCTCTTGGCTCCAAACCTTGACTTGTTTTAAGGGAAATAGTGAGGGGAAAGCAAACAGGAAGTAAAAACGAATTACTTTCAATACTCATTTATTCGTAATATAAAAACTTAAATAAACAGGCCATTATATAGAAACCCTTCCCTTTAATAAAGCACTAGAAGTAATTTATTACAAAATGCTTGAAAATTAATTTTTATGAAATAACGTGTGATTACGTCTGGAAAAACAAAACACCGTTTACGTCTGTGTATTTTAAAAAATAATAATAACGCTTGAAAGAAAATGACCAATTACACAAAATAAATATTCTCTGAGATTATTTTTTAAATCATTACTTTTTTATTATTGAATATTCAGGTTCAAAAAACTATTTTTCGTTCAAAATTCTTGAAAAGCAGGTTAATTTATTTTAATCAGCGGAAATATTTTTTTTTACTGCTATTCTTTGCACATTTTAATTTCCATTAAACGAAAAAAAAAATATTTTTTTCGAAATTTAACTAAGGATAAATTATTGCTTTCATTAAAATTTTAGGGGGGGGGGGGATTTAAAGCCAATTATCTACATTAGGATCTTAATCCTGAATGGCATGCTGTCCGTAGGAGAAAGCGGTGTCTTTCTAATTGGTCCAAGCCTATATTCACGCGTGTTTTAAAGAAAACAACGGAAAACTGCAAATGGAAAGAACAAATTCAAATCCAGATCCCGCTCACTGTTAAAAAATTCTGTAAATTTAATGTAAATATTTATCCAGACTCTCTGTAAATTTACAGAAATTCTTAGTTAAAAGTGAATAATCGAGGCTCTCAATCTTTATTCTGTATTTTTACAAAATTTTATTATTTAATTTTTTTATTAAAATTAAAAATGACTGTTTCTACTTTAGAAAAAGCATTCTAAGTCCAAAATATATTCTCACTAATAATTAATTAAATTAATATTAGTTATTAAAATGAATGTATAAAATACGTTTTCTAACATCTCCGTTTATTTTTCTCTGTAATTTTACGTAAGGCTTAAGATAATAGATTACATAGAGTTTTCTGTTGAAATTTTTAACAGTGTGGTCAGCCTAGTGGTTGAATGTTTTACGTGGTTTTCTCCGAAATTCGTATGAATACGGACTAGGACTCTTAAGATCAGGATTTTCTAATCCATGTGTCGCTTATCCAAATTTGGGTCGCAGAGGCTTTTGCGATAGATCGCTGTAACTTGATCTTCGTGTTTTATTTTCTACATTGTGAACATTAGAAGATCAAAACGTTGAGTTGGCAGAAGACAAAAGTATTATCGTTGATCGTATTTGAAAATTAAGTCTCGAATTCGATCGCCATACTCCAAAAGACACGATTAATTGTAGTTGCGTGCGTAACCCATTTGATATTGATATTGAAAGTTTGCCTAAATAAATTTCAGACGTTGTATGTCTCCAATAAGAACGCATTGAAGATCAGCGATGAATCTTTATCTCAGAATTTTCAAAGTAATTGGCACAGATAGACGCCATGAAGTTTCTCCCTCGTCATATATTTGAACTCCTAAATTTCTACTACATGGCATACTGTATTTGTGTTAAGAGAAATAAAGTTTACCGGTCGACCGGCCGACACGATCGCAGACTGAAGTGCCTAACCCATTAGGCTACCCTTCCTCTGCTTAGATACATTTAGCCTATCTTAATTTGATGATTAATTTTATAAGAATAAGTTTTGTACTTTAGCTTTCATGCAACATCATGCTATTTCCGAATGAATAATCCCATAAAGCAAATTTATATGAAATATTGCCTAATTCTACCACGTTATTAAAACCTTTAAATTCGAATAATTTAAGAAACTTTTAAAGTATCATGTTAATGTTTAATAATTTTCATAGTAGTATCATACATGATGTTTTAAAACTAATTCGAGTTATTTACTATGAAAATAATCTTCATACGCACGTATGTGCAAAATTTAGACCTATTCTCCCATGTTAAGAAAATCATAAATTCGAATAACTTACGTTTTCAAAGTTGAATGTTTATAGTTAATGATATGATATTTTAAAACTGCTCCAATACCTTTATGATTAAAAAAATCCTCATTATACACGTTTATACGGTATTTTGCCCTATTCTGCGATGTTGAGAAAATCGTAAATTTCGATTAAGTTTCGTAATTTTCAAAATAGAATGTTGCAAATCCTGAGCTCTTGCCAGTGTCACAAGTGAATTGTTCAAACTTGTCCTATCTCTTTTCGATTATTTGTTATTGAGATAATTTGTACAAAGTCTAATGAATTAAAAACTTACAAACTAACTACCATACATAACACACTATACTGGTCTTGAGATTTTTGGATTTCTGATAACTAAACGCGTAAAAACGTCAAAAAACAAGGTAGGAAAATATTACGAATACTTAAGTTTCCCATATACCTATTGTATGGTGGGGAACTAAAAGAAACACTATAAAGGAGTTTAAGAAAAGAAAAAAACTCTCTATACAATAAAATTATAAAAATGTAATTTCATTTAATAACTATTTAGGGTAGTTGCTCCAGTGATTGGCATGCTCCAGTAATTGACATCTATCCCGAAATTATTAACAAATAAGAAAAATAATAAAATCTTATATTTTAAACATATGAATTTTAACATTTTATGTCAAACACTGGAGCATAGGGTGCTAATAACTGGTAAAATGAATAACTAGCAGTGTCAAACACTATAACATAGGGGGGCAATTACTGATAAAATTAAAAACTGGCAGTGTCAATTACTGGAACATTGAGTGGGTGTTAAATAAAATTTCATAAAAAAAAAATAATTGTTATCAAATGTATATATTTTAACATATATGTGGTTCTGAATGTCTTTCATACCATATGTACTAACTTAAGATTTCTAAAAATACTTTCTGATGACTGGAACATTAAAAACATCAGAGGTTGCTCTAAAAGTGTCAATCACTGGTGCACTTACCAATGCAAACCTTGGCTTTTCTACACTTTCTCACATGAAAACTGAAATTTAAACACATTACAACCAGAACATAACAGATTGATATGCTGCTGTTCAAAATAATTAATTATTATTTAGAATTATTTCTCAAATATTTTGATTATTATTTTGTCTCCCACTATGTTATTGCCGAAACGGCAGTGAAGGCCTCCAGTTGAGACGCAAAAAATTATGGTGTCTGTGTGTGGGTCTATGTGTACCAAGATAGCGGCTGCAAAAATAATTTGATTGACTTCCCAGCAAAACTTATACTGGTGGGCTCGTTTTGGCCTACTGCTGGCATCCTGCACTTGCCATCAGTTGCCGGTTGCCTCATATAACTCCAGTAGCGGGCCGTTTGTGGCTGCCAGCTGTGATGGAAGCCTAAAGAAAAATGGTCGGTGGCCCAGAAGTGGCATAAACACAGTTGGCCTTATGCAGGCTATCACCACACGGCCAACATCATTTTTTTCATGTTGTGGCCACAAATTATTAGGCCATAACCAATTTGTATGCATAGAGGGCGCTGTGATTCTTTTTCTGTTGATTTGAAATTCCCTCGCTGTCCGCCATTTCATACGAAGCTCTTGTTCGTTGTTGTTGTCTGCGGGTGCGAGATTGAAAATCTCGTAAAAATAATATATGAGTAAGTAATTCAATTATTAATTTGTTTTTGTATTATTTTTTAAATACTATTTTTTTTAAATGTTTGACTCTAAAGCTATTGTTGTAACAAAAGGATTTCTAGAAATATATAACAAATATCCAGTTGACCCGTTTTAGTAAATTATGATAGCCGCTAACTTTCTAGTATTTTATTATTGTTATTATTATTTATTATTGTTATTTATTGATTTTTTAATTTTTGACCAAAAAACTAGTATGATGTGGCACCACAAAACTTTCTTCTACATTTTTTATTATGCAAATTCGCGTAGTGCAAATAATTTGTTAAAATCATTTTCCTGAATGCATGCAAACGATTTTCATTTTAGAACAGTGTTTCTCAATAATAATAATAATAAAAATAATAAAATCAATTTTGTGCCAACTTCTGAAAAAATGCTTTCTTCTTCTTCTTCTTCTTGGTTTTTTTTTTTTTTTTTTTTTTTTTTTTTTTTGTAATAATTTATAACTTTGCTTTAATTTTCCACAAATTTAATTCAGTCATTTACTTGAAAGTTATTGATGAGTTTCTTTTGAAAAATACCAGCATTGAAAAATTATCCCCTCATGGGGAAGGGCGAGCGATTCTTCAACTTATACAAAAAAAAATTTCCTAGTTTGTTGTTAGTTATTTAAATATTTATTTTTTAATTCATAATACAAATTAAAAAAATAATTATCATTTATTTGAAATCATTTATGTAAAATTTCTTCTTATACTGTGTCATATTGAAAATTACGAAGAAGTAGAAATATAGAGCCATGTGTTGAGTGAATGATTCACAAATGTAATCGGGAACGATTTTAATCAAGTTTGGTTAAATAACAAATTTGGTTAAATTTCGTCCATTGGTTCGTGAGATACAGCGTCCACAATTTTTTTTATACACACTTACAGAGTGAAATTTTCTAAAAATGGTCAAATCGTGTTCAGGAATCTCAAAACCCTCCATCACAGAAAATAATTTTCATAAATAATAATTTTCAAATGTAATTTCTATAAACTATTATAGGAAACGAAAAAAAAAAAAAAAGTGGTAGCCATAACAAACTGTTTTATTTTATTTATTTATTAATTATTATTTTTTAAATGCAAGTGAGAAAAATATTTCACTTTTATGAAACTGAAATACTTCCCCCCTCAATTTCCCGTAACGTATAAGAATATTTTTTAGCATCATTATTAAATGAACCACAAATATTTATTTTATCATTTTTGATCGGAACCATTTCTTATTGCATCTATAAAATTTATGTTGATCTGTATTTTAGCGTTGTATAAAGATTTTTACGTGCGCTGATAAGAAATGTCTCTTTGACTGTAATGTATCCAAATTATTTTATGAATTTTTATACTGAAACCATTTGGGTTACCTGTACAACATTTTATGACAAGCGTCCTATAGTAAATCTCGAAAACCTGTATAACATATATGACTTTTATGGAATTCTAAAAATATTTTTCAAATAGGTAATCGCGGATAAATTTATCAAATATTTACAGCTACAAAGACAAACGCACTCTCGTTTTTCTGCCTAATTCCGTTATCTCTTTACTCAACTGAACGATATATATTTATTTTTTTTTTTCAGCTGAAGAATCTGCTTTCCAAACCTAATGAAAATTAATTGGCACAGGTCAAATGCTGAATATTCGCTTAAAGTTCAAATAAAGTCATCTGTATAAAACTGCAAAATCATCTTTCGGTATCGCACGTGTCGGAAAATCATTCACTCAAGGACTTTGAAGAAGTTGGAGAGAGAGTAAAGATCCCACTGGACTATCAAGAACGCGAAAAAGTTCTTTGTGGCGGCCTGGTTAAGAGTGACAGCTGTGATAATTAATTCTAAATGAAGATAAACACAGAGAGAAAAAAAGGAAGTTGATTCATCTGCCATGCTGTTTTAAAAAGAAGGGAAAAAAATTATCAACTGGGTACCATTTGATGTAGGAGAAAATAAAAATATTCAAGATTTTCTGGATACTTGAGAGTTATAATAAAAAAGCACCACAGAATTGGTGTTTAAAAGTAATAAGAGTAACCACAATAAAATGTAAGAGCTCGCAACAATCGTTTCGGATGGAAAGAAAACATGATCCTTCATCAGGCAAACGAAGTAGGCACGAGTGCGGCAAACAAAGCGCAAGCGTTGCTGCCTGCGCTTTGTTTGCAAAATTTTATGGTGTTTATTTAAAGTATTGTACATGTTACTTGAGAGTATACTCCAATTTCTTAAGAAATCGCACCCTCGGGCGGCGTAAGCTAGTTATTAACTAAAAGGACGTTCGGAATGGAGATGTCCGTTTTTTTATTGCCGTAAATCAGAAAGTGACCTAAAATCCGGAAAAGTCCGAAATCCGGAAAGGCCACGGTCCGGACGACTCCGGATTTGAGATTTTGTACTGTAGTAATAAATAGAAAAATGTGTAAATAAACATAATCATTGCCCCCCCCACCCCCGAAAAAAAAAAAAAAAAAAAAAGATGCATCAGTTCTTTTAGGTTGAAATAATAACACATCCCTTCGTGAGTTTAACAACAAGCACGATTGCAGCAAATTACTTTTGCTGCACTCGTGCCCACTTTGTTTCGCCTGATGAAGGGTCTTCGTGCTATTTCAACCGGAAACAATTGCTGCAATTTTTTATTATTTATTTATTATTATTTTTTTTTAGTTTATGGTGTTTTTTACAATGCTCACTTTATAACAATTTTTGTTTCAATAATTTATAATTTTCACATGTAAAGTTACATTTATTTATATCAAATAGCGTAACAAAGTTAAACATATTGAAATTTGAACACTTTAATTAAAAAAAAAAAAAAAAAAAAAAAAAAACATAATCTCCTTTATTCCAAAAAATGTAATATAGAGAAATATTTGCACTGAAAACAAAAAATTAAACTTTTATCATAAGGAAAATGGATCAACTGACTATTTCCTATATGCTGCACTAGAAATCCTGAATTTACAACCATAGTGTATGAATAAAATACTTGTAAATAGTATTTTAAAATGAATATGTACAAAATCAAATTAAATATTGGATGCATAGAAAAAACTGGCTGCTACTTCATCCGAAGAAAGAGAGAGGAAAACAAAAGAAAGAAAAAAAAAAAAAAAAAGCACGAATAAAATTAAGGGTATCACCAATAAAATAAATATATTAGCTATAACTAAATCACTGTTGGCCTATTAACGTCCCTCTTCACTTACCGTCTCCGGAAGTCCGAGGCAATGTTATTCTATGGGAAATTTTCTTTACAAATAACTTATTAACTAATACATATTTTTAAATTCTGCTTTCACATTCAGAAAATTCCCAACTGTTAAATTGACGGACCTTTTTAAAATGTATTTTTTTAATTTTTAATATTTTATTTTGAATTTGCAAAATGAAAAATTTCACACATTGAAAATTCGTATTTTGCAGCTTCAAAATAAAATATAAAAAAATAAAAAAATATTTTTTTTTAAAAAAGGTCCGTCAATTTAACAGTTGGGAATTTTCAGAATATGAAAACAGAATTTAAAAATATGTATTAGTTAATAAGTTATTTGTAAAGAAAATTTCCCATACAATAACATTGGCTTCGGCTTCCGGCGACGATGAGTGAAGCGGGCCTTCAATGGGAAATATAAAGGACCAATGAAGACTGCCGGCAGTAATATAATTTTTTATGTTTGCCACAACTGGCCCACTGCAGGCTTCCAGCAATAACATAGAAAAATTATGTTTGCCATCAGGTAGCCCAACACCGGCCCACTAACAATTTCCAACCTAATGTCGGTTACCAACAGTGGCCCATTACCTATTTTCATCATACTGCTAGCTGCCAGCAGCGATACATTCACTGGCCCACTAACTTATTTTTAACTTACTGCAGGCTGCCAACAGTGGATCGATTGAATATGGCCTACTGACGGCCGGCGTAACATATTCCCTGCGGCAACGTTAACTTTTGCCACCGACGGGCCAGCTGCAGCTACTGCTGGCAACCAGCACTTGGCCTCATGCTGGCCGTCATCTGAGGTTTTGCTGGGTTGCAAATACACACATGTTCATAAGCCACACAGAATTAGCTGTATATTTTTGGACAGGGTGACACAAAAATATTCTGTTATATTAAGAGCTATTAATAAAAATTTGCTTGATTTCTACTTTCGTTTACATCAAGCGTTTTTAACACTTTCTAACATTTTTTTAAGTGTGAATGAGCTATCAATTTGTGTATCAGTCCGTCTGTTCGTCTTTTCGTCTGTCTATCTGCCCGTGCTCTAACTCCCGTAAATATTTATGGAATTTTTTGAAACTGATATATGTTATTCAAGTTCATTATCGGATGTTCCCTATTTATACCTCCACCGGTTTGTGTACAGGGACACCCGAAAGTATTTCAAAGAATTGTGTTCTATGAGAAGTATTTCTATAAACCATATTTTCATACCTTTACTGTACATTATCTACATGAAATTCAAATATGCTATTCAAGTTCACTATTGGATAAACATCCAAATATAAAATAGATTAAAAACAACCAGTAGTTTATCTACAGGGACACTCAAAAGTACTCCAAAGCATTGCGTTCTTTGTGAGATATTTCTATAAATCAAATTTTAATAATTTTACTTTCCACGAAGTTTTAGGAAATTGACATATGTTATTTATATGCACAAAAGAATGCTTTGCATAGAATATAGCATGGTTATCATTAGATTTACAGGGTGACACAAAAATATTCAGTTATATTAAGAGCTATTAATAAAAAATTGCTAGAATTGTACTTTCGTTTACATAAAGCGTTTTTGACACTTTCTATCATTTTTTTTGTGTGAATATAATTTCAATTTGTGTATATGTCTGACAGTTCTATCCGTCTGTCTGTCTCTCTGTCTGTTTTTCTGCGCTCTAATTCCCGTAGATATTTATGGAATTTCTTTAAACCGATATATTTTATTCAAGTTCACTATGGGATGTTCCCTATTGAAAATGGAGTGAATACTTCTTCTGGTTTGTGTACAGGGAAACCCAAGAGTATTCGAAAGCATTGTGTTCTATGAGAGGAGTTTCTATAAACCATATTTTAATACCTTTAGTGTATAGAAACTTTAATGAAATTTTAATATGCTATTCAATTCCCTATCGGGTGTTTCCTATGTAAAATAGAGTACATTTCTAACTGGTTTGTGTACAGTGGCACTTGAAAGTATTCCAAAGCATCGTTTTGTATGAGAGTTATTTTTATAAACCAAATTTTAATAATTTTATTTTCCACAAAGCTTAATGCAATTAAAATATATTATTCGTACGCACAAAATAGTGCCTTCTATGTAATATAGTATGGTTAGCAGTAGATTTACGGGGCTACACAAAAATAATCAGTTACATTAAGAGCTATTAATAAAAATTTGCTGGAATCGCGCCTTTGTTTACATGAGCGTTTTAACACTTTCTTATAATTTTAGTGGGAATATGTTTTGAATTTGTGCATCTGTATGTCCGATTGTCTACCTTTCTATCTGTTTGTCTCCGGCTCCTATCATCCGTGAATATTTTGAGGATTTTAAAAAAATGATACGCTCAAGTTTCCTATGGAATGTTCCCTATTTAAAATGTCATTAATAGGTCCTGTAAAACTAGTTTGTTTACAGGGACAACAACAACAACAAAAAAAAAAAAGCCAATGCATGATGTTTTAGGACAGATTTTTTTAAAAGTTATATTTTAAAATCTTTCTACTATAAAAATCATAAAAACATTGACATGTATTATTAATAATCTAAAATATTGTTTTGTATAGAATATGATATGATTAACTTTCAGATTTACAGGGCTACAGTAAAATAATCAGAGAGTTTAAAAGCTATAATTATAACTTAACGGCTGCATTTTCTTTTGCATTAAGCATTTTTAACACTTTCAAGAATGCCTAAGAATAATTTTAAAATCAGTTTGTCTATCTGTATGTTTTTCAGTCCTTCTGTCTGTTGTGTGATAACGTAGGCAAGAATGTTAAAAGTTATTCGATTCTACAATTGCGTACAGTTGGAAAGTGTTACTAATCAATGCGTACTGCATGAATTTTCTTTCTTGTTTATTTATTTATTTATTTAATTCAGTAAAGATTTATACGTCATCAAAGATCAATTACAAACGTATAAAAACATTCGAACAAGTGCGAATGTATAATATTTTTGTTTTATTATTTTTTAATGCATGCAGTAATTAAAAACAATAAGTTTTCATAGTTGATACAATTTATCGTTTTTAACTCTTTCATACAAAGTTTAAACGTGTTAATGGCTTTGATTTGTCTGACTGTCCGTCTGTCTGCCTATCCGCGCTCTAACTCCCTTAAATACTCATGGAATTTCTTGAAATTGATATATGTTATTTAAGTTCACAATCGGATGTTTCCTATTGAAAATTGAGTGAACACCTTTACTGGTTTCGTACAGGGACACACGAAAGTATTTCAAGTATTGTGTCCTATGAGAGGTATTTCATAAACCATATTTTAATATCATTAATTTGCACAAATCTTAATGAAATTAAAATATATTATTCAAGTCTACTATCGGATGATCCCCATTGAAAATGGAGTAAATACCATCAGTAGTTTGTATACAGGGACACCCAAAAGTATTCCTAAGCATTGCGTTCTTTGAGAAGTATTTCTATAAACCCAATTTGAAGAACTTTACTTTGCAGAAATCTTAATAAAATTAAAATATATTTTTCATATGCACAAAAGAATGCTTTCCATAGAATACAGTATGATTAGCATTAGATTTATAAAGCCACACAAAAATATTCAGTTACATGAATGGTTATTATTGGAAATTTGCTGGAATTGCAATTTTTTTAACGCTTTCGAATAAGGTTGAAAAGTGTTAATGACTTCGGTTTGTTAGTCTGTCTATCCGAGCTCTAACTTCTGTAAATATTCATTGAGTTCCATGACACTGATTTATAATATTCAAGTTTACTATCAGATGTTCCCTAACGGAAATGGAGTGAATATTTCTACTGGCTTGTGTACAGGGACATCCAAAAGTATTCCAAAGCATTGTGTTCTATAAGATGTATTTTTATAAACTAGATTTTAATTCCTTTATTTTACACAAATTTCGATGAAATTGAAATATGTTATTCAAGTTCACTATCGGATGTTTGCTATAGAAAATGGAGTAAATATCACCACAGGTTTTTGTACAGGGACACCCGAAAGTATTCCAAAGCATTCGTTCTACGAGGGGTTTTTCTATAAACTAAATTTTAATAACTTTACTTTGAACAAATCGCAATAAAATTGAAATATGTTATTCATATGCACAAAAGAAAACATTCTACAGAATGTAGTATGATTAGCATTAGACTTACAGGACGACGAAAAATATTCAGTTACATTGAAAGTTTTGATTGGAAATTTGCTGAAATTGCATTTTCGTTTACATTAAGTGATTTAACACTTTTTAACATTTTTAAGTGTGAATATGATTTCAGTTTGTGTATCTATCTGTCCGACTTCTCTTCTGTCTATATGTACGTCCACCTGCACCCAGCGTCTATGAATATTTTCAGAATTTTTACAAAAATTATATGTTATTCAAATTCACTATGAAATGTTCCATATTTTAAATGGCATTAATAGGTCCTGTGCAACTGGTTTGTGTACAGGGAACCCAAAAGAATGCCAATGCATTGCATTTTAGGACAGGCATTTTTATAAACTACATTTAAAGAACTTTCTATTGTAAAAATCATAAAGAAATTGATATTTGTTGTTAATATGTTAAAATAATATTTCGTATAGAATATGATTTCGTTAAACTTCAGACTTACAGGGCTACACTAAAATATTCAGATACATTAAGGGCTGCAATTAGAATATAAGGACTACGTTTTCTTTTGGGTTAAGCAATTTTAACACTTTCTAACAATGTTTAAGAATAATTAGGAATTCAATTAGTCTATCTGTATGCCTTTCAGAACTGCTATCTGTTCGTTGTGTGATTACGTAGGTGAAGCGCATTGAAAGTTATACGATACATTAATTACGTACATTTGGAAAGTGTTAATAATCAATATGTCCATTGTGTGATTACGTAGGCAAAAAGCATTGAAAGTTATTGTGCACAACAATTACATGTGTAAGTGTTAAGTGTTAATAATCAATGCGTACCGTATGATTTTTCACTCTTGTTTTCTTTAAGAATAGTTTAGTTTTTTTTTTTTTTTTTACATTTTCAAACAAGTTTCAAAATGTATATGACTTCGATTTGTCTGTCCGTTTGTCTACGTTTTCATTTTCTCTGTTTTTCAACCTAAGTGCAAATTTTCAATTAGCAATAAGTGCACATTTTTAATTAACAATAAGTGCAAATTTATAATTAATCAGATGAAAATTCTGATACTAGTTCATATAAATCTTCAGTAACGAATTATTAGAGTTTCAACTCTAGAATGTTTCGTTGAGTTTCGATTCACGATCACCTAATCAAAATGACTCGGAGAAAGTTTTTCCTTTTTCTTCTTTTTCTTTTCTTTTCTTTCTTTCTTTCTTTTTTTTTTCCCCCGATACTTACTATGTAATCAACATAAATACGTCCTTGACACTTTCTCCATAAAGAAAGAAAACAAGAAAGAAAAATCATGCAGTACGCATTGATTAGTAACACTTTCCAACTGTACACACTTGTTGTATCGAATAACTATTAATGTTCTTTGCCTACGTTATCGCACAACAGACAGAAGGACTGAAAGACATACCGATAGACTAATTGATTTTAAAATTACTCTTAGGCATTTTGGAAAGTGTTAAAAAGGCTTAACGCAAAAGAAAATGCAGCCGTTAGATTATAATTACAGCTTTTAAAATCCCTGAATATTTTACTGTAGCCCTGTAAATCTGAAAGCTAATCATATCATATTCTATACAAAACAATATTTTAGAATATTAATAATACATGTCAATGTTTTTAGGATTTTTGTAGTAGAAAGTATTTTAAATATAACTTTTAAAAAATTCTGTCCTAAAACGTAATACATTGGCTTTTTTATATTTTTGTTGTTGTTGTTGTCCCTGTAAACAAACTAGTTGTACAGGACCTATTAATGACATTTTAAATAGGGAACATTCCATAGGGAACTTGAGTGTATCATTTAAAAAAAATTCTCAAAATATTCACGGATGATAGGAGCCGGAGACAAACAGATAGAAAGGTAGACAATCGGACAGACAGATGCACAAATTGAAATCATATTCCCACTAAAATTATAAGAAAGTGTTAAAACGCTCATGTAAACAATTCCAGCAAATTTTTATTAATACCTCTTAATGTAACTGATTATTATTAGTGTGGGGCCTGTAAATCTAATGCTAGCCATACTATATTGCATAGAAGCCACACTATTTTGTGCATACGAATAATATATTTCAATTGCATTAAGCTTTGTGGAAAATAAAATTATTAAAATTTAATTTTCATCAAAATCACACAATCAACTGTGGAAGAAAATCATATTTATTGATTTTTTTTTTCCGACTGAGTGAAAATAATGCCTGGACCGGGACTCGAACCCCGGATCTCTGACTTACAAGGTCAAGGCTCTACCAATTGAGCTATCCAGGCCGACAAAGTGAGTAATGCTGAGTGAGTAATGCTGACCGGGGTGTCGGCCTGGATAGCTCAATTGGTAGAGCCTTGACCTTGTAAGTCAGAGATCCGGGGTTCGAGTCCCGGTCCCGAAATTATTTTCACTTAGTCGGAAAAAAAAATTCAATAAATATTAAAATTTAGTTTATAAAAATAACTCTCATACAACACAATGCTTTGGAGTACTTTCACGTGCCCCTGTACACAAACCAGTTAGAAATCTACTCTATTTTACATAGGAAACATCCGATAGGGAATTGAATAATATATTAAAATTTCATTAAAGTTTCTATACATTAAAGGTATTAACATATGATTTATAGAAACTCCTCTGATAGAACACAATGCTTTCGAATACATTTGGGTGTCCATGTACACAAACCAGAAGAGGTATCCGTTCCATTTTTATAGGGAACATCCGATCGTGAACTTCAATAAAATATATCGGTTTAAAGCAATTCCATAAATATTTACGGGAATTAGAGCGGAGAAAAACAGACAGAGAGACAGACAGACGGACAGAAGAACAGTCAGACATATACACAAATATTCACACTAAAAAAATGATAGAAAGTGTCAAAAACGCTTAATGTAAACGATAGTACAATTCTAGCATTTTTTTATTAATAGCTCTGAATATAACTGAATATTTTTGTGTCCGTCTGTAAATCTAATGGTAATCATGCTATATTCTATGCTAAGCATTCTTTTGTGCATATAAATAACATATTTCAATTTCCTAAAACCTTGTGGAAAGTAAAGTTATTAAAATTTGATTTATTGAAATATCGCAGAAAGAACGCAATGCTTTGGAGTACTTTTGAGTGTCACTGTACATAAACTAGTGGTGGTGTGTAATCTATTTTATATAGGAAACATCCAATAATGAACTTACATAACATATTTCAATTTCATGAAGATATTGTACAGTAAAGGTATAAAAATATGGCTTATAGAAATATCTCTCATAGAACACACAATTCTTTGAAATACTTTTGTATATCCCTGTACACAAACCATTTTCAATAGGAAACATTCGATAGTGAACTTGAATAACATATATCAGTTTCAAAAAATTCCATAAATATTTACGGGAGTTAGAGCGCGGACAGACAGACGGACAGATACACAAATTTATATCATATTCACACTTTAAAAAAATGCTTGGAAGTGTTAAAAACACTTAATGTAAACGAAATTAAAATTCTAGCAAACTTTTAATAATAGCTCTTAATATAACAGTATATTTCTCTGTCACCCTGTAAATCTAATGCTAATCATGCTATATTATATGTAAAGCATTCTTTTGTGCATATAAATAACATATTTCAATATCCTAAAACTTCGTGGAAAGTAAAGTTATTAAAATTTGATTTATAGAAATATCTCTCATAGAACGCAATGCTTTAGAATACTTTTGAGTGTCCTTGTACAAAAAACAGACTTGGTATTTAATCCATC
This sequence comes from Salticus scenicus, assembly GCA_963930645.1. NCBI lineage: Eukaryota > Metazoa > Arthropoda > Arachnida > Araneae > Salticidae > Salticus > Salticus scenicus. The sequence goes on from OZ005651.1 coordinate 244,889,439, forward strand.
TTATACAGAAAAAATCCAATAGTGAACTTGAATAATATATTTCAATTTCATTAAGATATGTGGACAGTAAAGGTATGAAAATGATTTATAGAAATACCTCTCATAGAACACAATGCTTTGAAATTCTTTCGGGCGCCCCTGTCCACAAACCAGTAGAGGTATAAACTCCATTTTCAACAGAGAACATCCGATAGTGAACTTCAATAACATATATCAGTTTCAATAAATTCCACAATTATTTACGGGAATTAGAGCACAGAGAGACAGACAGACGGACAGACAGACAGACAAACCGAAGTCATTAACATTTTTCAGCCATGTTGGGAAGTGTTAAAAATGTTAGAAAGGTTTAAATATGCTTAATGTAAACGAAAGTACACTTTTAGCAAATATTTATTAATAGCTCTTTATATTTTTGTGTCACCCTGTAAATCTAATGCTAATCATGCTATATTCTATGCAAAGCATTTTCTTTTGTGCTTATAAATAACACATTTCAATTTCATAAATCTTCGAGCAAAGAAAAGTTATTAAAATTTAGTTTATAGAAATATCTCTCATAAAACGCAATGTTTTGGAATACTTTTGTGTGCCCCTGTAGTGGTGGTATTTGCTCCATTTTATACAGGAAACATCCGATAGTGAACTTGAATAACATATTTCAATTTCATTAAGATTTGTGTTCAGTAAGGGTATGGAAATATGGTTTATAGCCTTTCATAGAACACAATGCTTTCGTAATACTTTTGTGTGTCCCTATACACAAATCAGTGGTGGTATTTACTCCATTTTATACAGGAAACATCCGATAGTAAACCTGAATAACATATTTCAATTTCATTAAGATTTTTGTACAGTAAGGGTATGAAAATATGGTTTATCGAAATGCCTCTCATAGAACACAATGCTTTGAAATTTTTTCGGGAGTCCCTGTACTCAAACCAGTAGAGGTATAAACTCCATTTTCAACAGGGAACATCCGATAGTGAACTTCAATAACATATAACAGTTTCAAGAAATTCCACAATTATTTACGGGAATTAGAGCGCAGAGAGTCAGACAGACGGACAGACAGACAGACAAACCGAAGTCATTAACATTTTTCAACCTTGTTGGGAAGTGTTAAAAATGTTAGAAAGGTTTAAAAACGCTTAATGTAAACGAAAGTACACTTTTAGCAAATATGTATTAATAGCTCTTTATATAACTGAATACTTTTGTGTCACCCTGTAAATATAATGCTAATCATGCTATATTCTATGCAAAGCATTTCTTTTGTGCTTATAAATAACACATTTCTATTTCATAAATCTTCGAGCAAAGTAAAGTTATTAAAATTTAGTTTATAGAAATATCTCTCATAAAACGCAATGCTTTGGAATACTTTTGTGTGTCCCTGTAGTGGTGGTATTTGCTCCATTTTATACAGGAAACATCCGATAGTGAACCTGAATAACATATTTAAATTTCATTAAGATTTGTTTACAGTAAGGGTATGGAAATATGGTTTATATAAATGCCTCTCATAGAACACAATGCTTTGAAATATTTTCGGGGGTCCCTGTACACAAACCAGTAGAGGTATAAACTCCATTTTCAATAGGGAACATCCGATAGTGAACTGGAATAACATATATTAGTTTCAAGAAATTCCATAAATATTTACGGAAGTTAGAGCGCGGACAGACAGACGGACAGACAGAGAGACAGGCAGACAGACGGACAGACAGACAGACAGACAGACAGACAAACCCATTGCATAAACACTTTTCAACCTTGTTGGAAAGTGTTAAAAAGATTTCGAGTGTGAGAGAAATTAATAATTTATACAAAGTTTAATGTACAGGCTAAAAAAATAATTAGTAAATAATGAGTTTTTTTTTTTTTTTTTTTTTAATCATTCCTACAAAAATCAAAATACAAAAAAAATTTTTAGACACTTGTCAAATACTCTTAATCATCTTAATTCAATTTTGAATTATTTTCTAGTTTTAATCCTCAATTGGAACAATACTCACTGATTACGATAAAGTACTCGCGAGGGCCTCTACACGAGAGCAGGGTTCACAGAAATGGAAATTTGGATACCAGAATTTTTGTACAACCTTTTTTAAAATATATATCAACGATTAGTTAAATTTAAAAATACTATATAAAAATGGTGGTATTCAAATTTTCCTTTTCAAGAATCCTGCACGAGAGGGCCATTGATGTGGGGACACCATTTATCATCGCTGAAAGCCAAAGCCTATGTTATTCTATGAGGAAATTTCCCCCATTATAATTAATTAATTAATTAATTAATTTTCAATTCCATTTTTATATTCAGAAAATTCACAACTGTTAATTTGGTTATCGATTTCTAAAAATTGTTTTTTATTTAAGTTTTTAATATTTTGTCTTGAAGCTGAAAAAGGCGAATTTTCACTAAGTGTAATATTGCATTTTAACGATTTAAAGTACGCAAGAAAAAATTTATTTTTAGATAATGATAACGAATTTAACAGTTGTGAGTTTTCTGAATGCAAAAAGGAATTTTTAAAATACGTATTAGTTAATGAATAATAATGGGGCAAAATTCCCCATGAAATAACATTGGTTTTGGTTTTTGGCGAAGGTAAAATAGAGAATCATTTTAAGGAAACCCCGATATGGCACCAAAAATTGAGATTTTTTTGCGAGTAAAATATATTTTTATAGCCATCTATGTCAAATACGCTGCGATCGAGCTACTGGCGTAGTGGTCAGAGCATTCGCTTGCAAACACATAGAACCTCAGTTCAGCCATCTATGTCAACCATAAATTTGCGAACGTTTTTTCTTTGATATTTTATTGTATCAGCACTGGAGATTTAAAAAAAAAAAAAATGTCAATTAAACATGTCGTTTCGTCATACTAACTTTATTTAAAATAAAATTCAAAGTAAATTAACTCTAATTTGTTTCTTGAAAGATATATCTACAATCTAATAAATAACAAATAGCTAGAAGTGAACTATTAATAAATTTTGCGGGAAGGCGCCCAAGATGCTAGATTCCCCTTCCTCCTTTCATTTTATTTACGACTTTGAAATTTATATCACATTGCAGCAAAAAAAGTGACACATGTGAAAAAAATTACAATTTTAAGTTTATGTCACGCAAAAATGTATATGAAATACCTTAATTTGCAGAAAAAGTGCCACTTCTCTATCTCGAAATTTATTTTACTGAGAAGCAGATGTGTTTGATGTAAATCTATTGTAGACTAGTTAATGCTTTGTTGTATTCTTTAAGTTAATTGTTCTCAAATACTGCATTTTTGACTTGTGTTATTTTTCTTGTCGGGATGTGATATGGATGAAAGTTAGATAAACGAAGCAAAAGTCCTCAAGCTGGTATCACACACTAGCAGTTCTTTTCAATAATGGCTCTCTACGGAAGATTGGAACTGCGCAAGCGTAGGAATAGTCTACTTTTTTAAGTAGGTATAATCGTAGGTCGTAGCTTCATTAGGAGGGAAGCGGAGTTAAATACCAAGGTAGCGAAAAGAAATATATAGCTGATTGTAAAAAAAAAAAAAAAAAAAAAAAAAAAATCATTCACTTCCATTATAGATCATTACATGTAGGTTTTAAATGTTAATGTTCGAGAATTTTATTTAATTCATCGAAGCAGCATTAAATTACTACACACTGAAAATTTTATTTAAAGTTATTTTTTATTGAAATCTTCGCGAATGATTTGTTTTTACTATACCATATTAATAGTTTTGTACCAAAATACTTTATATTGTTGAGTTTTCGTTTGCTAATTGAAGTTAAAGTAATTTGTTTTGATGTTAAAGTAATTGATGTTAAAGTAATTTGCATAATTTTTAAACATAGTTTTGGGGGGGGCTACATGATTGCGTTTATAGATTCGATTCATCTGTTGCTACAATTTAAATAACATGTACTTTAGTTATATTGATTAAACAACGCTTTTTCCTGCTCCATTTTTCATATCCCTTGTTTTCTTTTTTAATGACAGAACTAAACAACTTCTATTTTATCATATTGTTTTGCTTTTAAATAATATTTTATGTAGAAAAGAGCATTGTATAATTATAGATTTTATTAAAAAATAGTGTAGTAAAAAATACCCACCGCCTCTTCATTATTGTTTTTCTTCTCCCCCCCCCCCAAATATCTAAAATTGCTGGTAAAAATTTCTTTATAACAAAGCAGGAAGTGGGGGGGGGGCGGTATTTTTAGGAAATCATTTATAATATCTGATTAATTATTGAGAAATTTTGTTAGTTCAATGAAATAGCTGGTGATTTTGACTCATTTCTGTGCACTTCGTAAAAATATGCGAATATACTTTTGGAAATTTTTAATTTTATTTAATTTTCGTTTTATGAACTTATTAAAACGAAAATTAAATAAATTTTAAAAATGAACATTTTTTAGCTTACCTGGACACTTCCAATCTCGAATCTTACAAGTTCTATGAGGATCAGAGAAGTTTCTGGATTCATTTTAAAAGGAGTTTTATAAGGCTTAATTTGATATACACCTCGTTATTTTAGATAAAATTAATTAATTAATTAATTAATTAATATATATATATATATATATATTTAATTATGTGTGTGTTTGTAATATTAAAAGCTATATAATCCGAACTTTTTAGAGTAGGATCTCAATAGGAACAAGTCCCAGGTCACGCTTATCGACCCAGCCGTTCGGAGTTTTCCGTGGTTTTCTCTGAAACTCATATGAATACGGATTAGGACCCCTTTGAAAGACTCCCGTGGAGGGCATCCACTCAGACTCAGGTCCCTAGTACAGACAGTTAGCCTTAACCCCAACACCAACACCACCTCAATGGGGTTAGGAGTTATAATAAAAATTTTATTTTACTGTTCAAGTAAAAATGTATTACCATTTATCGCATACTGCAGGAACATGTTAAAAACCTCAATTTTTAAAGCTTAAATAGTTAACAATGAATGCTAAAACATAATCAAATAAAATAAGTCTGATGCGTTACATAATTTTGCTTGCTGAAAACTAAATAAATTTATTTATTATATATATATATATATATATATTAAAAATTTAATCATTTAAAAGATACCTGTACATGTATTTTGTGATTTTATATGTTTCATAGGCTGAAATTTTTAAAGTTGTATCTCTGTGAGATCAGGAGTTTGATATTTGTTTTACTTTATGATTTTAATCCCAAAAAAACTGGAATTCTGGCAATGTAAAAAAAGTAAATAAATAAATAAATTAGGTAAATAACCTGTATTACCTTATGGTACACATTACCTTATGGCATTTTTGGCAACTTTTAAGATTTGTAAAGGTAAAATGATAACACAGAATGTTTAGATTGCTATATTAAAGACCATTTCAGATAATAAATTACTGTATTTACAAGACAAATTAATTGTAATTAAAATGAATCATAATAAGTAAATAATTAATGCACCTCCTAGGCAAAGATGGTCTGACACAAAATTTATTTCTGTTTATATTTGTCTTTATTACTTTCTTCTATATACACAAGAAAAAAGTACTAGATTCGTGAAATTTTTCGTCCTCAACTTTCTGATGGTTTTAAGTTTTTTGAGATTTCTTGACCATGGTTTGACCATTTTTAGAAAATGTCTAAAAAAAAAAAAAAAATCCTAATATATTGCTTGTAAGACACAAAACTGACATTCTTTGACATTTAGTATTATACTTTTATAAGATAAAAAATGTCTGCAATCATGAAAAATAATTAATAATCTTATTAAATAATTTGCACTGCGAGAATACTTGTATAAGATAGGAAAATATAGAAGAAAGTCCTGTGATGTCCACAACGTACTAATTTATTCAATTTATTCAATTTGTCTGATTTATGTTTTTTCAGGCCTATGGCTCGTGGAGGTCACTCTGCTTCAAATTTTTCTGACAAGGAGACGGCAAGGGTGTGGGGTCCTCAAATCGAACGGAGGTTCCGTGTGTAGTTAGCACTCAGTGAGTGTATTCGTATACTCAAACCCTAGAGCGCACTACTTAGCCATCGCCGAGAAAAAAAATCCTGAAGTTTGAAAAAAAAAAATTATCTGTATTAAAATTTAATAAATCGTTATAAACAATTTCTTTTCAACTTTTATACATTGTTAAATCGCGAATTTAATTATTTCTAACTTTTTAACATTAAACATATGGAAATTTATTATTCGCATGTGGTTGGAATTAAATAAAATTTAATATATCAAAAATAATATGAAGAATTTACAAATTACAAATTCATCTGTTCGTAACGCTCCATTCCATTATGGAAATTTGTGTTTTTCTTGTTTTAATGATAAATATCATCCAGGTTTGTGTATTCGTAAAGATGAATGATTGAAAGAATTGCTAATGCTATAAACGTATAATCATATATATTCATTGTATTTAATAATATGTTATTTTATAAAAAATAAATGGTAATGTTTAAAAGAACTGTGGCTTTTGTATTTATTCTATCTAAAGTTCTAAGTTCTAATCGTTAAAAAGTTAGAAATCATTAAATTCACGATTTAACAATGTATAAAAGTTGAAAAGAAATTGTTTATAACGATTCATTAAATTTTAATACAAATTAATTTTTTTTTTTTTTTTTTTTTTTTCAAACTTCAGGAATTTTTTTCTCGGCGATGGCTAAGTAGTGCGCTCTAGGGTTTGAGTATATGAATACACTCACTGAGTGCTACTACACGCGGAACCTCCGTTCGATTTGAGGACCCCACACCCTTGCCGTCTCTTTGTCAGAAATTTTTAGTTTATTTTGTTTTAATTAAATTATTTATTTATTAACAAGCATAATTATGTTGCATCTTAATTTTGTTTTATTTCTGATACTAAACTTTAGTGTTCAATTCTGAATATGTAAACTTTAAAAAATAGGTCTTTTATTGTGTAAGCATGATACATAATTAATATTATACATTTTTAAATGTACAGTAACTTTTAATTTTTTTATAACTCCTGATTACAACCTAAAAAGTTCAAGTTATATAGTTTTTAGTATTACAAAAAAAAAAAAAAAAAAAAAATCGAAATATTTGAGAGAAACACAATATCTGCATTTTTTTTTTTTTTTTTTTTTTTTTTTTTTTTTTTTTTAGATTTTACAATTTTATAAATAAATAAATAAATATATTATTTTACCTAACATAATCAAGTTGCATGCCAAATGAAACATTATAAACTTTTCTGTAAAATGAGGAGTCAGAAACTTCTCTATTCCTTAATTGGAGATTTAAAGCGTTGTTCATGTAAGTAGTAATATATATATATATATATATACATTAATTTTTTTAATTAAAAAAAAAAATAATAATATGAAAATTTTCAAAAGTATATTTTCATTTATATTATCAAGGAGAATAACTCCTGAAACTTTCATTGAAATCTGAAACTGGATAACTGGTTGAGTTGAAAAACTGAATAAAAAATCACCCTTTCTGCTTGCTTCGAAGAAAACAAAAAACTATTAAATAAATGTAACAAAAGGTACACATATGTTTTTAAGTGGAAAATTCTGGGAAAACTTTTCAATTTGATATACATAAAATATCATAGAGCGAAAAATAAAACGAAATACTGAGCAAAAGCATTATCATTTCTTTTGTTTTTCAAATATTCCCGCTCCTTTCTCCAATTAAAAATGTCCGGAGAGCGGGAGCCATTATTATCACTTCTTTCCCTCCCATTCCTTTCATTGACATGACATTTATTTGACATATATTGAGACCTATAGTTACAATGACTTTTGTCTCGATTGATCCATATTACAGAAATTTACAGAAATCAGTGCACAATATTTTGAAGACATAAGACATCACAAACATCCATGCCCGCACTAGGTTTCGAACCTGGGACCAGCAGTTACAGAGGGCAGCGTCCTACCGACCGAACCACCTGGCCGGCTTCCGTTCCTTTCTCCACCTATTGTTATAATGGACTGAACCACTTCATTTCAACTCCATCGGGAGACTATTCCGACGCATGCGCAGTTTCAACCCTTCCTTTGAGAGCCATTATTGAAAAGAACCGCTAGTATGAAAGATTCGCCTACAGTCATTGTGATAGCGGCTTTACACCGCATGGGCTCACAAGAACCGTCGATTGGAAATGTGTAATGTTATTTATAAAGTTCATATGCTTTCGTATATCCTTTCAACACCGATTTTTCAGGAATCGCTACTGAAAACAAGAAAAAAAAACATGTTATTCTTACTTTTTCTATTTAATGAGTTTTCTCTGTGGTTTATGTATATGACGCATGCTTTTCAATTACGCTATTCAAACAGACGTGATGAATCATACCCTCAAGCTGAAATAAGCAAAAGTTCCGGTCAATGACCCCAAAAGTGATCATTATCGTAATGAAAACAATTAACGCAAGCGTTTTTCTTTTTCTTTTTCTTTCCAATTTGAATTTTCTTTCCTTTTGGCTTCATATTGCTCAGCTTTTCTTTCATTTTCATCCTATTTCTTTTTCAGCCATTCTTTACCTGCTTTACTTTTTTCTCTCTTTTACTACGGATGAGTGTTGTAAATCATCTTTCTAACGTACAGTTTAAAGTTCAAGGTTATTACTAACTGATAACCACAATTAGACAAATTTTTAGACAACCCTAAGAAAGGCCACTCTCTCTATATGAAAAAGAATTTATAATAACATGAAAACACATTTCTGCGTTGTCAATTTCGATTTCAAAAGTTCTGTTTCAGGCATACAACAAAAAATCACGATATGGGAGAGCGTTATTAGTTTATTTATTTTAATTGAAAATATTTCTATTTGCAATTTGCAGATAATATAATTCACAATTTAATTTCAAAACTTTTTAATTTTTCATAAACAGAAACCATTCATGTATAGAAATCTCCAAATGGAGCCAAGACACATTTTTATATTTTCATGTTCAAGAACAAAAAGTGCACACATTATTCAAGACAGACAAAAAGTAAACTAAAGAAGATTTCAGAGAGAGAGTTCTACTTGTGCAAAGAGCCAAACTTCTTAGAGCAGGGGGGAAAATATCAAACCGAAAGTAATAAATCTACTCTCAAACATGCTCCGCCCCCATGAACGGAGGTTCATAAAAATATCCTAAAAAAGTATAATAACAATTTAAGTTTAACATACATAAACTAAATAAAATAAAATAAAATTTACTACATGGTTTTCAGGTTCAATCTTCAAAACTGCAAATACACTCATGTCCATAAATTAAGGAATATTCAGATTCACACAGAAATCGAACTTTAATGCAAAAATTTCAACTGTAGAACTACCACATATATCTTTAATAATAATATACAAATTATAGGAAGCCATTAGATGACGCCAGTATGATGTCACGATGACGATAGTGTAAGAAAGGGGTAGATAAGGAATAGGAGCAGAAAAATTATTCACAAGCGTTCTGTAAACTGCTCAGTGCCACAACCGAATAGTTATGACACAGACTACGCATGTGGATGATTTTTTACGTGGTAGAATTATCGGCCGACTGGAATGTGGGCGTACTTAGATAGAAGTATCGAGGAAACTTGGAATCGCCAAAAATGCCATCTCTAGGCTTTAGCGACAATTCCAAAATGATGAAAATGCCAGTCAACGGTACAGTACTGGTCGGTCCTGAGTTATAACGCCGAATGACGACCGGTATTTGGCAGTAACTGCCAAAATAAACAGATGGAGCACCGCATCAGACCTGTCCAGTCAGTAATCTGTAGCCACGGGTACCACAGTTTCAAGGCAAACCGTGTATAGACGTTTGGGAGATATTGGTCTATATGCTCGCAGGCCTGTCAGATGTGTTCTGCTCACAGCAACGCATTGTGGCCAGCGGTTAGCTTGGAGTAGAGAACATGCAATGTGGATAGCGGCACTGTGGGCTCGTGTGATGTTTTCCGACGAGTCCAGGTTTGGCTTCCAGTCAGATTCATGTCGGACTTTCATATGTAGAACGCCAGGTGCCCGTTACCACTACGACAACATCATTGAACGATCTGCATGTTTGATCTGCATGTTCAAATCGGAACCATGACAGGCCAAATTTATCATGACATCATTCAGGAACAACATGTACATTTGCTTAGGGGTGGCATGGGCCCAGAATTTGTATTTATGGATGACAATGCGCGTCCTCACCGTGCAAACATTGTACACTGATGCCTACAATCTGAAGATATCACCAGCATTGAATGGCCAGCATTCTCACCTGACTAGAATCCGATAGAGCATGTGTAGGACATGCTTGGCTGTCAAGTTGCAGCCCGTCAACCACCTCCTACATGTGTACCAGAACTTCGGAGAGCATTGCTTACTGGGTGGAGTAATCTTCTCCAAGATCAGCTCGATAATTTAATATGAGCATGCCTCGGCGTTGTACGGACTGTATTTCATCATCTGGGAGACATATAATGTATTAACCATCATACCAGTCATGTATTGTTAAGTTTTTGTAAGGGAGACATATTTTGTAACTGCTTCAGGGAGCAAAAATCGTATTTTTTATGAATGGTATTCTACATAAACCACCTATTTTGTTCTTTATTTTTTGTTTAATAAATGCACTTTATGAATAAATCATGTTTGTTTTGCTTCTGAAACTTTATTTGACGCAGCTTGCATGATCCTTAATTTATGGACATGAGTAGATGAAAAAGAGAAGAGATTAATATACATAACGAAAACATTGTAATTAGATTATTAAAATAAGTGGATAAAATAAAAAAACAAAAACAAAAATTAAATCAAAGTTTTTAGTTCATCATTTCAGTTCATCAGTTTTCAATTGTTTCTTAAAATGGCAGTGGAGATAATTTGGCGATCGGACGCTTCAACTCCCCATAAACAGTTTTTAACAGTACAACACAAACTTTGCCATCTGCTTCAGGAAATAATTTAATTATGCGACCTAATTTCCACTTCAAAGGGGGCTGATTATCGTCTTTTATTGAAACTAAATCGTTTTTCTTGAAATTTGGTTTGTTTATTAACCATTTTGATCGCCTTTGCAAGTCTGATAGGTAATCTGAGGACCATCTCTTCCAGAAACTTTGAGAAATTTTTTGCAGAAGTTTCCATCTGTCTAACGGGGTTAGGTCAATTGAAGAATAGTCAGGTTCCGGCATTGCAGTCAAGGCAGTGCCTATGATAAAATGTCCTTGAGTTAGAGCACTTAAATCGCTTGGATCATTTGAGATCGCAACAAGAGGTCTTGAGTTCAAGCACGATTCAGTCTGAGTAATTAAAGTAAGGAACTGTTCATAAGTTAATATTTGTTCGCCAATAGTTCTTTTTAAATGCCTTTCATCTGTTTTATTTCAGCCTCCCAAAGGCCTCCAAAATGGGCGGCTGATGGTGGATTGAAATTCCATTTGATTGTTTCTTCGGACAAATATCTGTGGATTTTTTCTTCAGAAGAGATCAAGGACATCATTTTTCTCATTTCGTTGTCGGCGCTTACAAAGTTCGTTCCTCTGTCTGAAAACAATTCTTCAGGTTTTCCTCGTCGAGCAACAAACCTCTTCAAAGATGCGAGGAATGTTTCAGACGTGAGATCACTGAGTATTTCCAAATTAATTGCCTTTGTGGTGAAACAAATGTATAAACAAATATAACTCTTATAAGATTTAACACCTCGACGTTTACGAGGTTTGATCAGAAAGGGGCCTGCAAGATGAACCCCGACTTTCGAAAACACTCGCGATGGCACTACACGAGCAGCTGGAAGATCATCCATCAACTGAGAGGCTAAGTTTGATGTTGTTCTAAACTCACTTCATACAGTTCCGCAGATTTCTTTTCACAGCGTCTCTTGCAATAATTATCCAATATTGTTGTCGTAGAACTGAAACTGTTAATTGAGTTTCACTGTGAAGATGTTTTTCATGAAAGTACCTTATAATTAAATCTGTAATATGATGCGTTTTGGGAAGTATCATTTGGTGCTTTTGACTTTCAGGTAGGTTTGCGTGTCTTAATGTTCCACCAACAGGAAGAATTTCATTTTTGTCTAGAAAAGGATTTAAAGAAAGAAGTTTGTTACTAGCATTCAGGTTTTTTCCAGATTTTAAAGTATTTATTTCTTCTTTAAATTCATGTCTTTGAACCAACTTCACAATAATGTTAGTTATTACTTACAAACTTTGAATAAACACCATAAAATGCAATAAACTCGCAACAATTGTTTCGGGTCGAAAAAAACACGACCCTTCATCAGGCGAACAAAGTAAGCACGAGTGCTGCAGTCAAAGCGGCAACGCACAAAATCGTTTAAAATGAAAAGAAAAAGTTTATAAAGTAGAAACTAAATATAGCTACTGGTGTGAGTAGAATTGTACAAATAAACAAGAAAATGAATAAATGAGTGAGATTAAACATATAACAATCTAAGGATAACAAAAATTAAACTAAAATCTAAGTTACGTGAGTAATTTCCAAGCATCAGAGAAGAAAGGAGTGGAAGAAATATCATTAACAAGATTTTTCGAATTTTTAAATATGTAAAATGCTTCATGAATATCCAAATGGGAGGAGCAGACAGGAGATGAAATTATATTAGTTTTGGAAAAATCAAAACGATGACCTTGAGACCAGCAGTGGGAAGCAATAGAAGATTTGGTAATCTCTTCATTACGAACATTCCGACGGTGCTCATTTATTCTGTATTTCAAACGCCTCCTAGTTTGACCAATATAACCTAAGTTGCAGGACGAACACGGAATTAAATAAATTCCAGAACGGTTTTCGGTGGGAATGGGATCCTTAAGAGAAGATAATTTTATTTTGTTGACGGGTTTGTAAATAACTTTGAAACCAAACGGGGAAAGAATTTTAGAGATTTTAAAAGAGAGTGAAGAATAAAAAGGTAAAACAACTGGGATGAGACTGTGATCGTTTAATTTTGTTGTTCGCCTGATGAAGGGTCGTGTTTTTTTCGACCCTAAACAATTGTTGCGAGTTTATTGCATTTTATGGTGTTTATTCAAAGTTTGTAAGTAATAATTTTTACAACGCCAGTTTTGTGATGCTTCTTTATTAAATAATGTTAGTTGCCTCATCAAGTTCTTGTACAGTTAAGAAGCCAGTATTTCGCACAGATCGACATTTAGTATTTTTTATAAATCTAAGACACCAAGCTGTAACACGTCTTAATTTAGACCAAGATGAAAACTTATATAACAATTCAAATTCATTATTGCCATGAGTTAAAGAGCAAACAATAGTTTTCCGTTGTTCTCGCAAAAATCTCTTCTTCAGGTATTTTTGCCTCATTATCAGGTAGTGATGTCGATAAGTGCTCTTGTTTCATCCAAATTGGTCCCTTCAACCATTCTTCATTCTTCAACAATTAAGATGCTGTGCAACCACGAGATAGCACATCAGCGGAATTCTTAACCCCTCGACAAAATCTCCACTGAGATGGGGCTACTAATTGTTGAATTTCACGCACTCTGTTCTCTACAAAGGGCTTCCAGTTACTAGCACTTCCTTTAACCCAGTAAAGAGTAATTTGAGAATCACAGAAACATAGTATGTTTTTGACAGGAATTGAAAATAGCCGACCAAGATAATTAGCTAATCGAGCAGCTGTTAAGGCTCCCATTAATTCAAGTCGAGGCAAAGTAAGTTTTTTGAGAGGAGCTACTCTTGTCTTTGACATAATAAATGAAGTTTCACGGGAACAAGAATCACGAAAATAAGCCACTGCACCATATCCCTTCGAACTGGCATCGCAGAAAACACAAATTTGAATAGTTTCAGGAGTTAATTTTCCAAATATCGTAAAATATTTTCTAGGCACTTCAAAAATTTTTAAATCCTGTATTTCACTATGCCATTTCTTAAATTTTTGTGTTAAAGCATCATGTAAAGCACAATCCCAATCAATACACCTGTTCCCATAATTCTTGCATTAGAAATTTAACTCTTATTATAAAAGGGGAAATAAACCCTACAGGGTCATACACCTTTGCTATAGTTTGTAAAACAATTCTGTTAGTGACAATTTCATTATCAAACCCTTCCAACAGAGATTGTAAGTCTATTTTTAGAATATCATTATTAGTTGACCACGTTATTCTCAATACCTTAGAGAGATTTCCCTTATTTATTTCTTCATCAACGTTTATTCCATGTTTTTCTCACAATTGTCTTAATTCCTAAGAATTGCTCTTAAATTTTCTTAATGTCATATTGGGATCCTTAAGTATTTGACAGCACCAGACGATAAAATAAATGCCTCATTTACAGAATTAGCACCAAAAAAGAGATCGTCAACGTATAGGGAAGAATCAAGCATATTAACAACTTTCTCAAACAAGTCCTTATAACCTTTTATATGATGTTTAATGGTGGCCGAGAGCAAAAAAGGTGATGTTGTAACACCAAAAGTTACACGCGTCATGCGGAAAGCCTTTAATAGAGGATTTTTACTAATTAGATCATCAAACCTTAAAAATTTCAAAAAGTTTCTATCATTTCCTGCAACCTGTATTTGCAGAAACGCTTTTTCAATGTCACAAACAAAAGCAATTTTATGAAGGCGGAATCTCAAAATAATATCTAAAATATTAGGATTTAAATTGGGGCCTGAATATAAACATTCATTTAAAGATTTCTCTTCCTTCTCTTTGGAAGAAGCATCAAAGACAATTCTGACCTTGGTGGTGGACTTATCTATCCTCACTATCGGCCTGTGGGGCATATAGTATACATCAGTTTAATTTTTATTTAATTCACATTCTTCTATTATCCCCAATTTCTGCTGTTCCTCATTTTTTTTTCATATTCGTGTTTAAGCCATTCATTTTTACACAATTTTGTTCTCAAACCCCAAAGTCTATTTTTAGCTATTTCCATGTTAGATTTCAATTCATTTTTATTTTCCTTCCACAAAAATTGAATTTCATATCTTCCGTTAACAAAATTTAAATTTTCATTAAAAGAATTAATAATTTCTGTATCTCTCTGTGACAGAGAATCATTCTTACTGTCACATATTCCAAGGGATTCTAAATCCCAAAAACGCTGCAAATCAAAATTGCCCAATTTATTGACAGATACAAAATGCGAATTAATTACCTCTGTACTATTATTATTTACTTTCCCCACTACAGTATATCCGAAAATTGTATTAGCAACATATAAATTATCACTAATTTCTTCAATGATACCTCTCTGTATTTTCCAAAATTAATCCGCTCCTAACAAACTATTAATTTTGGAATCATTTAATGAATTGTCTGCTAATTTCCAGTTTTTATTTTTAATATATTTTTCAATTTCTGGTTCGCCCCTTGGGCTTTTCAAGGAAGTCGCGGTTATTAAGTCTGTAGCTAATACTTTAACATGATTGAGTCGACGAGGGTTTATTTTGCTACGCAACTCAATATCAAAAACCTAGAATTCCTCTTCTTTACCTTGGCTAATTCCGAAAACAAAAGCAGTTAACTTTTCTTTTCTTACAAGGGTCAATTTTAATTCATGTGCTAATTCTTTAATGATAAAACTTTTCTCACTTCCGGAATCCAATAATAATCTTACAATTTTTGATCTAGAATTAGATTGTGCGATTACGCAACATGTTTGCAATAACGCTGCCTGATTACTAATTTTCAAACGCGAATTCGATACTATATCGTCCTCTACTACTTCTGGTTTATGTTGCCGGAAACAAAACAATTTGTTATGATCAGTAGCCTTACATTTCTCGCAAAGTTGCGATTTAACTCGGCACTGTGATGACAGATGAGATTTCAAAAAACATTTATAACATCTGCCATCTTTTTTTAACTTCAACCTTTTTTGTGCATCATTAAAATTATCACACTCAAGAGAAGGACGGTCATAATTTTTACAAAATACACACATATGTTTTACATTTACATCCAATGAATTCGTTTTATTTGAAAATTTTCTTTCGCTGATTTCAGATTTATTTTTATATATTATAATTACAGAAGCATTTTTAGAATTAATCATACTAAAGGAACTTTTCACGGGATTCTAATTCTAATTTAAGAAAATTAATTAAGTCTGACACATCAGAATCATAATTTTTTTAATCCCTTTGTCTATGATACTCAATTACTAAATCGTTTCGCAATAATTTTAACAAAATTAGATTCAGCAAATGTCCATATGAACCCTATGTAACGCCTAAATTAGATAAACTTCTAACGTTATCTCGCACGTATCATATAAATGCCTTAATGCACTTAAATTTGCTGAACTTTTACCGTCTCTAAATTCAATAATTTGTTCATATGTGTATTTATAATAATATATTTTTTACCAAAACGATTTTTCAGCATTTCAATGCAATTATCATAATTTTGCTCCGTAAGTGAAAACCCTTCAATAACATTGTACGCTTTGTCAGTTAAAAGCGTTTTCAGGTAAGTAAACTTTTAAATTTTTGAAATACTTTCATTTAAATGAATAGAATTCTCGAAACAATCAAAAAACTCAAACCATTTTTCGATTTGCCCACTAAATCTCGGGAGGGCCAACTTGGGCAATCGAACCGCTGAACTAAAGTTAGTGTGGGTTTCACTGACAGAACAATTTGAATTATTTTCATCAATTATATTTTTATTACACCTTTCAAGACGCAATTTAATTTCACATTTTGCTGAATTTATTTGTTCAGCATATGCTATATCTTTTAGAGATGCTACTAGATGCTATATCTTTTTCGAAATCCTTTATGTCTGCTAATAAATTTTCAATTTGATTATTCAAATTTTTTAAAGAAATTTCTTTTTCCTCAATTATTTCCTTCATTTCTGCAATTTCATCAATTTTTTTTATTTTCTACATTTTCTAACAATACATTTTCTAGCTTGTTTATTACTTTTGTCAAGCTAGAGCGTTTCGTAGAACGCTTAGATTTTAATTTTTCTAAATCCATAGGGAGCAAACAATCAAGTCAAAAAACAATCGAGTAAATAAATCAAAAATCCAATTTGATTTAATCATTGTTATAAATAATAATAATAAAATTCGCTTACCTGGTCATATATCCAGGCAGCCAGTCCAAAATGCTTAATCCCATCTTGAGATTTTACTCATTATTATTTCACAATTCAGTTTTCAAAATCACTTATATAAACTTTCAAATCCATTTTAAATCCGTTAATCCAAATAGAATTTATATCTAAAGGTAATTTCACGGGATTTCACTTCATCCCGGGTTATGCGGCACCCATGAAAAAGAATTTATAATAACATGAAAACACATTTTTACGTTGTCAATTTCGATTTCAAAAGTTCTGTTTCAGGCGCATACAACAAAAAATCACGATATGGGAGATAGTTATTGGTTTATTTATTATAATTGAAAACATTTCTAATTGCAATTTGCAGCTAATTGCCGAAACGTCAGTGGAGGCCTTCTGTTGAGACTCAAAACGGTTTCGGGCTGTGTCTGTGTGTCTGTCTGTCGCGCGATAGCGGCCGCAAAAGTAGCGCTATTGACTTGAAATTTGGTACACATGTTCATGAGAGCCACGAAATTAGCTGTATAGTTTTCGGTATGTATTCCATTTGTAGTTCGTATACAGGGACACGCCAAAGTTTTTTTTTATCATTACGGCCTATGGGAGGGATTTGTATGTATGGCGATAGCGGCCACAAAAATCACGCTATTGACTTGCAATTTGGTACGCGTGTTCATGTGCCCCACGAAATCAGCTGTATAGTTTTAGGTGTGTATTCCATTTGTAATTCGTGTACAGGGACACGCCAAAGTTTTTCTTATCATTACGGCCTATGGGAGGAATTTGTATGTACCGCGATAGCCACCGCAAAAATCAAGCTATTGACTTCCAATTTTTGCCGAAACGTTAGTGGAGGCCCTCTGTTGAGACTCAAAAGGATTTTGGGTTCCGTCTGTCCGTCTGTCTTTCTGTCGTGCGATAGCGGCCGCAAAAATCACGCTATTGACTTGAAATTTTGTACACATGTTCATGATCCCGACGAAATTAGCTGTATAGTTTTGGGTGTGCATTCCATTTCTTGTTCGTGTACAGGGACACGCCAAAGTTTTTTTTATCATTACGGCCTATGGGAAGAATTTGTATGTACCGCGATAGCGGCCCCCAAAATAACGCTATTGACTTGCAATTTGGTACATATATTCACGAGCCCAACAGAATTAGCTGTATAGTGTTAGGTGTGTATTCCATTTGTCGTTCGTGTACAGGGACACGCCAAAGTTTTTCTTATCTTTACGGCCTATCGGAAGAATTTGTATGTACCGCAATAGCGGCCGCAAAAATCCTTCGATTGAATTTCAAATTGGCGCACACGTTTCAGCTTTGCATATAAGTAGCTGTATAATTTTTATGCCATATTTTTTATAAACTGTGTACAGGGATACGCCAAAATTCTTAACATTACGGCGTATGGGGTGAATTTCGTTTAAACGCATTTTAATATCGTTACTTTGCAATGAAGAGAATGAAACTAGCGTACGTGAGTAAGATGCTTAAACTTATGTTGTTTGAAAAAAAATATGTGCTCTTAAGCTTTCTAATTAATGCACAGGACCTTACAAAAGTGTTCTGACAATGTCACGTAGTCATCCAAACGATGTTAAATTTGGAACAATTATTAATTTTAAACGCAAAATAAGCTGAATATTTTTTACTGGTGTATACAATGTTTATGGTTCGTTTACAAAGACATACGAAAGAATTTCGTAACAATAGAGCCTATGGACAAATTTTTAATTTAAGAGCGCACTTTAATACTATTATGCTGAATTGAACTTAATAAAGTTAACATACATTATAAAGATGCTTGAAATCATGTTTACTCTTAAAAAAGGATATGTATAGATTAAATAATTTATGGGACCACACAAAATAATTCCGAGTATGTACTGTAATCATCCAAATGATGTCAAAGTAGTTTGAAAAATTAATGAGTTATAATTTATTCATATTATTGGCGTTTATAATGACTGTGGCTACTTTTCTGGGATACATAAAGGAATTTCGTACTATTACGGTCTATAGTCGGTATTTCTTAAAAGTGTATTTTAACATGGTTACACCCCATCAAATATAAAGAAATTTTATTAGAATTTTAAAAGCATATTTTCCTGTTGAAAATGTGAGCATAGAATTGATAATTAGTTTAAAGGTTACGCAAAATATTTCCGATATGCTATGTAATTTTTTTTGTATGAACTTTGATAGTTATGAAATTTGGTATTTATGAATTTCAGGAAAATAATACAAGACCGTCGTTTATTAAGAATACATATTGTTGCGTACTAGGGGTTTCGTAAGTTGTCCGAGAATGAAAGGCGAAACGTCCAAAAATTCAGTGATTTCTTCACAGAAAGTTCCAGAAAAATACAGGTCTATAAACCAAGTATCAGCTTCAATTCAACCAGTAAACATAGCTTAAACAACAGCCGTTAACAGGAAAACAACAGTACAAACTGTTTATCAATAACACATAAAGCAAGTCTCATTCAAAGAGGCTCAAAGCAAAGCAAGCATTTGACGAAACTGTTGTTGACACAGTTCTGAGATTGGCCGCCTTGGCTAAAAAAATGCTCCTTTTATACTATTCTATCGAACACAGACTGTTCTGGAAAATTCTCGTATCTCATCAGTCAATGAGATTAGAGATTCCATATTTGGTATATCCCTAATAAGGATTTTCTCGCCAAAGTCGCCAAAAATCGCCAAGGAGGGAAACAGTCACCAAATTTGGTGCCAAATCCATTTCTTCCCTTATTGAATCTTTTTAATGCGTTTTTAAAGGAAAATTAGGCTATTTTTCAGCTAAAACGACTAGAAATGCACAAAATTAGCATTTTATCGACTTACTAAGCCTCTTTGAAAGGATTTATACAAAAATAAATGCAATTATTTACACTTCCGTAACACTTTATATGATATGCAAATAGGTATACAATTACAGCAGGGGGTTGAGGGGGGGCGGCAGCCCCCCTCAGGAATGTATCTGATTATGGTAATAAGTCGATCGAATCAATATATACTATTATGCAATAAGGAATAAATAAAAATGACCTATTGAATAATGTCTGATGCAAATAGGACGTTGAGGCTCCTGATCTGCAGATCCACTAGTATAAGTCACAATTTAATTTCAAAACTTTTCAGTTTTTCATAAACAGAAATCATTCATGTATAGAAATCTCCAAATGGAGCCAAGACACATTTTTATATTTTCATGTTCAAGAACAAAAAGTGCACACATTATTCAAGACAGACAAAAACTAAACTGAAGAAGATTTCGGAGAGAGAGTTCTACTTCTATTTGGCAAAGAGCCAAACTTCTTAGAGCAGGTGGGGGGGGGGGGGAGAAATATCAAACCGAATGTAATAAATCTACGCTCAAACACTATATATAGGAATTCTAGACAAGAGATCCTACACTGTAAAAAAAAAAAATGTAAAATCACGGTATTTGACCGTATAATTTTAGGGGAAATGACCGTTTTGCTACCTAAACGGTCATAATCCGTAAATTAATATTTTTGAAAGCATTTTAGGAAATAACCGTATAATTTTACGGGAAATGACCGTTTTGCTAGCTAAACGGTCACAGCCCGTAAATTGATGTTTTAAAAGCATAATTCTTTTGAATTTTTACGAGAAAAAGCTAATCTACGCAAATTGCTCTTATCTTCTATCAAACCATTTTTTTACGAGAAAATCTTTTATTTTGTTTTTGAAGAAGGGTAAGAAATTCTCACCCATTATTTTCCTCTAATGAAAATCTTGAAATAACACTACCTCTTTAGTGCTAGTGTTTACGAATAAAAATGATTTCGAAAAATAAATTTGATTTTCTTTCTCAAAAATCAGCATAGTCAGTCTTTATAGAAGAAGCAGAGAAAAAAAAAAAAGGCCACCAGCCACAGAATTTCTAAAAAAAAGCGTTTAAAGTTTCCGTAATCTTTAACTAGTAGGGATTTCGCAATCTGACCAGCGCTACCGTGGCGTGCTTAGTAGAGCACAAGGCTATCTATCACCCAGACGGCCAGAGTTCGATGCTACCTGCGGGCTTTTTTTTTTTTTTTTTTTTTTTTTTCTTTTTATGTAATCTAAACTTTTATTTATTTTTACCTTATTTTATAATTTAATTCAAATTTGAAAATTTTAAGAAAAAATTAGTTAATTTTCTTGAATATAAAATAAATAAATTTTACAATTTGCAATATTTATAACTTAAAAATATAATAAATTTCTCTAACTTAAAAATTAAATTTAATTTTTGTTTTAACTAAAAGTAAAAGTTTTCCAATATGATAATTGACTGACTTCTTAATTTTGTCAAAAATAGCAAATTTAGATTTTAAAATAGTCTTAAAAGAAAATATATTTTATGCATAGTTTGAACGTTGACAATATTCAATCGCTGTAAAAAATTTCTGTAAAAATAAAGCATTTTTTTAACATAAATACAACATAGGTTGCTGTATATTTTTACACCTAGTTCTGTAAAAATAATTGAAGATTTGTTACTTCACATTGTGCTGTAAATCGGTTTAAAAAAAATTTCCAGTCTTTTTGTGCGTATGACACGATTTATCAACCTATCAGTTCTGATGTTGACTTTATCAGTGTTTGTAAAGAAAGGTCACTGTGATCCCAACGGCGCGGTTAGTAAATCGCTGGCCTTTGAAACAGGAGATTGTGAATTCGAATCCCGGGCTACCGAAGACGGTTTGCGTAGAATGAAAATTAATAAATTAGCTTTCATGCGTAAAAAAATAAATAACTTGCTTAGTGTTGTGGATTTCTCGCTGCACGCATGTGTAATAATTGCAAGAAATTTTTTCAAAGCATCCGAGAAACTCAAACTTTAACTTTTAAATTTACGGTCAATGCTACTTTTTTTGCAGGTTAGTTGTATGTTTCATCACAACGTAAAATTACTGGCGATACATCATTCATCGTCTAAATGTTTTTTTTACGGGCTTTGTCTGGAATCTCTGCAGCCGGACTTTGCCAGTAATTTTACTGCAGCATTTTTTACAGTGTATAATGATACAGCTCGATGCATCAGCCGCCAATTTTTTTTTTTTTTTTTTTTTTTTTTTGCCTAGATGGTGCTTTCCCGCTTTATACATTTATCACTATATTATTACATTGTTATTTAAAAAAAAAAAATTATTTATCTGCTGCTACAGTTGGTCGAGTGTGATAAACAGCAATAAGAAATGCGTTACTAGCACAATTTATCATTTATGTGTAAAAGTAAGTGTACTGATTAAAAGCGGGGGAAAAAATAAGCTAAAATTGCGCAAAATAAAAATAATATTTATAATAATAAAGAAGTAACTGAAAAATACCAAAATGACCAACATTGTGGCAACCACTTGATACTCGCTGGGTACATATGACAACTTTTAGGAAAAAAAAAAAAAAAAAAAAAAAAAAAATCGGATACGCCAGCTCGTATGTATCGGAGCCTTATTCTAGTCAACCCTCCGAGCATTTATATCTGCGTGATGTGGACAATTAAATTTCTAGAGAAAAGTTAGTATACATTTTCTTGAGCGCAATTGCACTTTTTTTTTCATTATCTTTTTTACCCAGAATTCAGAAGCATTTAAGCATCATAAACCACAGCATAAACGAAGATGCATATTCTACCATGAGCCGAAAGTAACTTGTAACCCAAAAATCTGTAAGTAAAAAAAAAAAAAAAAACTAGTTGGCATAGGTGGACTCTGCTCAGTTCCCCATCATATTTATGTTCTCAGAAATTTCTAGTGCGAGACATATTAAAATCATGTTAAAAGAAATGAATTTGACCAAATCTTGTTACAGTGACAGAATGAAATCCCCGCCTAATAGGCTATCCACCGTTCACTTCGATATATATATCTTATTCTAATCTATTAATTTATTTTATCAGGGTCAATTCCGTTGTTTAGTTTTCATCCTACTATTTCCAATGCAATAATCCTCAAAATTCATATTTATATGAAAAATTTACAATTTCGCTATGTTGATAAAATCGTAAATTACGAATGATTTACGAAATTTTCCTATTAGAATATTTGTATTCAATCATGTTCAAACAAATATCATAAATGTAATTTTGAAGTTGTCTAATGTATTTACGATCCTCAAAATGGAAATTTATGCTCAATTTTGCCTTATTCTGACATGTTAAGTAAATCGTAAATTCCAAATAACTTACGAATTTTTTAAATTGGAAAAATCGTAGTCTATGATATTCATGCCAGTATCCTAAATAATATTTCGAAAGTGGTTTGACATCTTTACGATGAAAATATCCCTCAAGATTGACGTTTATGTGAAATTTTGCTCTATTCAGCCATAAGAAATTCGTAAATTTCCAATAACTTACGAAATCTTTATATTGGAAAATTCATAGTCATTAATAATCATGCCAGTGTCCTAAATAATATTTCAAAAGTAGTCTGACATCTTTACGATGAAAATATCTCTCAAAATTGACGTTTATGTGAAATTTTGCTTATACTGCCATGTTAAAAAATTCGTAAATTTCCTATAACTTGCGAAATTTCCAAAGTAGCATATTTATAGTTACTGATGTTCATTCCGGCATCAAAACTGATATTTTAAAACTGGTCTGACATTTTTACAGTAAAAAGTTTCCATTAAATGCACGTTTAAGTGAATTTTTGTCCTATTCTCCCATGTTTAGAAAATCGTAAATTTCTAATAACTTACGAAGTTTTTAAATTCGAATGTTGCAAATGAATAGGGTTCTTGCCAGTGTCGAAAGTAATACTTTAAAACTGATCTGACCTCTCTGCGATCATTTGTTCGTGAGATATCGTGTTAACAGACTAACAAACTAACGGACTAACACACTAACGGACTGAACACTGACACACTGACACACTAACAGACACCCTACAGACAGACACCATAGAAATTTTGTCATTTTCGGATTCTTCACACCTGAAAACGTGTAGAAAAGTCAAAAAACCGAGGACGAAAATTTTCACCATTACCTAAGTTCCCCATACCTATAGTATGATGGGGAACTAAAAAAGTGAGAAAGAGATGAAGTTCCGGACCAAACGTTGGTCCGGAATTTACCTATGCGTTTCCACTTTACTCTTGTAAACTGAGGGGTGTTGCACAAATAAAAATTAAATCGGTAACGATTGTCATAAGTGATTTGACAATTTATACTGCTTAGTATTTTGTTCATAATAATAATTTCAAAAATTCCTAATCCATATTAGTGAGATTATCCAATTACTGTTGTATATTAAAATTAAAACTGAGTACTATAGTTTTCCAAAAGAATTGAAAATACAATTTTAAAGAGTAAATCATCAAACAAATATTTAAAATGTACACATATTTTAGTTTAATATAAGTCTGAACATATTTAAAATTTGAAATAGTTAAAAAAAAAAAATCAAATAATGGCACTTTTATTAAAAGGTTAAGAGAGATTAAATAAATAAATAAATATATACATAGTTAAAAAAAAAAACAAGAAAGAAAAAGCATGCAGTACGCATTGATTAGTAACACTTTCCAACTGTACGCAATTGTTGCATCGAATAACATTTAATATTCTTTGCCTACGTTATCGCACAACAGACAGAAGGACTGAAAAACATACAGATAGAATAATTGATTTTAAAATTACTCATAGGCATTTTGGAAAGTGTTTAAAAGGCTTAACGCAAAAGAAAATGCCGCTGTTAGATTATAATTATAGTTTTAATCGCTCTGAATATTTTACTGTAGCCCTGTAAATCTGAAAGTTAATCATATCATATTCTATACAAAACAATATTTTAGAATATTAATAATACATGTCAATGTCTTTTATGATTTTTATAGTAGAAAGCTTTTTAAATGTAACCTTTAAAAAATTCTGTCCTAAAACGTAATACATTGGCTTTTTTTTTTATTGTTATTGTTGTTGTCCTTGTAAACAAACTAGTTGTATAGGACCTATTACTGACATTTTAAATAGGGAACATTCCATAGAGAACTTGAGTGTATCATTTTTTTAAAATCCTCAAAATATTCACGGATGATAGGAGCCGGAGACAAACAGATAGAAAGGTAGACAATCGGACATACAGATGCACAAATTCAAAACATATTCCCACTAAAATTATAAGAAAGTGTTAAAACGCTCATGTAAACAAAAGTGCAATACCAGCAAATTTTTATCAATAGCTCTTAATGTAATTGATTATTTTTGTGTGGCCCTGTAAATCTAATGCTAACCATACAATATTACATAGAAGGCACTCTTTTGTGCATACGAATAATATGTGTCAATTGCATTAAGCTTTGTGGAAAATAAAATTATTAAAATTTGGTTTATAAAAATAACTCTCTTATAACACAGTGCTTTGGAATACTTACAAGTGCCCCTGTACACAAACCAGTTAGAAATGTACTCTATTTTACATATGAAACATCCGATAGGGAATTGAATAACATATTGAAATTTCATTAAAGTTTCTATACATTAAAGGTATTAAAATATGGTTTACAGAAACTCCTCTCATAGAACACAATGCTTTCGAATACTTTAGGGTGTCCCTGTACACAAACCAGAAGAGGTATTCATTCCATTTTCAATAGGGAACATCTGATAGTGAACTTGAATAAAATATATAGGTTTAAAGAAATTCCATAAATATTTACGGAAATTAGAGCGCAGAAAAACAGACAGAGAGACAGACCGAAGAACAGTCAGACAGATACACAAATTGAAATTATATTCACACTAAAAAAATGATAGAAAGTGTCAAAAACACTTAATGTAAACGAAAGTACAATTCTAGCAAATTTTTATTAATATCTTTTAATATAACTGAATATTTTTGTGTCACCCGGTAAATCTAATGGTAACCATGCTATATTCTTTGCAAAGCATACTTTTCTGCATATAAATAATATATTTCAATTTCCTAAAACTTCGTGGAAAGTAAAGTTATTAAAATTTGATTTATAGAAATATCTCACAAAGAACGCAATGCTTTGGAGCACTTTTGAGTGTCCCTGTACATAAACTAGTGGTGGTATGTAATCTATTTTATATAGGAAACATCCAATAGTGAACTTGAAAAACATATTTCTATTTTCTGAAGATATTGTACATTAAAGGTATAAAAATATGGTTTATAGAAATACCTCTCATAGAACACAATTCTTTGAAATACTTTCGGGTGTCCCTGTACACAAACCAGTAGGGTATAAACACCATTTTGAATAGAGAACATCCGATAGTGAACTTGAATAACATAAATCAGTTTCAAAAAATTCCATAAATATTTACGGGAGCTAGAGCGCGGGCAGACAGACAGACGGACAGATACACAAATTGGTATCATATTCACACTTAAAAAAATGTTAGAAAGTGTTAAAAACGCTTAATGTAAACGAAAGGAGAATTCTAGAAAATTTTTATTAATAGCTCTTACTATAACAGAATATTTTTGTGTCTCCCTGTAAATCTAATGCTAATCATGCTCTATTCTATGCAAAGCATTTTTTTTGTGCATATAAATAACATATTTCAATTTCCTAAAACTTCGTGGAAAGTAAAGTTATTAAAATTTTATTTATAGAAACATCTCTCATGGAGCACAATGCTTTAGAATATTTTGAGTGTCCTTGTATATAAAACAGTGATGGTATTTAATCCATTTTATACAGGAAACATCCAACAGTGAAACTGAATAACATATTTCAATTTCATTAAGTTATGTGTACATTAACCTATGAAAATATGATTTTCATAGAAAACAATGCTTTGAAATACTTTCGGGTGCCCCTCTATATAAATCAGTGGTGGTATTTAATCCATTTTATATAGAAAACATTCCATAGTGAAATTGAATAACATATATCAATTTCTTTAAGATATGTGTACAGTAAAGGTATGAAAATATGATTTATAGAAATACCTCTCATAGAACGCAATGCTTTGAAATACTTTCGGGTGTCCCTGTATACAAACCAGTAAAGGTATAAACTCCCTTTTCCATAGGAAACATACGATGGTGAACTTGAATAACATGTATCAGTTTCAAGAAATTCCACAAATATTTACGGGAGTTAGAGCGCGGAAAGACAGACAGGCAGACGGACAGACAGATAAACGAAGTCATTAACACGTTTCAACCTTGTTGGGAAGTGCTAAAAATGTTAGAAAGTGTTAAAAACGCGTAATGTAAACGAAAGTACAATTTTAGCAAATGTTTATTAATAGCTCTTTATATAACTGAATATATTTGTGTCACCCTGTAAACCTAATGCTAATCATGCTATATTCTGTGCAAAGCATTTTCTTTTGTGCTTATAAATAACACACTTGAATTTCATAAATCTTCGTGCAAAGTAAAGTTATTAAAATTTAGTTTATAGAAATATCTCTCATAAAACGCAGTGCTTTGGAATGCTTTTGTGTGTCCCTGTACACAAATCAGTGGCGGTATTTACTCCATTTTATACAGGAAACATCCGATAGTGAACATGAACAACATATTTCAATTTCATTAAGATTTATGTACAGTAAGGGTATGAAAATATGGTTTATAGAAATGCTTCTTATAGAACACAATGCTTTGAAATATTTTAGGGGGTCCCTGTACACAAACCAGTAGAGGTATAAACTCCATTTTCAACAGGGAACATCCGGTAGTGAACTTGCATAACATATTTCAATTTCATTAAGATTTATGTACAGTAAGGGTATGAAAATATGGTTTATAGAAATGCCTCTCATAAAACACAATGCTTTGAAATACTTTTGTGTGTTCTGTACACAAATCAGTGGTGGTATTTACTCTATTTTATACAGGAAACATCCGATAGTGAACTTGAATAGCATAATTCAATATCATTAATATTTGTGTACAGTAAGGGTATGAAAATATGGTTTATAGAAATGTCTCTCATAGAACACAATGCTTTGAAATATTTTAGGGGGTCCCTGTGCACAAACCAGTAGAGGTATAAACTCAAATTTCAACAGGGAACATCCGATAGTGAACTTGTATAACATATTTCAATTTCATTAAGATTTTTGTACAGTAAGGGTATTAAAATATGGTGTATAGAAATGCCTCTCATTGAACACAATGCTTTAAATATTTTCGGAGGTCCCTGTACAGAAACCAGTAGAGATATAAACTCCATTTTCAATAGGGAACATCCGATAGTGAACTTGAATAACATATATCAGTTTCAAGAAATTCCTTCAATATTTACTGGAGTTAGAGTGCGGACAGACAGACAGACAGACAGACAAATCGAAGTCATTAACACTTTTCAACAACCTTGTTGGAAAGTGTTAAAAAAGAAAGGAAAAGAAAAGAAAAGTAAAAGCTTGAATTATATAAATTAAATATTATTACCTTCCTCTATTCATATGACAGTAGATAAACTTTTATTTTCGCGTCAAATTTTCGAAATGAAGTTTTAGCTATAATTACACGTTTTGAGATACCATAAATCCGAAAATCAGGTTTTTGACGGTTGGTTTGTGTGTTTTTTAAGATTACATGATGAAATAAATATACACATTAATCTGAACATATTTAAAATTTTAAATAGTTAAAAAAAAATCAAATAATAGCAAACACTTTCATTAAAAAGTGAAGATCGATTAATTAAATAAATATATTGTTCGAAAAAAAAAAGGCTTGAGTTAAATTAAATATTATTACCTTCTCCTATTCATATGACAGTAGATGAACTTTTGCTTTCGCGTCAAATTTTCGAAATGGAGTTTTAGCCTTATTACACGTTTTGACATACCATAATTCATAAAATCAAGATTTTGCCGGTTGGTTTGTGTGTTTGTCTGTGTTTTTTTAAAGATTAAATAATGAAATAAATATACACATTAGTCTGAACATATTTAAAATTTTGATTAGTTAAAAAAAAAAAAATAATAATAATGGCAAACACTTTCATTAAAAGATTAAGACAGATTAAATAAATATATATATTAATAGTTTCAAAAAAAAAAAAAAAAAAAAAGGCTTGAATTAAATTATCCATTTATATTGGAAAGAGAAAGTAATAAATAAATGAAATAAATAATAAGTACAAAACTTTGAAACAACGTCATACAGTGCAAGAACTCTCAACAATTGTTTTGGTTGAAAGAAAATACGACTCTTCGTCAGGCGAACAAAGTAGTCACATTCTGGGAACATAGCGATAACGTACAAACTACACAAACACCTACTTTTTTCATGCCTACTTTTTTCGCCTGACGAAGGGTCGTGTATTCTTTTGATCTGAAACAATTGTTGTCAGGTCTTAAATTATATGGTATTGTTTCAAAGTTTTGTACTTATTACTTTTAAATTCCAGTTCTGTAATGTTTTTTATAAATAAAATAAATCACTATTTTTATTCCGTTACCCGACTAAGGTAACGGAAGTACTGTATTATCTCCAAAAAATTTTATATCGAGTTTTCACCGTATTTACATGTTTTAAGGTCTCCTGAGTCCAAAAAACTAGTTTTTGGCAATTGGTCAGTGTGTGTATGTGTGTGTGTGTGTATGAACGTAGGGAACCTTCTAGCTATCATATCTCCGAAATTATTAAAGATAAAACTGCGGAACTTTATAATTGAGACAGGTCTAGTGTACAAATGAACTTTCCAAATTTTGGTGAAAATTTGATAAGTTGAAGTGACACATCGGAAACCGTAGGTAGGACCGTAAGTCTGTTTCTCAAAAACGGCTCTAACGATTTTCTTCAAAGTTGCTATATAAGCACTCTATTAGATGTCCTTTCGAATCATATAGTTGGTTAATTTAGGAAAATAGATAGGCATCCTGTATATAAATAGCTCAATTTCAGGTTTCGCAAGTGCGTTTCTTTAAAAACGGCTGTAAGATTTTTTTTTTTTGAAACTCACACTCCTTTTTAAATATCTTTTTGTATGTAATTATTGTTTTCTAGTCAATAATTGTGTATGCCAAGTTTTGGTAAAAGTTGGTATCTCAAAAACGGCTCTAACGATTTTCTTGAAAATTATTACATAAATCCATTTTAGATATCTTTGTCATATATTATTTGGTTATTACAGGAAAATTAAAAATCATCTCGATTGGGTAGATCAGTTTTAGATCTCGAAAATTGGTGTTTTACAGAATAACAACCATCCCCACCCCACTCCACCCCCTTACTTTTTAACTCGCTATATAACTCTATTTTATATGTCTTTATACGTGTATCAAATTTCTCTTACCGGAAAATTTTTAGGTGTCTACTTCGTTAGGTCATTTTTACGCCTTCTAAACACTTCATCTACAAAAAATGCATATAATACGTGTAATAATGAGTAATGAAAGTCGTGTGTGGTTGTTTCACACCACATTTTTTTTATATCGTTTTATAAATAAAAACTAAAAAAGAATTATTGAAATCGTACAAACCACTTAAGGCCCTCCACTGCCATCGATAGCGAAAAATATATTGCGCCCTCCTACCTCCATCAACCCTATGTCTAATCAGAGTTTCCACTGTTTAAGGCAGCATCTTACCAACCAGGCACTTCAACTTGAGTGTTTATTGTACTGTAGGTGGCCCTCTTAGACTCCAATTTTCCCTGTTTACTGGTAGGATATATCTCATATTCTGCAGTGTATATGTGCATAAGTTTTAATTTGAGTATATATATAAGTCAGCAGGTGGCACTGCTACATTGAAATTATTCGATTTATTTCAAGGCTGTATTTCAGCTTCTACTGTGTGTAACTGCACCAGTTTTAACTTAACTGTACATAGACCGACAAGCAATGCTGTTATGTTGCAATTTGCCTTGATTGTGATAAGGCTATATCTCAGATTCTACAGTGTAAAACTGCACCAGTTTTACACTGGTGTATATCGGCCGACAAGTGGTGTTATCTGAATGCCATCTTAAAATTTTCTCATTTATTTTAATTTTGTGTGTTAGCTTCCACTGTAAATAAGAGCACAACTTTTAATCTGTGTGTATTCAGATGGATTATTTTTCTGTTATATTACTTATATTTTTTATATCTAGTTCGGCTATTTGTGTTTTAGAGTTGATTTTGGAATTAGAAGCATAAGAATACGGCAATGTTTAAATAAATTGTAATATAAGCATACCTTAATAATATTTTGTAGCGTATATTTTAAATTCTTGTTTTATAACTGTATTGTTATTTCATAGTAAAATGTTAATAAATAAATTGAAATTTATGTGTTTTAATTGTTGATCGTATACATATGTTTCTAATAAATAATATATCTTTAATGTATCACATATAAATAGTGTTACGCTTACATTTTATTGTATTTACACTTTATTATTACTGCTGCAATTGAGTTCTATGAAATCTGAGTATCATCTACACATTGATGGATGAAAGGTCATTCATACGGAAATTAAAAAGAAAGGAAAATAGATTACATTATAACCAAAACCACTATTTTATGCATATGCATGTATTAAACTAACAGTACAATAATGTATCAAACTTATGCTACAAAGTATTTAAAAAGCGATGGTCCCCTTTTAAACTTGTGACTGATCCCTCGCGTTTTACCAATCAAAAAGAAAGTTCTTCCATCCTTTGTAAAAATCATAGGTAAATTCCGGATCAAATGTTGGTCCGGAATTTAACCATGGAATTGCTCGAATCCCCCCTTTTGATCCGGAACTTACCTACACCCGAGAGAGAGCATTGAAAATAAATAAATAAATAAAATTTTGTTATGTTACAAAACATTTCTGGTAGCAAAAGTTGCCAGAAAATATCGTTATTCTACGGGAAAAAAATTGTGGACAAAAATTTTCCGTAACCATATAAGCAAATTTTTTCTGTAGTGCACATTGAAAAAAAAAAAAAAAAAAAAAAGAGTCACACTAAAAAAAAAAAAAAAAAAAAAACTTCCGTTCGACCACACAGGATCGAACCAGGTCCCTTTGTTCAGTAGGTAAAGACTTTACCTCAAAGCCACAGAACCAAATCACATAGTTTTACTTAGCGCTTCCTAATTCTGCTTTGATGCCAAATTTTCCTTACAAAAGACAGAAAAAATATGTGCCAATCAGATAAAATCCGTAATAGTGGTTACAGGTGTTTTGAAGTTTTAGAAAACAGATATATTCTGTAAGAAAGTTACAGAAGTTGCCTGTTTTTTAACAGGATTTTTTTACAGTGAGTGAGAAAGAGAAAAATCTAAATATTGTAATTAAACGCATAAGAAATTGATGAAATTCTTAATTTTAAATATTCTATTTCAAAATCTTAATTCTTAATTATCACATTTTTTTTCTTTTTATTGTCATTTTAATGTAGACTTACTTTATAATATTAATAGTGACATTTGACCCTATTTTTTGTTCACTGTGTTCTAAAGTTCATAAATATTTTCAGTGCTTGTTTGTTTGATGAATACTAAAATTTTTGCTCATTTCGAGGACTCTTATATCTCGAATAATCCAGACTACAAGGGTTTTATAAGTTTGGGTATAAGAACATATTTTTTATACACATATAAAAACACAACGAACATCCATCCATAATCCGGAATTCAAATCAGGCACCTGGTCTTCCGAAAGTCAGCTCCCTGCCAACTAAGCCATCAGGCCGGCACAATATATGTTTCAAAAAAAGCTTTTCACCCCTCTTTTCCTTCTCTATCTAGTAGTAGATTCACTCTTCTTTTTTAAATTATATTTTAAAAGCATTTTTTTTTTATTTTATTTTTTTTTTTTTTTTCTATGCTGCTGAATTATTTTATTTCACCATTTTATAAAGTTTATAACGGTGTTCCTAAAGTTCTGAGATTTCGAAATGCCATGAACTTTCCAAAGGGAAGCCATGTATAAAGAGGACCACGTTATCTAGTTGACAAAGCGTCGAGCTTGTAATCGGAATGTTGAAGGTTCAATTCCCGAGCCGGCCATAGATTGTCGTATATACTAGTAGTGGCTGGTGCGCGTAAAATCTGCCATGGCTGTAATATCTTCCATACCCGTAAAATTAATATTTCTGGCGGTTACCAAAGCAGGGAAGCCATTCTCTCAGCGGTGGATTAAAAATTGTGATGACATGTCTCTGAACCACACTTAGGGGCGAATGCCATGCCGTCGGAAACAGCATACTAGGCAGACATTAATCAAGCTAGAGGTGTGCGCGGGCCAGGGCCTGATGCCCGAGCTCAACTCAGCCCAGCCCGTCGCTCGGATTGGGTTTGGACCGAATTGCTCAAATTTTTGCCGGGTCGTGTCCAGCTTAGGTTAGTATCTTTTTGCATCCTCAGGCATTACCGGTCTCAAGATTTTTTTTTTTTAATGTATACTCGGGCTAGGCGGGGCATGGATTAAATTTTTTCCGACTGACATAGCCCGGAATTTTTTTTTCCCACTTTCCTCGTTAATTAACAAAGAAAGTAAAAGATAAAAGGTTCATTTAGTAATTTATTTTACATAATTCTATAAGTTAGTATGTCACATGAAATTTATTTTTGTTATAATGTGTAATAACTTTAACTTGATTTTTCGACTCTCTGCCTGTTTGCGCTCTGGTTTCCGCAGGTAATTTTAATATGTCTCGAAATTGTATTTTTTAAGGTCACAGTAGCTGGTTTCCTATTCAAAATGGTATGCATGTCGCTATTAGTTCGCACAGATGCACAAATAAAAGAAAGTTCATACATTACTGTCTATAAGGTTTTATATCCTATGGCGTGTAGAGTTCGAGGACTGTGAAGGATATTTTTAACTTTTTTCAGCTCCTTTCCGGGGCACTAAATGTAATGAAATTAGCATCATTTTTCAGATAAGCAAAAGTATCTTTCCCATTAAGAATGGTTGGATTAGCGTCAATATTTTGTTTACAGAATCACACCAAAAAATTCTAAGCTATATTTTATTATGTTTACTTCATGCATCGGACGTTACCATTATTCGGGGATTAGGGCCTTAAATGTTTTTGCAGTACGGATTCTTTCAAACCGTCATTTCATCTTCATATTTCTCATGACACCAGTGCCTATCTCTCATCATACTGGCCGTATCACTTAGAAATTTTGTTCAATGGTTCTTTTTTCCCCCTTTACTATAGTAATGACATATTTTAACCCACCATTTTCATTTTCTTTCACTTCCTCTGCCTATCTTTCATCAAACTGAACCTATCGTTCTACAGTTTTCTCCAAAGTATCATCTGCCTCTGTATCATAGAAATGTCTTCTTTTGAAACGCCATTTTATTACATAAACCGAGATTCATTTACGAAATCATCAGCTAAGGCACTGCCACAGGCAGTAAGGACGTGAATCCAGGAGAGTTCGAGCGAAGAAGACGTTGCGGAAAGCAGTGGGAACCTCAGTCAAGGTTTATGTGAGAATTTGTTTCCTCCTGCCTTTTTAGAACTACAGACATTTATTTATTTTATTTCTGCTATGTTATTAAGTAATCAGTTTGTTTTAATCCTCGTACAATTAGAAGAAATTATCATCATTTAAGTGCTAAGCATTGTTTCTCAAAGCGTAGTAGTGCAATTTTCAAAAATTATTTTACCAACTAGATCTGATTGGCAACAAATAATTTTTGTGTCCTAAATCCTATGCAGAACAAATTGTGATTTTACATTTTACAAGGCTCTTTTCAAAATATTATATATATATATATATATTAACATTTTATAATTATTATTATTATTATTATTATTTTGGTCAGATACCTTTGAACGTTGAAAATATCAGCTAAAAATGATCATAATTCTTTTTACAATAAATTGAAAAATAATTACTTCTAAAACTTGCAATTTTTAAAAAGGTGTTAAAAAAGATTTTATATCTCTATTAAAGCTATTAGAATAATTATATATTTTTAATTTAAAGGTTTTTTTTTCTTCAAATGTCAGAGCTATTTTTTTGTTGATATAAGCCTTGCATGCAGGATTACATGCAAATGATACATCACAGGATAATAAAAATCAACATATCTACATCGAATATTTCCTTATCTTTTAAAGTAAGCCCTTTTCTTAAACTTTACAGTGAAAAACAAAATGATTTCACAAATTCGTAATTAAATCATTTAAATTTTATCTTTAGCTTTCGATATGGTAAATGTCATTGGCATTTGCGCATAATAACTACATGTATAGAGTCAGATACAAATATGCAAAATACTTCTTTTTTTTTTTTTTTTTTTTTTTTTTTGTTTCTGCGATACAGAAGGCAGGGATTGTTTCCTTTTGGAATTCTTTCACAATCTCTCGCCTCGCCTACATTGCGTTAATATTGCAAATGTATGTTAATTTGTATAATAAACATCGAAACGTTGCTCAGAAAACAATAAGGTAAGATGACACAAATGATAAAATGAATAACCCCCTAATGTCAATATGAAAAGGAATATTACTATAACTCGAAAATTAATGATAGGAATCAGCTGTAAACTTGGAACCCATGTTTCTGATGATGCCCATTCTATTCGTGCGAAAATTAATATAGTTCATAATTCATAATTTTTTGGAATATGAATTTATTAATAATTTTCGTAATTAAAAATATGTATGGAAATTTTTGGATTATGTCCTTGTAATGCTTAAAAAAAGAAAAAAAAATTCGTAATTTAATAAGTTTTTAGGAAGAAATGAAATGAAGTCGATCATGTTCATTTAACAGTAGCTTCCTCAGATTTTGACAGATTATAACTCTGTGAAAAATTAAGAGAAATATATGAACTATACCATTTTCCAGGATGATTTGATCCAAATAATTCAAAAAATTATTTAAAAAAAAAAATGGGGTTACTGTTGAAAAAATGAAGTTGATGCCAGTTTTAATATAAGGTAATTCCGGGACAGATGCCCCACTTAAGGAAAGGGAGCAATGAAATAAATTGGGTATTAACAATGACAACGAAAATTTGTGGGAAATACATAATATATATTGTTTATTAATACTAAGTAGTTTTTTTGTACCGTATTGTAAATTTTCCAAAGAAAAAAGTAAAATTGCCGCACTACTATATTTGACCATCTTTCCCGAAGTTGCGGGTGAGATGCCCCACTCACGTGCGAGAGATGCCCTACCTGTAAAACACATAATAAAAGGTTTTAACAATGGTCAATAGTTTATAACAATTTTTCAGTAGTTTATAACATATGAAACGTAAGCTATTTAAAAAAAAAAAATACGAGCTTAGCATTAATTTATAAAATATTAAAATATTTAGCTACTATAAACAAGATGTAAAAATTAGAATAAAACACATAAACTATTGAAAAATATTTCATTTTTGTTTTCTTTAATATATGGGAAAATTTCATATTTACAGCTTAAAAAGTATAATAAAAAAATATTACGAAATGTGTGGAATTTATTCAGATAATATTTTTCTTTTTCTCTTCTCTAATTTTCGCTTTTCCGCAAACATTGCACAGATCTCCGTACATTGTGCATGATTAATGCAATCATTTATGGCACTTTATGCAATTTATCCAATATTTCTTTTTAAAATAATAGTTCTTTTGTAAAATAATAGTTCTCCTCACATTCGAGCCAATTGTTTGTAAGATTACTTTCGTCATTTTCAATAGGCATGTCCATCACCAGCTGTTTTGACGCTTTGCTAAATTTAACAGCGGATTTTAGCTTTTTTTCTTGGATGTGCTCTTGGGATGTAATGATCTTAGCCGATTGTATCTTTCTTTTTCGGCATCTTTCCTTTAACCTAGGTACAGGGGGAATCTGTTGCAATATTTTTGTCGGGGAGGATGTTTATTCAGTTGATTAAAAATTTTGGGACTGTTCACACGTCTGTTTCAATTCTTCACTTATGGAAAAGAAGTGGTTTGGAATCGCTGCATGGTTTAGAAGAAAAATTGTTATTCTGCATTGCAACCGTCTCCCGAAAACCATTAATAGCAGTGTCAACAGAAGCTGCCCTTTTCCAGGCTATACCAATCAGTTCTGCAGCTTGTATTCTTCCAATGATCCTTCCTGGATGA